>JANZLC010000003.1:5564538-5586071 GCA_026413385.1 Erythroxylum gracilipes
GAACTAGTCTGATTTGATTGTACTGTCTTGGGTGGCATCCACATATCCTCCCAGGGGGTATTTGGGTGTTACACTTTTGAACAAAATTAACCACCGCGATCCATACGAAGGGTTTTGATAGTTGTTTCTGCTTCATTCTCCACACGTACTTTGAAGCTTTTAAAAACATCAAGAGCTTCTAATTTCTGCTGTAAAAAATACACCCATGTTTTACGGCTATAGTCATAAATGAAGGTAATTAGATACTTTTTACCTCCATTTGAACATGGTGTTATTTGTCCACAAATGTTAGAGTGAACCAGTTGCAAAACCTTCTTTGCTTTCAAAGAATTTCCAATTGTGAATTGCTCACGATGTTGTTTGCTGACGATGCAGGTGTCACATGCTTTTGTAGGTGGATGAATTTGAGGAAGACCGATTACCATCTTCTTCTGAAAAAGTGTCTTTAGACCGTTGAAATTCAAGTGACCATAGCGTTTATGCCAAAGCCACATAGAATCATCAATTGAAACTATAAAACAAGTCTGCAGAGTCTTTAGCTGAAGTGGAAAAAGTCTGTTTGCTGACATTTTAACTTGAGCAATCAGACCCTTCACTGGATCACGAATTTCACAAGCTCCATTCTTTATAGTTGCTTCATATCCTTTCTCTTGCAACTGTCCTACACTTAACAAATTGCTTTTTAAATCAGGAATATAAAAGACATTAGAGATAATTGCAGTGCTATCATCCTTTGTCTTAATTTGAACATCACCTATTCCCATGACTCTTACTTGAGAATGATCACCGAAATTCACACTGGTATGGAAATCTTCATTTAAATGAGAAAAGAATGACTTACTACCACACATGTGATTGCTGCAGCCTATATCCAAGTACCATATGTCTGGTCCATGCTTGTTTTCATTGACGTTGAATGCCATCAACAGTGTCTCTTCTTCCTTATTCTCCATGAAATTTGACTTCTCTCATTTGTTTTTGTCTTGAGGCAGTTTGGTATAACACTCCAAACGATAATGGCCAAACTTGTGACACCTGAAACATTCTATTCGTGATTTGTCAAAATGTTGATTTTGATCACGCCCTCGCCCCCTGCTTTGATCTTCAATATTATCTCTAACATTCTGATGGTGTCTGCCTCCGTCTCTATTGCCTCGTCTGCCTCGACCTCGACCTCGTCCTCTTCCCCTTCCTCTTGAATTTGTGGAATCAGGAGAGGTAAAGACTTTGAGAGCTTGCTCTTCTGCAGTGGTGGTGTTACGATTTATTCTTTGTTCATGAACTAACAAAGAATTTTGAAGCTCATCAATGGAGAGAATATCTAAATCTTTCGACTCTTCAATTGAACAAGCAACAAAGTCATATTTTGGATCCAGCGAACGTAAAATCTTTTCAACAATTATGACATCCTCAAGCTTTTCCCCATGAATTCGCATTCTGTTTGTGATTGCCATCGTCCTCGAGAAATATTCAACAACTGCTTCACCAGACTTCATGCGTAAAGTCTCGAATTCACCACGGAGATTTTGAAGTAGAACTCTCTTTGCCCTTGCATTCCCTTGGTACTTCTTCTTCATGGAGTCCCAAATCTGTTTTGAAGTATCCTTGCAAAGAATAGTCTCCAAAATAGAGCGGTCAATAGATTGAAAAAGAAAATTTTTTACTTTGAGATCCTTTAACTTCAACGCTTCAAGTGCTGTCTTTTGAACCTCTGTTAAGACAACTCCTTCTGATGGTTCTGTATAACCACTATCCACAACTTGCCAGTACTCTTTTGATCTCAGAATTTTTCCATCAGCATGCTCCAATGATCATAGTGACCATCAAAGATTGGAATTGCAGGTTGTGCAAACTTGTCTGTGGCCATGTGCTTAATCGTAGCTGCAGCTAAATGTGTGTTTTTGGCTCACGTGTATCACTCTGATCACTCACATATTTCTTTCACGTGTTTCACTAACCAAGCTTTGATACCACTGGTAACTGACGAAAAACAGAGCATACACCGATAAGAAGGAAATAGAGCAAGCTCAGAGACAAGTTTTTCTAAACAAACAACTGCACTTTGTTTCATTAAATGTAGCCAATTATATAGGCTCATAACAGTACAACTCTTCCTGAATAATCTCAACAAACTACACGTTTTTATTTACTGTGGACTAAATTCAACAACCATAACAAATTCCTAAATACCAGGTCTTCCATTATTTATAAAAATATCTTAACATAAAATGGGTTTAAGACTAAACAAGATCGTACTCACCTTCTTCCTTAAGCCGTGTTTGATTGGAAATTTTATAATAAAATATAATGGTATGTAATATTATTTCATTATTTATGATGAAGTTTTATAATGGAATTAAATGGAATGGGATGGAAGAGTAGAATTTTATATTATATCTTATTATATCATAAACAGTAAATTTGAAAAAATTTCCGTTTTGAAGAGTTTATGATGAAATATAAAATAATAAACAACTTTACACTACATTACATTATAAATCATTCATTCAAATAATATTTCACTATATTACATTATAAATCCTTCCATCCCTCCCAAACAACAATTTTATAATATTACATTTATTTATAGTTTTTTTTTAAACGAAGGAATCTACAGTCGCAATTCTTTAGATGCACACTAGATAAATCTCTAAATTGACACAAAAACTTGTAAATCACGCTAACCAGATACTTTGCACTAGATATGTCTTGTACGGCAGGCTCGATTATAAAACTTTTTAGCTCCATACTCTCTACTCTACCAACTCGACCACTCTTAAAAGGGGTCATTTATGTTTTATTCTATTATAAACAATTCTATTTTAGTATATTTGATCTTATTCTATTAAAAACTTTAAGGCCAATAAAACATAAACTTATTGAATATGCTTCACGTATATCATATAACATCGTGAAGTACACAAATTTATAATGGTGAGTTCACTTTCAATCTTATAAAGTGAAGCCGGCATGTTTGAAAGTGGAAAACTTTGACGTCACAATTAACTTTCAAAAGTCTTCATTAAGGACTACTTGGTCCATCTGCTTAACGACTAGTTAGCTTTCACGAAATGCCCTTACTTACCTAAACATTCCAAGTAATCTGCTGATAAGGACTTTATTTAGAGAAATAAGGATTTAATTTTATAATAATATGAAAACATGTTTTAATTATAATAATTATATTATAAATAAATTATTTGCGACTAAGTGATTTATAATTGAATAATAAATTTAATTTAGTAGAATTTTAAAAGTTAACGGCAATACTAGTTACTATTTAATTACTCACTTAATTTTATTTATATATTTATTTTAATTTTATATAAATATATGAATAAAATTTAAGGCTGGAACCGATTAACCCAAAGGAAAGGTCCGTTATACTTCTAATGTCTTTATCCGTACTATACAAAGTTGAAATCAACTACTATATTTAATGCTTTAAAGAAGTGAACCGGCCAAGAACGTCACTCGTTAAAACTGCCACTCTGCCGTTGAAGTGGTATTACAAAATTAAATCAAACAAATAAACACGCTGTTACGCTTTAATTGCATTGCAAGTGTCATTGTTTCAGAGACGAGGAGCGTTAACTGCCATGTTGAAACTGCACAAATGGCGCTCTAAAGAGGAATGGGTCTATATACTCGTCGACGAATGAGACATGATTTTACAAACTAAGTATTTGCGTTATATAATATTTTATAAAAATATAATTTAAAGAGCCTCGAAATCAAATGATTAAGTACTAATATCTTACAAAAATAATATTATAATAACTTCATATTGATAATACAAATAAAAGAGTACAAAAATATCAATTTAATGTAAAAATTTTAAACTGTCAGTTAAATTTTTATTTTGTTAATTTAATTTATTTTAATAATATTTATTTTTTAAAATTGATTAATTTAATAGGTCGATTTTTGTAAATTAATAAATTTTTATAAACTAAAATTAATTAATTAATTTTTATTTAAAAATCTATTTTCAATTAAAACTTTAAGAATGAGGATGATTTTTAATTATATTTTAAATTTTTAATTTTCAGTCTTATTTTGATGTATGACTAATTCCATGGCCTGTGAAAGTAAATCCCGTACCAAAACAAGTGAGCCCGCACGAGTAATTAATTTGGTCGTTGGAAAGGAAATTAGGTATAAGGTTTTAGGTTCGAGTCTTGATAACGGTAGTGTGAGAGTTCATCCAATGTAATAATTTCTTACATACACCAAATACTGAACTATTTTTCTGATAAGCTAAATAAAATCAGATCGTAATTTACCCCTTATTACTCTGTCGATCGTAGTGTGAGAATGCTTAAAAGTGGGCGATTTTACCTTTTTGGTACAAGCTATAGAGTGCATAGTAGAATGAATCATCCCAATCCCAATCACAATCACTCACGTTCAAGTAGCAAAGCCATTCTATTCCTTTTCATATCATTTACCAATCAAAATAAGAATGTGAAGATTCCTTGTGATCAATCATCAGCTGAACAATTAAGTATGTGAAGATTCCTTGTGCGCAGAAGTGTACACATAGCCTGAGGAATCTTGGAGTTCCAGATTTACATCCTCTAGGCTCTTGGGGTAGGGTCGTAGTGGCTTAGGATTAGTCCGACGAAACCGGGATACCTAATGTAATAAAAAAAAGAATTGAAATTTCCAATTTCATTAAATAAAAAAGAAAGAGGAACGTGCCAGGCACTGAGGGTAATAGTGAACCGAGACGCGCGGTCCATTTTAATAATTGATAAAGCATAAGCTTGACCCGTGGCGTGACTGACTCTGTTAGGCAGGAGGAGAAGGGTGGAGCCGCCGACGTGAGATTCACGCCGTGACTATCTCGACAGAAAGTCAGCCATCTTAGCCCTTTGAAGTTTGACGGTCCAACGCGCGTTGTCTATCATTCATTTGCAATGTTTTAACAAGTACGAAGAACAAGATAAATGATAAAACTGAAGTCTCCCATTAACTCTCTTCTTTATAGGAACGAGCTTCCGCCGGCTTCATTTGCCAATTCTTATCTCTTTCTAAACGGTTTCGGACACTGAAACAATGAAGAGTCGAGGAGGTAGCACTCCAAGAATATCTCTAAAATGGATTCCGTTTCTATGTGCATCTTGCTTCGCTCTGGGAATTCTCTTCTCCAACAGGTTTCATTTCCCTAAATTCATGATTTCTTGTTTGTCTGGTTTCGTACTCCCTGGAGCTTTTCATTTTAGTTGTCTGATTCCGGTGGATGAAATGCAATCTGGGTTGATCTACTTTCTGTTTGTGAATTGGATGTTTCCAGATTGTGGGTACCACCTGAATCCAATGGTCAGCTCATGTCTCTGCGTCGACATGAACAGGAGCTACAAGTTGTCTCCGAAGTTTCCGCTCCTAAGAAGGTTTCTGGAGCTTCCTCGTTAGTGTTATAGTTTCAATAGATATGTATCGGAGTATTTGTGCTTATACAGTTGTATTTCCTTTTTCGTTTCTTAGTTTTCCTCATATTTTTGTGGCTAATACGCAGAAAAATTCAGTTGACAATGATGTGATGGACGAAGTTCTGAAAACCCACGAAGCAATTCAGTGAGTGCATTATTTTCTTTAATTAGATTAGCCCCATGGCGTTCATACTTTGTTAATTTGTGCTTCTGGACATACGACTCACTTTTATGAGGTTTTTTTTTTTTTTTCTGGAGGCATGTCAGATCGCTGGAGAAGTCTATTTCAATGCTTGAAATGCAGTTGGCAGCATCTCGGAGCTCTAAGGAGATGAGCAGTAACGGGTCATCCTCTGAAGCTTCATCCTTGTCTCAAGATGGCTCGCCAAAACAGAAAGTGTTCATGGTTATTGGAATTAATACTGCTTTTAGCAGTAGAAAGAGGCGTGATTCAGTTAGAGAGACTTGGATGCCTCGAGGTGCAATTCAGTTTCCACTTTCCTTTCTCAGTGATCACCTCATTGGATTTTGTTTATTAATAATTTGAATGGACTATTTGTTTTATCAGGGGAAAAGCTTCTCCAACTTGAGAATGAGAAGGGCATTGTCATCCGATTCATGATTGGTCATAGGTAAATTCTTTATCTTTATTTAAGAAATACTTTTGAAATTTATGGTAAGCTCATAAACTTATTTTGCATCTTGGTTAAATCGCTCGGACAATGATATATGCAGTGTTGTGGAATAGTCTTGTTGATAAGCTATTGAACCGAATTGGAGAAGAAATTTTCTTTTGGATCTTTTATTCGTTTGAAGATCTAATGATTTAATTGCCTACCCTCTGGAGATTTTTGGGCTAGTTTTGATTGTATTTAAAGTTGCAGACTTCGCCCGTAGTTATACCAGGCAGGATGTGAATGAGCACATGTTCGCTCTTTTCAATATGTAGTTATTGAGATTTGAATTTGTGTATGACCTGTGAGAATGTCAAATTGAACTCAAGAGAGTAAAAGTCGTACTATTACTTCTTTTCCTGGACATTTTTGCTAATCATAGAATACAAAAACAAATCAAGGATGAATTCCTTCTGCATTTGAATTGTGAAACCTCAGTTTGATGCTTATAGCATCTTTATTCAATATGGAATAGCTTGATGTCAATGCATTCACTTCTAAGTGAGTGCACCTTCAAGGACTTGCTATTGCCTCATCCTTTATAAGTAACATGGTGTTTTCCCTGTGCTTGTTTCCCTAATATGCCATTATTTTCAAAAGTTTGCTTGATCTGTTAATCCCATCAAAAAAATTTCCCCTTATGCTTGAATTTACATCTCACTTTTTTTCTGTTGGCTTCCCCTTTTCTTTTATTCTTCATTCTAGTTGTTTTGATAAGATCTAACAAGTAGTTATGCAACCAAAAATTAGATTGCAAAGTTATGCTCAACTTTCATGTTTATTTTTTGGTTCTATTTTGAGTCTATTCACTGCATGAATTCTCATTCTTTGTTGATGAACTGACCCTGTGAACAAAACTATCTGTTGTAGCCAGACATTATTGGTTATTAGATAACAGATTCGGAAATAAGCATCTTAAGACTCTGTTTTTGCGGCAAAGATGCTGTTGAAAGGTGTTTCTGGGTGATGCATATTTATGGATTTGTAGATATTTAGTGATACAAGCTCCAATTTCGGTCTTTTTTTTTTTTTTGTGGATCCTTAGTCAAGAAAATTGGTCCCTGATAGAGAGATTCACTTGAGCCTAAGGTTTGACTATAATGATGATGATGGAACTTTTGCTTTATCCGTTTAAATTTTCATTTTATCCCTTCTCTCTATTTGAGGTTTGCATCTTCATTTTGTAATGGAAATGATACATCTAGTGCTTTATATTTTTGCACATCTTTGGAAGTTGTTGACTAAAGAATTGCATGGGTCAATGCCGACGTTGCTGCGAGATATGAAACAGAAATATAGATCTCCGCTTATGCAAAACATACTTTGTACGATGGACTGATCAAGTATATCCTTGTAAATTGTTTCAGTGCCACATCCAACAGCATTCTGGATAGAGCCATTGATTCAGAAGATGCTCAGCATAAGGATTTCCTTAGGCTGGTGAGATAGCATATGCAATATTTGTGTGCAAAACACCACATAGCGTGCCAATCATTGTTTCACCCTTTCTTCCAAATGTTTCAGGAACACGTGGAAGGATACCATGAATTGTCTGCAAAAACAAAAATATTCTTTTCCACAGCAGTTGCTAAGTGGGATGCTGAATTCTATATCAAGGTGGATGATGATGTTCATGTCAATTTGGGTAGGCACTGCATCTAATACTATGATGCTGAAAATATTCAGTTTGCTGTTAGTAAAGATGCATATGTTAGTATGTTGATTTATATTTCAACATCTGCTGTTGTAGGTGTGCTTGCTGCTACTCTTGCTCGGCATCGTTCAAAGCCTAGGGTCTACGTTGGGTGTATGAAATCTGGACCCGTTCTTTCTCAAAAGTAGACCTCTGCAGTTTCTAATGATGGAAATATTCAATTCTCTACTATCTTTTTGGATCTTCACAGACATGCTGAGCTCTTTCTTTTATTCAGGAATGTCAAGTATCACGAGCCAGAGTATTGGAAATTTGGAGAGGAAGGGAACAAATATTTTCGACATGCAACTGGTCAGATATATGCGCTCTCAAAGGACCTGGCCACATACATCTCCATTAACCAGTAAGGATTGCGTAATTTGCTAAAATTTTGGACAATTTATACAGCTCTATGATTGTATGGTTTTGCAAAAATCAGCTGTCAAAGATTTTAATCCACTCATTCCAGGAAAAGATGTTATTTAGAGCATCAAGTTTTAGATGCATCATTGCATCAATTATTTTGAGAATCATATTTTCAAGGATTGCATATCTGGCAGAAATGTGTAAAACTTGATTGAAATACTCAAATTGTTTCTGCAGGCCCATATTGCATAAATATGCTAATGAAGACGTATCACTTGGTTCTTGGTTTATTGGTCTTGAAGTTGAGCACATAGATGACCGCAATATGTGCTGTGGAACTCCACCAGGTATTCTTGTTACAAATTCCAGGAACTGTTTGTTGTGTCTCATTTTTGTCTAATCTTCTTTATTTCTCTCATTGATGTTAACATTGTTTTTGCTCCGGCATGGCAGACTGTGAATGGAAGGCGCAGGCAGGCAATGTGTGCATTGCATCTTTTGACTGGAGCTGCAGTGGGATCTGCAAATCGGTGGAGAAGATAAAATTTGTTCACGAAAGGTGTGGCGAAGGGGATGGAGCTGTGTGGAGTGCTCTGTTTTAACTTTTAACTTAAAAGGGCAGTTGAGAAATGAACGAGATAGCATTGCAAGTGTATACTGGGCATAAAAATTTTCAACCTGTAGAAGACACAGCGTAGGTGTTTCGTGTGGAAGCCTAGCCTACTGTATATACGCGAGTGTTAGAAGAAGGTTGTGTTGTTGAATATATATGGTTGCTTCAGGATACAGCAGAACTCTGAGAGAAGAGAAGAGATGAGCTTAGGGTAACATGTGACAAACATACTTGATGCAAACTTGTCATTTTGCTGTAGCTCCCTTCAGCTTATATATATCACCAGCTCTATGAATTTTATTACTTCTTCCATTTGTAATCTCTCTGTGTTAGCCTTATTAATGAAATCAGTAGTGCCAAAACCTACTATCTTCTCCTATATTAATAGGAAAGCTAAGTGCTTGATTACTTATAAGAACTCCATCACGATTTTAAATAATGATTAATGAAAGGGTTAAATTGAGTAAGCACTTGTCGGCTTTCTTTTTTATCAAGATTGTTAACATTCCACCCTCTCTTCAGCCCATTCCGCCTAAGCTCATTAAAATATATACCCGTAGAAATAAGTTGGGACAGGGGAGTGAGAATGTTGCTGCCATGTAGGCAAGGTTGTTAGGAGGGAGTGAGGTAGTTATGGTGAGAGAATGTAGGGAGGCATGTAGGCAAGGTTGTTAGGAGGGAGTAAGGTAGTTATGGCGAGAGAATATAGGGAGGGGAATATTAGCAGGGGAATGAGTGGAGAATGATTACCTTTCGATATTGTTAGGAAATTGGCCTGGATTACCAGGAGGGGGAGCTTGGCTCCAGCATATTCTGTCTATCTATACAGATATACCATCAATACAAACAACTTCTATAGATGTTCCTAACATTGGTGCTTTCATTGAGAGAAGAGTATCGGGTAGAGGTTATATGCCAACTAGAATGGAGAATAGAGTATCGGCAGTAGAGGGACTGATTAAGTCGCATGACACCACCTTGAAGGACCTTCAATCGCAGCTAAGTTCTTTGATGACCAGCGTGGAGACGCTGGCCAAATCGCAACACCTGCTACAATCGGAAATGATGGACGGTTTTCAAGCCTTGCTGGCTAGAAATACGCAAAAGCAGAAGGTGGGTGACGAAGGGGAACCATCGATGCTTACTCATAATGCTTCATCATCGACAGGTGGTGATAGACCCGCGCCACCTTCTTCAGCTGCTACCGGCAACGACAAGCACACTGGTGGTCAGATGGGAGCCGGGCAACGCCGCCTTGATGAAGGCGTTCCTCGAGAAGCCACCGAACGTGTGTGGGAGGAGTATCGGAATGTCGCTCGCCGGGTCGACCTTCCAGCCTTTCACGGGGTTGACCTATTTGCTTGGGTCACAAGAGCCGAGTCCTACTTTTTGGTTCATGCCATACCCCCTGAGCTTTGTATTCCGATGGTACAAATATGCATGGAGGGATCAACGCTCTACTGGTTTATGAACTTACGGGAGCTGGACCCATATATGACTTGGGAAAGGTTTAAGCGCTCACTGTTTGATCGTTATGGGGAGAAGGATGATGGGCATCCGATCGAGTTGATGAAGTCGTTGGTTCAACGGGGATCGGTGGATTGTTATATAGAAGATTTTGAGAGGGTAACTTCAAGGATCTCCCACATGCCCGAAGAATGGTTTATGAGCTGCTTTATGGGTGGGCTTCGGGTGGAGATACGGAACCGGGTCAGGACCCATGACCTGACGAATAGAACCCGCCTCTTGTCAGTGGCGCGTATGGTGGAGCGAGAGTTGATCGGAGAGGGGATCCTTCGCCCAGGTGAGTCGAAGCACGACCTGGGGTACCACCGGCAGGAAATGGGTTTCGGTCGGGAGCAACCAGCTTTCAACGACTAGGGCAAGTCGGCAACACGTCGGCGAACGCCAAGGGAGAGGGAAGGGAGATCGCCAACAAGACCCGAACCACCGTGGCTAGAGAGGGGTGACAGAATGGCCCAAGGTGGAAGGGAACCCGTAGTTTGTCGTATGAGTAGTTGATAGAGAGGAGAGCCAAGGGTTCGTGCTGCAAGTGTGGCCAAACCTTCGGCCCACTTCATCAATGTCGCGATAAGGAATACAGGCTGACTATTTGGGAAGGGGAAGCCGAAGCTGAAGTTGAAACCGGGGAAGATAAAGCTGCGGAAGTAGGAGAGGAGCATCAGGAGGATTGGGAACTGGTCTGTAATTTGGTCGAGTACAGGGAAATGGGCAAAGAGCCACCTTCACCTTCGAAAATCATGGTGATGACGGGAAGGCTGAATGAGATACCGATCTTAATTATGATAGACAGCGGAGCTAGTCACAACTTTGTGTCAAGCACATTGGTTAAGGCTATGGCAATTCCTATCACCCAAACCAGGACCTTCAGAGTCAGACTAAGGGATGGGCATCGAACCTTTTCACAAGGGGTCTGTAAAGGTGTCCAGCAGGAGGTGAATGGAGCAGGGTTTACGGTGGATGCTTATGTTTTTAAAACAGGAGGGCCTGATTTAATATTGGGTATAGCTTGGCTAGAGACACTTAGGGTGGTCAAGGTGGATTGGAAGAGAATGTCCATGTCATTTGACCAAAGGGAAACAAAGATCACTCTGCAGGGAATCACAAGGCAAGACCCTATTCCATATGCTCTGCAACAAATGTTTAAGGATGAGGAAGTAGAGGTTGAAGGGTTACTCTGGTCCATGGGTGTGAGAGAGGTGGTAGCCGAAGGAAGGGGAACCTTAGTGTCCAGCCAGCAGCAGGCATTACAGGCTGTTCTAATCAGATTTGATGTAGTATTTCAGCCTATAAAAGGGTTACCACCCTAGAGGGTTAGTGATCATGCTATTGTTTTGAAGGAGGGGGCCGAACCAGTCAGTGTCCGACCCTATAGACATGCACATCACCACAAAAATGAGATTGAAAGGCAGATCAAGGAGTTGTTGGAATATGAAGTGATCAGACCTTGTGTTGGACCTTTTTCAAACCCGGTGATCCTTGTTAAGAAGAAGGACGGTACTTGGCGAATGTGTGTGGACTATAGGGCTTTGAATAAGCTCACGGTGCCTCACAAATTTCCTATTCCTATTATTGACGAGTTGATGGAGGAGTTGCACGGGGCCAAGTTTTTCTCTAAAGTGGATCTGAAATTTGGATTTCATCACAGAGTTAAAGAGGAGGATGTTCATAAGACGGGGTTTCGTACTCATGAAGGGCATTATGAGTATTTGGTAATGCCTTTCGGACTCATGAATGCGCCTGCTACATTCCAATCAACTATGAATTCAATCTTCAAACCACAGCTGCGTAGGTTTGTTTTAATTTTTTTTGATGATATCTTAATCTACAGTTCAAGTTGGGACCAACATTTGCATCATATAGCTCGGGTGTTACAACTACTTTCGGATAATCACTTACATGCAAATAAGAAGAAGTGTTTATTTGGACAGCAGTCCATAGAATATCTTGGCCATGTACTTTCAGCTGAGGGAATAGCTATGGATCCGATGAAAGTCAAGAGTGTCTTGGAATGGCCTGAACCAAAAAACGTGAAGGGAGTAAGAGGATTTCTGGGACTTACGGGGTACTACAGAAAGTTTGTCAAAGATTATGGGAGAATTGCGAAGCCTCTTACAGAATTGACCAAGAAGAATAGTTTTAATTGGGGGAAGGAGGCCCGGGAGGCTTTTGAGGAGCTAAAAAAGAGGATGACCACTTCTCCGGTCTTAGCCTTACCAAACTTTTCCAAAGAATTTTCAGTGGAATGTGATGCATCCGGAAAGGGAATTGGGGCTATTTTGATGCAAGAGGGACGTTACTTAGCGTATTTTAGCAAAGCATTGGCGGAATCGACTTATTCTAAATCAGTCTATGAAAAAGAGATGATGGCATTAGTCCTAGCTGTTCAACATTGGCGACACTTCTTGTTGGGAAGGCATTTTAAGGTCTATACTGACCATAAAAGCCTTAAGCATCTTTTGAACCAAAGAATTCCATCGATAGATCAGCAGTGTTGGCAAGCTAAGTTGTTGGGACTGGATTTTGAGGTGATCTACAAATCAGGAAAGCAGAATGGGGCAGCAGACGCCTTGTCTAGAATGGGAGAAGATAAGTTTTTATTTGCAACCCTCTCTGCTCCTTTCTGGGCAGACATGGAGCAAATCCGAAGGGAAGTACAGGAAGATGCTGAACTTAGTAAGCTTCTAGAGACTTTGCAACAGAATCCGGAGTCAAAACCAGATTCCCTTGTGAGGGGAAACCTGCTGTTTTATAAGAACAGGTTAGTCCACACCCACTTCAACATTAATTCCTCAATTACCGCAGGAATATCACTCTACCCCTCTAGGAGGACACTCTGGTTTTCTTAAAACCTATAAAAGGCTAGCTAGTGGGATATTTTGGCCCGGAATGAAGTCCTCTATCCAGAAATTTGTTCGGGAATGTGCTATCTGTCAAAAGAATAAATATTTGGCTATGAGCCCTGCTGGTCTTCTTCAGCCGATGAAGTATCCATGTATTTCATCACAAAGTTACCTAAATCCCGTGGTTATGAAGTTATAATGGTGGTCGTGGATAGGCTGTCAAAATATGCCCATTTCACACTTCTGAAGCACCCTTGCACAGCCAAAACAGTGGCTGAGGCGTTCATTAGGGATGTGGTTAAGTTGCACGGAATTCCTAGTTCCATATTGAGTGATAGAGATCCTCTCTTCACTAGCAATTTCTGGAAAGAAATCTTTAGGTTGCAAGGAACAATGTTGAAGATGAGCTCTTCGTATCACCCCCAAACGGATAGCCAGACGAAGGTGGTTAATAGGGGCTTGGAAACCTATCTTCGTTGTTTTGCTTCTGAACTGCCAAAACATTGGTCTCATTGGATATCTTGGGTTAAGTATTGGTACAATACTAACTTTCATGTTTCAATAGGAAAGACTCCCTGCGAAGTGGTTTGTGGCCGCTTACCACCATCTATTCTACATTTCATTCAAGGAGAGACTCAAGTTGCATCAGTGGCAGCAGCCTTGACAGATAGAGATGAGGCCTTGCGCCAACTTAAGCACAATTTGCTTCGTGCTTAGTCAACAATGAAGAAGTTTGCAGATGTTCACAGGAGGGAGGTACAATTTCTGGAGGGGGGCCTAGTCTATGTCAAGCTCCGACCACATAAACAGCTTACTTTAGCGAGGAACATCTGTCCCAAGCTGGCTGCCAGGTATTATGGACCTTTTAAGATTCTGGGAAGGGTTGGACAGGCTGCCTACAAACTACAACTTCCACTTACAGCCAAGGTACATCCAGTCTTCCATGTCTCTCAGCTGAAAAAGGTCATAGGGGACCATCCTATTGAGCAAGACCTTCCTCAAGGATTGGAGGTGGAAGAGTCGGAAAGGGCTGAACCTGAGGCAGTCTTGGCTTCACGCTACAGCACAACTAAAGGCAGAAAAGTCCAGCAGTGGCTGATCCGTTGGAAGTCTAAGCCGGCAGAGGAAGCTACATGGGAGGATGCGGATTTCATCAAGGGACAGTTTCCTTCCTTTTCCCTTGAGGACAAGGGTCTTATTGAGGAGAGGGAATTGTTAACATCCCATCCTCTCCTCAGCCCATCAAGCCCATTAAGGTGTATACCCGTAGAAACAAGTGGGGACAGGGGAGTGAGAATATTGCTGCCATGTAGGCAAAAGGTTGTTAGGGGGGAGTGAGGTAGTTATGGAGAGAGAATGAAGAGTGGGGAATATTAGCAAGGCAATGAGTGTAGAATGATTACCTATCGATATTGTTAGGAATTTGGCCTGGACTACCAGGAGGGGGAGCTAGATTCCAGCATACTCTGTTCTTGTATACTGATATACCATCAATACACACAACCTCTATAGAGGATTCCTAACACAAAATGACGTTGTTTTGGTCTCAAGTTTTAAGAAACGTAAGACTAAAATGACATCGTTTAGGGATGTTTCCCCAAAATGATGTTTTGGGCAACTGCATTGGTCAGGCCCTGGGAGGGACAGGCTGGGCAACCAGTTGCCATCCCTAAATACATGTAACCGCATAAATATAAGTAGCAAGAAATCAAGTATACAGATTTTTGGTCTACATCATTCTGGTAAATTTACGCTCTTATTTGACATGTTGCCATTTAGCATTCTTAAGAGAACTAAAAAGAGAGGATGGGAAAATGGAAAGCGAACAGCTGAATCCCTCATGAGAGGTAATAGCATCTACAATTCATCCTCATCAACCCACAAGACCTCATCCATCCAAAACAATGTTAAAGATACCTTCTTGTTCTCAAGAATAAACTAATAAGAGCAGCCTTAGATTCAAAGGCCAGTGACTCAATTTACTGCATCACAACAGAGGCAAACAATTTGATTCAATGGTTGATGTCATAATTACATTCTTCACATTGTACTAAACAGAGATTGCTGACTACAGTAAAATAGGAAAAGTCAAATTCCAACGCTGTCAAGAATTTTGAGCGCCTTCTTATACCCACCCAACCACAATAATTGAAGCTTGAAGGTCTTTAGAAATACAAATAAAGCTAAGCCAAATCATAGTTCTTTAACAATTTAGAAAATGAAAACTGCAGAACTTGAGATAAATCATTTGCATAAAAATATAAAAACTATTGATCAAGAAAGCTTTTCTCCATGCTTTATTATTTTGATATGGCTTAGACACAACCATCCATTTGAAGCATCCGAGATGATCACGATAATTGATTTTTGGATATATATGAAAGTGTAAAAGCTCCCCAAGTTTTTGGACGAAGTTTTAAGCTAAAATTAAAATTTAGAATACATGACTGACAAATCATAAACACAGAGTCTCAAACTCAATAGATCAATAAATGAGGACTAAACTGTGTGAACCAACTTTCATGTTGCAAAATGACAAAATTGCCACATCTGAATCTGTAAATGTATAATAGTTATAAACACACCACAGATTGTAAACATTAATATCGATTGACTAAGAAATTCTTGACTATTTTTTTATTCAGTGTACTGATTTATATTTATCAGATTTTTTTCAAATCTTTTTATTACAGTGAGATAGAAAGTATTATTACTTAAGAAATTAGCATTGTGTCCAATATTTACATATTTCACTTCTCCAGTTTTATCATCTTAAATTATGCAAAAATTATTTCCACAAGTAGAATTAAAATGTTACGTAGTTGAATAATTAGTATAAAAATGATTCATATTTATAGTGACTCATAACTAAGAACTGGCATAATATTTACCCTTAAAATACTTTTTAAGATTGTTACTATATTAGGACCAAGAATCATAAGCAGAGCACCTGATGCTAAATGCTAGTATGATGCAGAACATTTGAACAATCTCCTTGAGAGCTCCTGTTTAACTGTATACAGTATATGCAACAAGTTGCTCAAATTTTGGTGCAAAGAAATTGTCCTGATCATGTTTTAACGAGAGAAATATCTTACAAAACAAAATTGAATGGAAGGCTTGTATACAACAGATAAAATTAGACCAAACTATATGCAAAAAATTGTGAAATCGTGTGTTCAAGTTCAGAAGTCAACAGTTGTTTTACCTCCCATAATACAGCTGTCTGATCCTTGGATGCTGAGGCTAGATATCTTCCATTATGAGAAAATTGCAAGAACCAGACTTCATCACTGTGAGCTTCCAGAATCTGTTCAAGCAACCACCAAAGTAGTCATACTCTTCTATGCTTCAACCATATAAAGACTGCATAGAATACTCGAATTACTACTATATTATAGTTATCACTACTAGCAGAAGAACAATTCAGTAATGCACTGAAAATGTTAGTAGAGAGACTGCAAAAAGTGTTATGAGATAGAGGAAGAAAATAATATACAAAAAATATAATGCAAAATTCAATCACATGAAACCATAACAAGAATTGTTGAGCTATAATTATGTCAACAAAATTAAAGACTATCTTCATCACATCATCATTTCATGACACAATTCTACTGAATTGTTCAAAATTCACATCACTCGTGATTGCTGACACTATTTCAAACATCAGGGACCTAATTACTAAAAGCATGAAGTATTAAAGACTTATTTGATCTTGTAGCAAGTAATAAATATATCCAATGTTATGGTCTTCTTTGCAAACTAGACAAAGAATCTTAGGAAAAATAAACAGCAATAGCAACCAGCAAGTATTGCTTCAACAGACAATTAAGAAGAAAGAAGCTTGTTGCACTCAAATTTGAGCACGTGTATGAATAGGAACACATCAGACCTCATCCACCTTTTGTAATCCAATGCTTCCTATCCTCTTCTGCTGTCCTTACTCGTTTTTTATTAGTTGGATTTGATGTTTGTATGCGTTAGTTAATAGCAGATTGCAAGGTGGTGATTAAATTCAATTAAGCACATATTTGGTGCAAATTTGGTGAAACATGGGACCGAGCTTCTTCTGTCTAAATTGTTTCAAATTAAAGAAACGCAGTTTTAGATGATGATTTTCATGACAGATGCCAAATCAGAACTGAACTGTCAGACCAGTTCAAAAGCTAGAACAAAAAAAAATTGAATAACAGTTCACAAGTTCCTTTGAAAAGGTGCTCTAGTCATCAAAGGCAAACTTTGCATTTTGGGGTACAGTCAAGCCGTCAGCCATTCACTCCTTGCCCATCAAATTTCAAGAGAAGATACAGTGGTTTCAAGATAATCGTAATCAAGAACTGAAAGCTGCTTGAATCAAGCATATATGTAGAGAAGTACAGAACATAGTGCCCTAGTCAACTACAAGAATCACAGCCACAGACTCCATTCGGAGAGAAAAGTATCAAACCTTTAATAGAAAAGAATGTAAGTGACACTCAGAAAAAGAAGCATCTAAAGAGTTTAGTATAAGATATGTGCAATGTAAGTGATTCAAATAGCACCTATTGGTTTATATGTAAGGGGCAGTCATAAAAGAACCGTTCAAAAAGATTATTATAAGATATATGCAAACACAAAGAACCATCCAAAGAGATTATATAAGATATATACAAAGGTGTGTGATTCGAAAGACAACTATTGGTTTATTGGCTGTATATCAACAGAGATAACAGAGATAGAGAAGGAAAACTTCACATAGTACGACAGAACACCAAAAGATAGAACAGGGACGCATCAAAAGAAACCATCAAATCTAACCTGCACTGTCTGGGAAGGAATTTGGGTTCTGCCACAATGGTGATCCAAGTACAAAGAAATATCACTATCCAAAGCATTGTGGAACCGACAAGCCTTACATTGTAGATTTAGAGCCTCCTCAACTAGATGTTCTAGTCTTTTCTCGGGAACTAAAACTGATGGGGGAAGCAACTTCTCCAATTTTTCTAGAATCTGCGACCTACCCTTCACACCTCCAACATCCTCACCCATGATTAACCCTCGAGAAGGAGAGATAACACAGGCAGCAAGCTCATGAACACGGTTCAAGTTGACACGAAGTGGCACAATTTCATTCCTTAAAGTTCCCAAAGCAGCAAACACTTTATCCATTTTCAACAATTCGAGGAACTTCTGTTCCAACATCAAGAAAGATGCTAACTTTATAGTCGTCTCGTCCAAAAGACCAATTTTCTGAAACGTTCGTACACTTTCATCCCATTTTCCTTCCATCACTTGTTGTATAAACGAGTTCACCACAGGTGAGTGTAACGGTATTCCTGACTCCTCTTCCAAAAGAGCACCACTCTTCTCATAACCAAGTGAATATAATGCTCTAGTTATGATCTTGACAAAATCCGACCTTTTGATGAGTCCATTTGACCCAACAGTTTCTCCATCCTCTTGGGTGGTTAGAGGCCTAGCCATCAAATGCCCCAAAGAGCAAGGCACCACTTCTGTAACAGATGAATGCTCCACCAAGTCTTTAGATCCTCCTGACGGCAATTTTACACGTTTCAAGGGCGGTTCGCTATCCTCTACAACTCCCATGAAATGTCTAGCTCAGCCCATATATAAACTACAAGACAAACATAAATAAAGCTTTAGAAAAGTTGATATATTTGGTAAGACTATAAATTGAAACAGACCATCACTAGAGTCACTCAGAGCACAATCCGACATCGCAAATTCTGAACTTATAACTGATACCATCATCAGTAACCCAGAAGAAGCTCCAGAACTTTCGCGAGTTATGGTAAGGATATGTAAAGTTCAATTCAGAACATAGACTAAGAACTCATGCACATCCAAACAAGTAACTTTATTGATTACTTGACCTCACTTAATTGAGCATTTTAATGAATCACCAATTATCAACAAAAATGGAACTGGGTTTGTAAGTTCTATAGATGGTATCAAAAACCCAGAAAGGAAATCCACAAATTGACAGCAAAAGAAAAGGATAATAAACAATCGGACAGAAAGAAAGAAGTAGAAGCAACAAAAGAAATAATCTAACCAAAGAGCATAACCGAGAACGATACGTGAACAGAGATACAGAGAAAGAGAGAGAAAATCAACAGTAAAAAGGAGAGAGCTTTGAGGGGTGGTTGGGTTAATTTTGTAGAAGAGAAAGAGAATGCGTACAGGAAAGGAACCAGAAGAGGCGTAAAAGAGTCCTTTTCAATGGAACAAGGAAAGGGTTAAGTTAACCATGCTACTGCAATTTTCGTTTTAACTTTTAAATTTATTAAATATTTTATTTAAAATTTTAGTTTTTATTTTAAAATTTATTAAAAACTAGAAGAAAATAAAGAATGAGGCCGGCTGGGCTTGACTTTTTAGTTTAATAATAAAACACATGAATCAATCAAATATTATTAAAATAAGATCTAACTTAATTTTTGAAGTTAATTGAAAGCAATCAAATTTAATTCAAATAAATAATTTATGATCATTAAAATAAATTATTAGTTTGACTCAAGTTTATTTAGTACAAGTTGAGTTTAAGATCTATATTAGATTGTAGTATTAATAACACTAGATTGGTTAATGTGTACTATTCATATCACATGTATTTTTATTATTTTTCAATAAAAGTCTAAGAATTTTTTTAAATCAAAACAATAAAAATGATAATTTAAAAATTAAAGAAAATCTTTTAAACTGAATTTTTAAAAAACCTTTTTATATATAAAAAGTGAAGAGCATTTCATTAGTAATAAGTTTGACGTGGCGATTGAGTCCATTTACATTGTGAATTTTGAATGAGAAGAAAAATTATTTGTTGATTTGATGGAATTTTAATGTGATTCTTTCAAATTTTATATTTAAAATTAGTTTTCAAATGGTTTTTTAAACCTTAGAAAATTATTACATTACATTATACATAATTTTTTGTCTCAGAAAAAATTGAGCAAAGGGAAGTACAAAACTTTGGTATATTTCTTGTTCACAATTTTAGGAAATGTATTAAATTCAAAAGGCAATTAAATTTGAGAACCATCTTCGTACCCAAGATTCTTCTGTTGTCATTGCAATTACCAACCTTATCTTAAAAAATCGGGTCAAGATCTGTTCTCGAGTCTAACAAAATAATTACAAAAAAAATTTATATTTTGATTTCTCAATAATTAAAATCACTTTAATTCTATAAAATTATTAACGCATAAATCATAATAAAACAAGAATCATAATTTGTACCTTGTTTTGTAGCTTTATCATATTATTGGCATATCCCTTGATCATTTCCAAAACTAGTTCATCTCAATTACCATAGTTGTACAAATGTCCGACTTCTAATAATATACACATAATGAGTTAAGAGAATTCTGCAACTATTTTAAAAAGAGTTAAGTGAGAAGTGATAGCTTCATTAGAGCTTAAGCCTATTCATAATATGTTTTTGGACATTTTAGTAATTTAATTGAAATATAAATTATAATTTTAATTAAACTTTAATTATAATTATAATTAAATATCAATTATGCCAAAAATATGATATAATATCTCATATTAGTCTCTCGAACTATTTTCAAGACTAGCTCATCTCAATTACTTTAGTTGTACAAATATTCGACTTCTAACGGTATCTACAGAGCGAATTGAGAGAACTCTGCAACTATTACAACGAGAGTTAAGTAAGGAGTGATAGCTCTATTAAAGCTTAAGCCTATTTATAATACGTTTTTGAACATTTTAGTAATTTAATTGAAATTAAATTTTAATTTTAACTAAACTTTAATTATAATTATAATTAAATATCCATTATTCCAAAAATATGAATAATATCTCATACTGGTCCTTATTTGTTAAAATTTTCATATTTAAGCATAGAGTTTTTTAAACTTTATAATCCAATTCAACTTGATTAAAATATCTTTGTTCTTTTCAACCTGCTTTTTATATGTGATCCATTAGGTTCCTAAAGATGTTAGCGATAGATACAAATTATAGCACTAAATCATGTTTTGGATTAGATAAATTAAACTCTTTTAATTTATCTCTAATTAAACAATTCATATCTACATATTTAATTAATGTCTAGTCACACATCATGACTACGTAAATATTTAGGGAAGTCAAAGTGGTTTTGACTAACCTTTTCGTGCATGATTTTTCAGTATAATTTAATACTTTCTTTATACAATGTTTCGATTAGATATAAAGCATGAAATCAATGTCTATTCTATTTAAATCCAATCATACTAGTTCTCTCTCACTAGCTATTGATTTAATCAATGACATTTGTAAATTATTTACAAAAAGTCATTTTACCTTGGCTAAAGATTTCTGGAATCAATATTAATCGAGAATAACAAAACATTCTCCCTGATTACTTAAGGGGAC
>JANZLC010000003.1:5586669-5603495 GCA_026413385.1 Erythroxylum gracilipes
ATTTGAAGTATACAAAAATTACTAAAATTATAATAATACTGTCCGAATCAATCCGAAGTTTCATTAAACCAATATACTCGAAAAATGCCATGAATGCATGCTAAGATCCAAATAAAAATCATAAAACGTACCAAATTGCTTTACTATTCTAACCCCTAAAATGGAGCGTTACACAAAGTGTCAGTGATGCAGAGTCCCACGTTGGGTCCTCTTTGCAGGAACTAAGCATTCATGTGGATAAGAAGGTAGTATTTGGTTTTCCTATGTCTGAGCCAAGCATACATGAGGAAGTGAACATGGTGATTGACCAAGTCAAGATGGTGTGCTGTTAGCAAAAGGAGTTTTTTACTTGTTGAGTCAATAATCCTAGTCTCTAGGAAATTTGTTATTTAAATTATTTGGTTTTGTGGAGCTGGTATTTAATCGTAGTTTAGGGTCCTTTTAATTAAGCAAGTAGTTAGTTTAGATTCCAAGTCTTTATAGTTGTTGAGTTTCACATGGATAAGCAAATATAAATATGTACTAGTTTATTGGATAAAGAGTCAGAAAATAAATACAACATATATTCTTTCTTTTACCTGCTTATGCTTTCCCTATGAAATTCTAACTTCTGCAAACACAATTGCCTAAATTATGAAATTATCACATTAGTTGCTGAAAGAAATATCAAATGTTATACAACGTGTAGGAATACTCAACCATCTATCAAGTTTTCAGAAGCTTGATTCTGATCACAAAAGTTTATCTTATATGGATAATAATGTACCTGAGAGTCCTCCGCTGCCACTTGCTCCAAATGATTCTTTGAAACCGCCAAGACAGGATTTGATCACAAATTTGCTATATTTTTTACCATTATAGTTGCAAAGATTCTTGGAATCACCTTCAATGATCTATAGGTGAATCTTTTGATTCAGAAGATTAACCAATAGAAAATGTTGTCCTTTGATAATGAAAATGAAGTGATTATTGCTTTATTTCCTTCTCTTCAATTTGTTTTTTAAGCTGCCATTCCCTGTCGGATATCCTTATTGCATAACGACTACTTTAAGTTTCTAATTCATAAAATATCGAATCTCGTGAGTCATTTTATTAGAAAATAATAAATTTATAAATAATTACACACTCATACAAATAATAAACTAAAAATATTCTTACAATAGAATTTTTATTCTTACTGAAGAATTACATGGGTATTTATAGAGTCAATAAAAAATTATATACTAACCTAAAATCAATTAATGCTTTAATACAATGAGGGAAATGTTTTTAGTGACATAATAAATTCTATATAAAAATGATCAATCTATTTTTATTTCATTATACCTCTCTATAAGTAATTTCAAATAAATCAGAGTCAGATTCATTTGAAATTAGATATACAAAACTTCAAAATCTTAAATCACACGAATTGATCAAGATTTGATCATTCAACTACTCCTTTAAAGTTACTATAGAATTTCCAAAATCAAGTTTATTTCTAGCATCCTTCTACAAACATGATTTAATATGACTCCATGTATTATTCATAATTTTTGAAAAATACCATGCTCGAGAGATTTAATTAAAAAATGTCAGCAAGTTGATCTAGAGACTCCACTCTAAGTTAATCTCCTTCATAGCAAGTCATTCTCGAATAAAATGAAACATTGTGTCAATATGCTTACTCCTATCATAGAATAGTAGATTCTTTGTTAAGGTTTGGGTGAATTCATTATTAACCATGATCTTTATTGCTTCAATTTATTATGAATGAAACTCTCTCTTAGAACAACCTTCTCAACCAAATATTGTGATAATTACATAAAGTAATTGCAACGTTAGAGACTGTAAGTTGTTTCATTGAACACCAAAAGAAGACATTATACACACAAAAAAAAGTACTTTTTCTATCATCAAAATTTTTGACAAATCACTATCATAAAAACTCATCAAATTAAAGTTTATAGAAAATGAGTAAAATATGTTATAGTCAATTATACCTTTGAGATATCGAATAAGACTTTTAACTGCCTTTAAGTGAATTTCAAAAGGCATCTTTAGGAATTAGCTAATAAGTTCAACTATAAATATCACATCTAGTCTTATGCAATTCCAATACCTCAAGCTTCCCATAAGTCTTATAAATAAAGTTATATATACACTCTCTGATCCATCAAACTTTAGATAACTTTATTTCACACTTTATAAGAGTTTTAATTGATTTACTATCTAATATATTGAACTTATTAAATACCTCCTTTTCCATGACCTTATTTGAGTAATAAAGATAAGAGCATCCACACAAATACAAATAAACAACAAAATGTCTTTATCCATTTTTAATATAAATTTCATATTTTTTAAACATATATTAAAATCATCTCTTAAAAATAATTGTCGATTTAGCTATTCCTAACTCTTGGGACTTGTTTAAATCCATATAACATCCTTTTTAACTATAACTCTTTATCTTCCTAATCTTTAACCACATATCTCGTTAGTTGCTCAATATAGACTTCTTCCGCTATATACCATCGAGGAAAGCACACTTGACAGCCAATTGATGAATCTTCCAATAATTTCGGAGAACAAGACATGTTAATAAATGAATAGTTTCTAGGTGAAAAATAGGGACATACATTTTCATAGTCCGTGTCTTACTTTTGATTATACCTTTTGATTACAAACCTTGTCATGTATTTCTCTACTTTACCTTTGGTATTTTTCTAACTTTGTACACTCATTTGACTCCAATAATAAGATGGCCTCTCATAAGAGAAGTAGTTTTATAATTTTTTGATTAGATTTATTTAGTTAAATAAGTTGAAAAATATGAATTATAATATAAAGGCTTAAACGTGCTTATTCAAAATTTTATATAACCTTTATTCTCGAATTGTTAACCATAATTTGTTCATGTATCTAACCTATAACATTATCAACAGAGCAGAGAAATTAAAAAAACTCAAACATTTTGAGAGAAAAAATAGGAGTTCTAGCTCTTTAATGTCTTTTTTTTCTATTTGTAAAAAAATATTCTAGGATTTTTATAATAAATAAAATCAAATATTTCATATTTGATTCATAAAGTTTCTTAAAATTCACAATTAACTCATAATTTAATTGATTTTTTTTCAAATTGCTCTTATATGCGACCCATTAAGTTCTTAATATCTTGACAATGATTATAAATTATAATTAGAATTCATAATTAGAATTAGAATTAGATAACTTTAAAACCCATAAATTTATTTTTAATTATGTAATTAAATAATTTATAATCTTAAATCAAAATTGATGTCTAGCAATAAGTCATAGTCACTTAAATATTAGGAATGTTAAAATTGTATGGCTCAACCTATTTATGTGTTGTTATAATACACAATTTAATCATCTAATTCTATTTGATAGTATAGACATAAACTAATAATCTCTCACTTATATTAAAGTCAATCGTCTACTTATATAATATCTTATCCATGAATATATCAATTGTGTATTTTCAAAGATAACAACTTAATGAGAGGATCTACGAGATTCTCTTTGTTAGGAGCTCACATTAATGTAATCTTTTTCTACTCCACTGTCTCCCTAATCAAGTAAAATGTTTAGACCTTGGCAGAGATTTAGGCTCTTTTGTTTATGCAGTGACATCATTATTGCTATAATGCTATAATATTCTCAATAATATTAGGAATCACTTTAAACTCAGTGATGAACTTCTTAATGCTTCCTTAGCTACCTCTAACATTGAAATGTACTTTGATTCGATCCTAGAAACAATAATGATTTGTTGTTTATAACTTTTCTAACTTATTGCACCACCATTTAGTGTAAAGATATACTTTGACTATAATTTACTATCGTCCTAATCACATCTAGATTAGAATGAATATGCACGTCTGAATACCCTTCAACTTGTAGTTCAACTCCTGTGTAGGCCATGAAAAATATCTTTAGTTTTTCTTAAGTATTTTAAGAATTTTTCATAGTCATAATGCTTCACTTGCTACCAAACTTTTGTACGTGCAAAGGCACCACACCATCTAAACATGTATTCAAGAAGTTTGACTTGATCAAAGATATTGTAGAATGAAAAGACATTGTATTAAAGTGAGTTCCTATTAAAGAGAATCTTGTAATTTCTCGCACTAAATCATCATCTTAAAAAAGGTATGATCAACTTATGGATGGATACGGTATTAGATACATAGCCGATTGATTTTAATGCAAATGAAAGATTTTTAGTTTATACTCTTCCAGTCAATCAATTAGTTGCAATTTAATATATGACATTATTATTTTAATTAATAATGGTACTTTCTATCATTATGTATTTTTATTAATTATATTTTATGTTTTAATACTAAACGTAAAATTCCTGGAATAATTACTTTGCAATTGAACTTATTATGAGATTATAATTATCATATTCAATTTGCATTTATATAGTATCCTTAAATTGTTCCTAGTTATAGTTTCATAAAGACGATATTTTAATAGAATGGTAAAACTAACATACATTATATTATTTTCTTATGAAGAAAGTCATTGATATGATAAATTAAAGTATAAAAATACTTAAATAAATATATGAATATTTATTAGAGAATAAGTTTGTTGAACTAGCTCGATTTTGAGGATTTCAAATAGATTATTACTTGTGTGTATATATATTTCTCCATTATGATAATTGTATAATTAATTCCTAAACTTGATATTACTAAGGTATTTTATACAGAAATTACTATATTTTAATATTACATATGAGCTACTATATTTATGATAGTTTCATTAGATGTACTAGAATATATTATGAACTATATGGAGATAAATGACTAAATCGATAAAAGATTCGGCACTATAGAGTAACAAGAGAGAAAATTATATTATTCTTGATTAATAGTAATTTAAGGAATTCTCTAACTAGAGTGAATTGAGATCTGAAAAGATATTTTCAAATATCAATTATAAGTCAATTACCAATTAGTATAAACGAATATTATTGTATTTAAATAGAGTAAACAATAATGTTATACTCTATATGCAATTAGAACATTGGATGATAAACAAATTAGATTACAAATTATAGTCATGCATGAATAGATTATTCAAATTATTTTGACATTCTTAATATTTGAATGGTTATAAAATATTGTTATACGTCAATCTTGATTTATGATTATAAATTATTTAATTGGACAAATTCCAATTAAAGAAAAATTAAAAGAAAATTTGATTCATCTAAATCTAATTATAATTTATAAATATAATTTATAATCATTATAAATTAAAAATATATTATGGAGTGACTCAAATGGTTTCACATTAGCTGGTGGGGAGAGCTAGTTACATTAAGAGGATAATAAATTCGGTAAAGCTCATAGAAGTTCTTAATTTTTTTTTTGGGTAAATAAGTTCTTAAATTTATTATAAGTAAATTCTCCACCTTTATCAATTCTTAAAACTTCAATCACAATACCACTTTCTTTTTCAAACAAATCTTTAAATATTTTGAATGCATCAAAAGTTAGGGACTTAGTTCAAAAAACATTTTCTACGTCTTTCTACTACAATCATCGTTGAAGAGAATAAAGTGAGAGCTTTTACTAAAATGTAGAATATTGATAGGACCACAAACATCTATATGAACATGATAAGAGTGGCTTGAAAGCACACGGGGTTTACAAAGTTTTCCTTCAATGCTTTTCAAGCAAACATGCCTCAAATAGTCGTTCAAGATGATATATACTTGAAATGCCCTTTATCCTAGTCTTTAAACACTTGAAGCATCATGTTACTGGCTATAGTCAAAAGACCCCAACTGAGTTCTTTTAATTTCCATATCATGGTTTCATGCAATTTTATGAATAGCCTTTGCCTACAGGAATTTGGAGTAGGAAAAGAAAAGAATGGCAAAACAGTTTTGGGGGTAATCATTGATTTGAGGATGCAACTTAGAAATGTCGATAATGAAGTAATGAAAGAACAATGTCGATCCAGTTTGTAATGTGTTGGCAATCACCAGCCACACAATAATCATTTTGGCTGCCATCAGTTGCCAGGCACTGAGGCAAACCATCAGACCATTTACAGAGGCCAATAGAAAAGAACATTTTGTATGAGGGTAACTTCAGATAAATTAACTGCAAATAGAATATTTCAACTTCTTCCATTGCAGTGATGTACAGTGCCATTGTTCTGCTCAGTCAACTTCATTTTAATGTTATTTAGACCCCATATCCGAATTGTACGATCATCACTAGCTGAAGCCAGCATATGAAGGTTAGTTGGATTCCAGCTCACGCAGTTAACTGCTCCAGAATGCCCAGGCAATGCCAAGATTAGCTCTCCAGAGCCTCTATGCCAAATGTACACCTGCAATTAGAAATGCATCTTGAAAACCTCAGTAGGTGAAGCAACAACCATCGACAGCATTCCAACAGTACTTTATATCTGGAAAGTACTGTCACAGACATGACAAAATAATCATTGTTTAATAGATGAAAGTCATCAAATGCACTAATCATCGACTTAAAGAGGTTCAGAGAAATGACTCGGGAAGCTATTCAACTAGAAGCCTGCAAAAAACTAATATTTCAATTTTTATGAGGGAGCTGCTCATTACATACTAAAGCAGTGTAATAAATAGTATCAACTCTTTTGACAAAGCAAATTTGGATCACTTGATTCATTTTGTATGGATGACGATGATACCTGAGAGTCCTCACTCCCACTTGCTACAAAGGATTGCTCAAATCCTCCAAAACAGGACCTAATGATAAATCTGCTACGTGTATGACCTTTATACTTGGAAACAATCACGGGATCACCTTCTATGCTCCACAGGTGGATTTCTTGATTGCTAAGATTCACTAATAAAAATTTATTGTCCTTAGAAAGTGAGAATGATGTTACCCTATCCTCCTCTTCAATCAGTCTTTCAAACTTCAGTTCCCTGTCGTGAATCAATATTGTAGAATCTCTGCACACGCTTATAATCCTCTTTCCGTCATCCGTTACGGCTATGTCTGAAATCTTTTGTGTCCTCTGCCCTTCCCAACATTCTAATTCCCTTCCATCCAAATCCCAAAGGCAGATGCTTTTGTCAGTGACACCAGCAAATATCCCTTTACTGTCCGGGAACCAACCGCAAGAAATCAAGCCAACACCAAATTTTTCATAAACATGAAGGCATTCTCCAGAACTCACATCCCAACGTCTGATCACCTCCTCTTGTCCACAAGTAAGAAGTTGGCAGTCATTAGGGCTCCATGAAACAGTCAACACTGGTTTCTGGTGACCAGCTAGTTTGTGCTTAAATGAAACCTGACCATCCTCCTTAACCTGAAATGGTTAAATTAAAATGTCATAGAAAGCTAAAACGAAACCAGAAAATTAACAAATTATTGTAAAATTTGTCATTCATGTATAACTTTAATGTACAATATATAAGTACATGCAGGAATGGCAAAACGAGCCTGGCCCAGCCCTAGCGATTTGGCCTCCCACCGCAAAATGATGTCATTTTAGTCTTAAGCTTTAAGAAACTTAAGAATAACACGACATTGTTTTGGCCTACATTCTAGAAAGTTTGCATTCTGGCTTGAAATGTCAACTTGCCGCTTAACATCTTCAAGAGAACTACAAAGAGAGGGTGGGAAAAATGTGGTGCAGACCACTTAATCCCTTATAACCAATCCAAAATTATATGAGAGAGAACATCATCTGCAATCTATCCTCATCAAGCCAAAAGACATCATCCATCCGATACAATATTAAAGATACCTTGTGCTTCTCAACAATAAACCTTTCATTCAAATTAGAGGACCCTTTTGGCCCAAAGGCCAGAGAATTTGAGTTCTCTACCCCTCATCAGATGCAAACACTTTGATTCAATGGTTTATGTCACAAGTATGTTTTCACAACATACAGAACAGAGATTGCTGACGACAGTAAATTAGTGAAAGTCAAATTGAAAGAAAATCCTGATATCTACAGGGCCAAAAATTTGAGCACCTTCTTATACTCATCCAACCACAATATTTGAAGCTTTAAACTCTATGGGAATACCAAAAAGCTAATCCAAACCATAGTTCATTAAAAATTTGGAAAATGAAAAACTCCAGGACTTTAGATAACTATCATTTTGCATAAATATATAAAAACTACTGAAACAAGAGGGTATAGAAAATATCAGAAGAAAAACCACTTTATTTCTCTGATTATATGTAATTTATACATGAGTATAGTCTATTCTAATACTACTAAACTACTGGATTTTTTGTATATACTAACTTATTCTATCTATAGTATATCTTATCTTATCTACTAGAAGATAAACTTATCTCCTAGAAGATAATCTCCTAAACTTATCTACGATAATTATCCAACTACAGATCAAGAAAGCGTTTTTCTAGGGTTTATAATTTTGATATGGCTTACACATAACCAACTATTTCAAGCATCCGAGAAAGATTCTTGGTTTTTGGATACATCTCAAAGTGTAAAAGCACCTCCAAGTTTTTGGGTGAGGTTTTAAGCTAAAAATTAAAAAATAAAATACACATCATTGCCACATCATAAACACAGAGAATCAGTAATCTAACTCAGTAAGTAAATAAACCGAGGACCAAACTGTGGGAATCAAATTGCATGTTGCAAAATGATAAAATTGCCACAGCTGCATGTATAAATGTACAAAAGGTATAAACAGACCATATTGCCAACTTTAGTATTGACAGACTAAAATTTCTCGAATTTTTTCTACTCAGTGCACTGATTTATATTTCACACGTTTTTAAATTTTTTTTTATTACACTGACATGCAAATTATTTTTACTTAAATAACTTGACATTGTGTCTAATATTTATATATTTCATTTCTCATGTTCCATCATCTTAAATGCTGTGAAAACTATTTCCACAAATGAGATTAAAAATGTTACATGGATGAATAATGCATATATAAATGATATATTTATACTGAACCATAACTGAGAACTGACATAATTTTTACCCTTAAAATACTTTTAAAGTATTCCATGCAACTTAGGACCAAGAATCATGGGCAGAGCACTTAATGATAAATGCTAGCATGATGCAGAACACTAGAACTCTCCTTGATGGCTCCTGTTTAACTGTATACAAGTCATGCAACAAGTTGCTCAAAAATTGGTGCAAAGAATTTTTCCTGATTATGATTTCAAGAGAGAAATATCTTAAAAAACAAAATTGAATGGAAGGTCTTTGGTATACAACAGATAAAATTAGAACAAGCTATATGCAAAAAATTGTAAAATCATGTGTCCAAGTTCAGAAGCCAAAAGTTGTTTACCTCCCATAATACCACTGACTGATCCTTGGATGATGAGGCTAAATATCTTCCATTATGAGAAAATTGCAAAAACCAAACTTCATCACTGTGAGCTTCGAGAATCTGTTCAAGAAACCAACAAAATAGTCATAATCTCTATGCTTCAACCATATGAAGACCGCAGAGCCTATTCGAGTTACTACTATATTACAGATATCACTACCAGCAGAAGAGCAATTCAATAATGCACAGAAAAGGTTAACAGAGACACTGCAAAAAGTGTAATGAGAATGAGGAAGAAAAATAATATAAAAAAAATTATGATGCAAAATTCAACCACATAAAACCGTAACAAGAATTTTTGAGCTATAATTATGTCAATTAAATTAGACCATCTTCGTCACATCATCATTTCATGATGCAATCATACTGAATTGTTCAAAATTCACATCACTCGTGATTATATACACTAGTTCAAACATCAGAGACTTAATTACTAAAAGCATGAAGTATTAGAGACTTACTTGATAGTGTAGCAAGCAATAAATAAATGCAATGTTATGGTATTCTTTGCAAAACTAAACCGAGAATCTTAAGGAAAATAAACAGCAAGAGCAACCAGCAAGTCTTGCTTCAACAGCCAATTAAGAAGAAAGAAGCTTGCTGCACTCAAATTTGAGCTCATGTATGAATAGGAGGTCACATCAGACCTCATACATGTTTTGTAATCCAATGCTTCCTATCCTCTTTTATGTCCATTTGCTATTAGTTGGACTTGATACTAGTATCTGTTAGTTAAGGCGGTGATTATAAGTGCATATTTGTTGCAAATTTTGTGAAACATGGGACCAAGCTTCTTCTATCTAACTTGTTGCAAATTAAGGAGATGCAGCTTTAGACGGTGATTTTCCTGACAAGTACCAAATCACAACAGACACTCAGACCAGTTCAAATGCTAGAACGAGACAACTAAATAACAGTTGCTTTAATCATCAAAGGCAAAATTTGCATGTCAGGTATACAATCAAGGCATCAGCCACTCACGACTTTCACATCAAGTTCCAAGAAAAAATAAAATGATTTAAAGATAATCTCAATCAAGAACTGCTAAACTGCTTGAATCAAGCATATATATAGAGAAGTATAGAATACAATGCCCTTGTCAACTCCAAGAATGATAGACACGGTTTCCATTGAGAGGGAAAAGCAAACGAACCTTAACAGTAAAGATTGTAAGAGATGCTCATAAACGAACCATCTAAAGAGATTATTATAAGATACATGCTCTTGCATGTGATTCGCAGAACAACAATTGGTTTATCAACTGCATATCAACAAAGGGAGAGAACTTCACAAAGTAGACACCAAAACGAAGCATCAATCTAACCTGCACTGTCTGGGAAGGAATCTGGGTTCTGCCACATTGGTGATCCAAGTACAAATAAGTATCACTATTCAATGAATTGTGGAACCGACAAGCCTCACGTTGTCGATCAAGAGCCTTCTCAACTAGATGTTCCAGTCTTTTCTCGGGAACCAAAACTGATGGGGGAAGCAATTTCTCCAAATTTTCTAGAATCTGTGACCTTGCTTTCACACCTCCAACATCCTCTCCCATAATTAACCCTCGCGAAGGAGAGATAACACAGGTAGTTAGCTCATGAACACGGTTCAAGTTAACATGAAGAGGCACAATTTCATTCCTTAAAGTTTCCAAAGCAGCAACCACTTTATCCATTTTCAACAATTCTAGGAACTTCTGTTCCAACATCAAGAAAGATGCTAACTTTATAGTGGACTCGTCCAAAGAACCAATTTTCTGACACGTTCGCACACCGTCATCCCATTTTCCTTCCATTACTTGTTGTATAAACAAGTTCACCACTGGTGAGTGCAACGGTATTCCTGACTCTTCTTCCAAAAGAGCACCACTCTTCTCATAACCAAGTGAATACAAAGCTCTACTTATGATCTTGACAAAATCCGATCTTTTGATGACCCCTTTGGAGCCAACAGTTTCTCCATCCTCTTGGGAGGTTAGAGGCCTAGCCATCAAATCCCCCAAAGAGAAAGGCACTACGTCTGCAACAGATGAATGCTCTACCAAGTCGTTAGATTCTACTGATGGCAATTTTACACGTTTCAAGGGCGGTTCAATATCCTCTACAACTCCCATGAAAGTCCAGCTCAGGCCATATATAAACTACAAGAGACAAAGAAATCAAGCTTTAGAAACTTGATATATTAAGCAAGACCATAAATTGAAACAGACAATTACTGCAGTCACTCTGGGCACAATTTAGCACCGTAAGTACTGAACTTGTAACTGATACCATCATCGATAACCCAGAAGCTGCAACAATTTTGCTAGTGGTAGTAAAGATATGTAAAGTTCAATTTAGAACAAAAAAGAACTCATGCACATCCAAAAGAGCAACTTTATTTATTACTTGACCTCAAATAATTGTGCATTTTCATGAATTTTCAATTATCAACAAAAACGGAACTAGGCTTGTAACTTCTACAGAAAATATCAAAAACCCGGAAAGGAAACCAACAGATTGAGAGCAAACAGAAGGGAAAATAAACAATCAGACAGAAAGAAAGGAGTAGAAGCAACAAAAGAAATAATCTCACCAGAGAGCATAAACCAGAATGATAACTGAAGAGATATGGAGAGAGCAATCAATCCAATGATCGAAAGGAGAGAGATTTGGAGTTAAATTTATAGAAGAGAGAGAATGCGTGCAGAAAATGAGCAACAAAGAGGCGTGGAAGAGTCTTTTCTTATGGAAAAAGGAAAGGGGTAATCTTATGTTACTCCCACTCCCAATGTTCCCTAAACTTTCGGTGTCTTTGTTAATTTGTCAAATTTAGATATTACCTAATATTTGATCATATTAAACGATACACAACGTGATTCAACAAATTTTTTTGTATATATTCAAATCTTCGTTTGTTTCCTATAACATATGTTCAAGTAATTTAAACTATTTATTGCAAATTAATATTAGATTACGAAGGAAACAAGTTTTTAAAGTTTGACAGACATAAATATTTAGTGTAATTAACAATCAAAATAAATTTGGTTGAGATTAAATTCAAGCTTGAAGTGTAATTAACAATCAAAATAAGTTTGGTTGAGATTAAATTCAAGCTTGAGCTTGAGCTTAAACTTGAATTTATATCTTATTTTTGTTTTAATTATAAGTGCACGACATAATTATAATTAGCACCCGTAAATATGCACCCAATTATTGAATCTTCAACTTTTATTCTCTTAATTCAACACACTATAAGAACATGAACAGATCTCCAAAATTTCAGAATTTTATTAAATCAAAGTGTAAGTTTAAGATATCAAATTTTAATGCCCATCCCAATTAGATATAATATTTACTAAATCTTTGAATTCTTAATAAATCTTGAAGGTTTTCTTATTCATCCTATAAGATTGTCTTTCATCCTAAGAGTCTTCCTTTGCTTTTCAGTTGCCTCTTATTTTAATAAAATGAATCATAAAATGAATCCCAACACAGTGCTAACACAGTGGTAGACCCCTAAGCTTAAGATAGCAGAATTGTGCAGGCATTGGTGAGCTTGATTAGTGTTCGACACGCAGAACAACGGAACAAGGCAAAAGACGTGCAAGGAGGCAAGGAAGAAAAGGAGCAACATCAAATGTTGGCATTCATTAGTACTCATTGGCAGAAATTTCCAACGGGATGCTAGATTCAGATATAAAACCAAAAGAAGCCTTGAGACGAACATCGTGTAGAAGGTTAGCTGAATCACATGCATAACAGGAATATACGAGAGTTCCAAGGTGACTTAGAAAGTAGATCAAGCATGGTGCGAGTTTTGGGAGAGTTTCGAATCTTGTACGAGTTGACTTAGCTAAAGCTACGTTCTTGATGGACTAAGGACTTAGTATATGCTCAAGTAGACGGATCATGGCTAATAGGGTTAGCATGGGTAAGCATTGAACGAACTAATGTGCTATTGACTTGGATGACTCATCATTAACGAATAGAGATGAGAAAATCTTGGATGATGTAGTGAAAAGATCACAGTGGAGAAATATCAGCTCAAAGAGATAAAGATCGCGTGAAAGGATTATCTGAAGATAAAGGAGATCTTTGTGGATATGGATAGATCATTTCTAGATAGATGTAATATTTTATCTTGTTATTGTGATGTGACTCAATCCTATTAAATAGGGTCTTAATTGGATGGGGATCCCATTTATTGGTTAGTATAATGTAATATGATAAAGATAAGATAGGATAAGATTGCGACCTTAACTAATATAGTTCTATTAGGATTTTAACTTAGTCATCTAGAGGTGCCTATAAACGTATAAATAGTTCATTTGAGCCTTGTTTAGTCATCTAGAGGTGCCTATAAAAGTATAAATAGTTCATTTGAGCCTTGTTTTTCTCAAAAAGAAGTGAGAGATGAGTTTGGGAGACACTTAGAGATTAAGAGAGTATTCCTTTGTATACTTTGATGGAAGTAATAAAGTTTGGCTTTTAATTGTATCTCTTTATCGTGTTCTCTTGTTGTCATGAATCTTAAGTTCTTTCGTAGTTTTTCTTGCAAAGGTGTTAGAGTGAAACACTGCGATGGTCGTGAGGCGTTTAAGAACAAGTAAGTTGGTCAATGATCACATGACAAGATTGAATCTTACTTTAACGGAACTAAATGAGATTGTTGTGCAAAAGGGTTAGCGCATCTTGTGTGCCAAGTTCGTGCTTAAAGAAAAACCTTTGTAACACATGGGACCATGTTGGGCTTTATGTTACTTGTTATGTCTTTCTTGAATTTTTTTGTAATTGATCATCATAAAATTGGAGTTGAACATGAGTCTGTGTAATCACTATGTTGGTTAATATGGACTACGAGGGAATATTGATTGCAGTTAGAGAAATATAGTGATGTGATAGTACCATGTTTACAACAAAAACAACACTCATTGAAAATTTCACTAAAACGTTGGGCCTACGGAAATTCAATAGTACTTTGTCTTACCTCTATCTAGTAGAGAAGTTGTTTTGATAAACCCACATTTACGCAAAATAATGATAATACAAAATATAAATAAATACGTATAAATAAAATATATAATGCAATGCATAATGTAGTAAATATAGAACATAGAAAAGGTTAACAATAAAAGATAAAATAAATAAATAAATAATCATAAAAAGAAAAGTACAAAAATAAATCAAACAAGTCATTACAACATAGTCATATCATTATTAATCTCTTCCCCCTAGTTCTTCTTAGGCCTTCATTTTTTCTCTTACAATCTTCAAGTACTATTTTCTCGCATATTCTCATTGGAGCATTATGGTGCTTCCCTCTAAAATGTACAAACCACCTAAGCCTCGTCTCTCTTAAATTTTCTTTAATATTGGTCATCTTTAATTTGTCTCTTATTAATACATTATTTACTTTATCTCTCCTAGTAAGGTTACATGCATAATGGAGCATCCCTATCTCTGTCATCATTAGTTTATGCCTATGCATTTATTTGATAGGTTAACATTTAGCTCCATATATCATAACCAACCTAATTGCTAAATAATAGAATTTACCTTTGAGCTTGGTATCTTCGTGTCATATAAAAATCTTGATGCACTTTTCCATTTAAGCACTTTGATATGATACGGTGGATTATATCTTCATTGATTTCTTCATTGCTTTAGATGATAGACCTTAGATATTTAAAAAACTCTCTTCGTGGTATAACTTCTGAATCAATCTTTATCTCCACATCGGAAGTCACCCTATAGCTCGCAAAGTTACATTCTAAGTACTCAGTCTTAGTTCTACTCAATTTAAATTTTTTTTAACTCTGACATATTCCTCCAATGTTCTAGCTTGACATTAACACTCTCTTTTGTGTGATCCACTCAGATAATATCATCATCAAATAACATACACTAAGACATCTTCTTTTAAAAATTCTTGGTTGCTCAATCATTACTACTATAAACAAAAAAGGGCTCAATGAGGAGCCTTGGTAAAGTCAAATATTGATAATAAAAAAATTTGTATCTCCTCCTGTTATCCTTACGCTGCATATCCCTAATAACATGTATATAAATCAAAAGGAACTCCCTTAACTTCTAAACACCTCCATATAATTTTCCTAGGTATTATGTCATATTCTGTCTTTTTCTGTAATATTTCATTAATCTTCTCAGGAGATTAGTACCATATTTATTAAGTGAACATCTTCTTGAAAAACAAAATGAGGCATATTGTAATATGGCTAGTAACATGTTACCATATTGTTACCTATTTTGAGTCCTTTCTTCAAATCTTTTAAAATTGCTCTCAGTTGACTCAATTATTTTCCAAACTCGCTTCTTTTCCAAAAACAAGGACAATATTCTCAATTTCATACTAAAAATAAAATCTATTTTACACATATCAAGTAACCTAGTCTATTTAAATATCACCTCTAGTTTAGACCTTTGTTATATAACGTATTGCATTATAAATGAGTGTTATATAGCATATTGCACAATAAATGAGCTTAGTCAAAATATCTATCAAAGTGTTACTGAATATTAATTATTATTGGTCTTTTAGATGAAGAATAATTAAAATTTCAGTAAGATTTATAAAAATTTAGATAAATACTTACTATTTCATAATTTATAAACTTTTAGCATCAATATTCACTTTAATAATTTTTATTTATATGAAATTTAATTATATTTTCTAAAAAAATTATATTTTATGAATAAAATTCTTATCTTTATTATAAATTAACTCTAACATAATTAATAAATTTTATTTATAAAAATTATTCTAAACAAATGTCAACATTAAGGAGAAACTTATAAACTTACACTACAAGAAAAGCAGGAATTAGCGACGGAAAATTACCAACGGAAAGCAAACTGTTGCCAATTACCGATGGAAACACTATTTCCGTCGGTAAAGTTGATGGGAAAAATCTCGTTTTGCGACGGTACTAACATCTGTCACCAAATATGGAGGGAAGTATCCCGGCAAAATTTGCGATGGACTTTTGCGATGATATAAGATTTCTGTCGGTAAATAAAGCAGGAATTGTCATTGGTATTAAAAAAGTTTGAGTTTGTTGGTGACAAATTTGCATTAGTAAATTTCTCGGTGGATTTTAACGATGTTATAAAATTTTGGTCGGTAAATAAGGCGAGAATTGCTGGCGGCTTTTGAATATTTTGAGTTTACCGACAGAAAGTTTCTGACGGTAAATCGGTAAATAGGGTGGGAAATGTTGGCGGAATTTGAAAATTTTGAGTTTACCGACAGAAATTTCCCGTCAGTAAATTCCGTTTGTCAATTTTACATTAAACTTACCTGAAGTAAATTCCGTTTCTTCCACCGCCTTAACACTCCTGAACCTCAATCATCTTCTTCTTCTTCGTGTTGTGTTAGCAGTAGTAGCATTTCAAAGGTCCAATCTTTTTCTCTACCCCCTTCCATTAAATCCCCTCTTCAACATTCCAAGGATGTTCCGAGCATT
>JANZLC010000003.1:5621797-5638643 GCA_026413385.1 Erythroxylum gracilipes
CTTTTACAAACAACAAGACAGTCAAGAGTTAATTTATAAAATCATAAAGCATATCAACATAACCAACCTAATAAAAACAATTCATGAGCCACTATGCAACAAAAGTACAAAACAGAGACTACCCATGTGCAGTAATGTCCCGAAAATGGCAAAAGACCACTCGATCTACTCAGAGCTTCAAGCTCACTAAATTATCCTGCATGGTTGGAAAGCGGAAGGGGTGAGTACACTATGTACTCAGTGAGCAGGAAAAAATATATATCGCAAATAGAACTCGATATACACCAAGACGGTGTAGATAACTAATGAATTGAACATACATGACATAGAAATACATAGGCCTAGCCTATGACTCAACTTATACTGGTTAGGAACCACATAGGCCTAGCCTATTAATCACCCATCTGGTGAGCATAGGTTTTAGTTCCAGTACATAAAAGCATAAAAGTATCACATGTATAAAACAAATCTCGTTAGAAAAACAAATCCCATAATAGGCCAAAACAATCATGTGTGTCGCCACTAGTCGGCCAAACTAGCGTGCACACCCGCCGATTTTCAGTGTTGGCTCGACTTTCATCTGTGGTGAGTCCAGACTATAGTCAACAAGAGTGTCATGACCCTAGGTGATGACCTCGTTGGTGACCAGATCCAAGGTGTGAAATCACCCCGCAATTCTCATAGAAAGGTATTGATACAGGGACTCAATTTTTATGTACCAGCGTTAAGAGTATGGGGGTCGCTTAATCTGTTGTGCGTAGCACACGATTGGCCAATCGTTACCTTACCAATCACAAAAATCATATACAAATATTAAGTAAAAAAAATCAAGTAAGGCACCATGCCTTTATTTATCGGTCCAACAGACAAAATGAAACCTTTCCATGACTTCAAGTTAAAAGAGAACACAACCATGTAGCATACATAACTCGATTATGCATATGTAGATTTCATAACATTATTTCATGTAATAAAAGTCATCTTTTGCACTCCAAGTGCATAGTGTTATTCAAAACAATGTCATTTTTTAAATACACAAGCATTTTAGCATCCATTTGAGATTCAATTCTACTATGCGTTACCTAGGTTCAAAATTCATATACAACTCATCATGCATGTCTTAGAATGTCCTAATCTCATTTGAGAGATACGGTTTCCCCAACCCACCTCAAAAGAAGGTGTACGCTCCCTTGACTTCAACAATCTTCGGTACAAGTTCCTTGATTCATAGCTTCTGAGCCTTTATACATAAAAATATACAATGTATTTACTACTCAAACATGTATCTTATATTTATATACCATCACATAAGTGTATAAAACACAATATCACTATCTTTAAGCTATAGGATTCGGCCCTTAAGCTTCTCACATGGTTACTTCCCTTACTATTCATATTAGCTTTTCTTTTGCATTTTCCAAGGCATTTACTGCCTTTAATCCAACACTTACTCATTTCAAAACATAATTAAGCACATTTTCATCCAAACACATTAGGCCATTACTCATCAATCCAAACAAAAATTCAAGTTTACTTTAAGTACACATGAATGCCGCTTTCTAATGCATATCATTACGAATCCTTAAATCCTAAGCGAAGTTCACTTAAGCATTTTATCAAATACCTAATGTGCATGACTTTTAAGTCATATTTTCAAGACTTTATCATAGTAATTCATGCACCTATCTTGTTATATAACAAACACTTTCAAACAACAACACATTTCACTACTCCATTCAATCCAATTCTCTTCATTTAAGCCACATTTATCATAATTATACAACTTATTACATTAATCCATTTCTTCTCCCATCATTTTGACCAAGCCTTATCCAATACATATCTTCTTCATTTTTCATCATCAATTCACATTATACATATACAATTAACACCATAGAATTCATTTAAATCACCAATGTCAAAAGATATTAAAAAAATTCACAAACTTTCACCAAAAAGAGAACATTTCGGTTTTGGCTTAAGGAAACTTCTCCATGACTCATTTCATTCATATAAACCATGTTTCATGCATATCTTAACACCAAACTCAAAATCATAATGTAGAGAGAGATGAGACAAAATTTACCTAAACTTTCCTTTGGTGATATCATAAAATCCTTTGAGAATTTCTAAAATCTAATGATAGATTTGAGTTCCTTGATCTCAAATTAACTTAGAACACCTTGATTTGGGTTGGAGAATAAAAAATAATGGTAGAATTTTAGTGATAGCCGAATGGGTTCTTCTCCTCCTCTCTTCTCCTTTCTTTCAATTAAAACAAAATGTTTCTAGTCTTTAATGGTGGGGTGCATGGACATACAAGGAAGAAGGGTCTAGAATATTGACTCTTCTTTGACCAAATATGGTGAAATAACCTTTCTGCCCTTATCTTATGTGAAATAACCATTATACCCTCCAAACTTTTTCTAAATTTGCAATTAAGCCCAAAATTTGGGAATGAACAAAACTTTTATTTTTTATTTTGGTTCTCGAACTTTTGAAAATAATAATTAAGCCCCTTAAATTTATAAAATTACATATTGATCCTCCAAGAATTAAAAAATGACATTTAAGTCCTTTAACTTTTAACAATTGGAAGATAAGCCCTTATGTACATCAACTTTTCCAATTAAGTTTTCTAAGTGTCTAATAAGTCTATAAATCATGTCTAATCATCTCTAAGGCATTAGAACACATTTAACTCAGCCACTATGGCTATATCCATCCAATGGAATTAGTTTTACACACTTAGAAGCTTATAAGTCGGAAATCTCCAAGATTTCGCCTATTGATGAACTTTAAGTTCATGTAAGGGCATATAACATTATAAATCACTGACATATATACCCAAAAGGAATTAAATACATCTTTGAAACCATATGCAACCATGTATATATCAATATACAGCAGCATCTCCAAGTACAGACCAATATAAAAGGGCTCAGAAAGTCCAGCTTTACAAGTCCTCCCCCCTCAAAAGAGTTTCGTCCTCGGTGTCTGAATGGTCCTCTAGGACTGACCATTGGTCTGGGGGTAGAAGGTAGTACTAAACTTCAGTTTAGTCCTTAAAGATCCCTAAAATTTTGGTCAAAATTGTGAGGTGAATCTCGGATCCCTATTTGATATTATAGAACTGGCACCCCATACAGCTTCAGAATCTCATCGATATACAACTTTGCTAACCTCTCCATTGAGTAGGTTGTGTGGATAGGCAGAAAATGAGCAGACTTCGTCAATCTATCCACTATAAACCAAATAGTATTGTGACCATTCGATGTATAAGGTAGTCCAACTACAAAATCCCTTATCACATGCTCCTACTTTCATTCCAGAATAGGCAAAGATTGTAATATACCTGTTGGTTTCTGATGCTCTGCCTTAATCTGTTGACAGGAAAGGCATCTGGCCACAAATTCTACTATTTCTCTCTTCATCCCTGACCACCAATAACTCTCTCTAAGAGTTTGATACATCTTGGTGCAACCAGGATGCATAGTATAAGCCGAACTGTGAGCTTCTTCCAAGATAGCTCGCCTGAGACCCTGGTCATCCAGCACACAGATTTCGACTCTAAAGACTAATAACCCATCTTCTCTCAGTCGGAACCCCTCACTCTCTTTGGATGGTAAATTCTCCCGAATGGCTCTTAACTTGGGATCGTCGGCCTGCAATATCTCGATCTCATTAAATAATGTAGGCTGAACTTCAAACCGTACTAGCAATGTTTTGTCATCCTCTGCCAGTGAGAATCTAATCCCAAGGCTTCGTACACTCATCAAATGCATCATATAAGGATTTTTCCTAACAGTTACTTCTAAACAAGATTTACGACTCAGTGCATTGGCTATAACAGTTGCCTTTTTCTGGGTGATAGTCAATCATTAAGTCATAATCCTTAATCAGTTCCAACCATCTCCTTTATCTGAGGTTTAGCTCCTTCTGTGTCATTAGGTACTTTAGACTCTTATGGTCGATGTATATACAACAAGTCTCCCCAATATCACCTCGAGATCCTGGAGATCGAGGGGAATAAGACCTGCCTCTAATACAACATCATTGATCTTTATCTCATAGGTTATATATACTTCATCACAAGCCACTTGCTCTCCAAGAGGAGTGACCACAATGAGAAGGAGAACTAACGACTCTAGGGGATGGCTAATATCCTTGGCGAAGGTCACATTGACAAAAGAATTTTGCACACTAGTGTCGATCAAAACTTTAGTGTCTCTACCGAGAACACACATAACACCTTATAACACTATGGGTTAGCACTCATACTATTTAAGAGTTTACCAGTATTACATAGAACATGAATCACAATATAGTAATACAACAATAAAGAAATGTTCATCCATAAAATATCTGTAATCGTGTCCAGATTAGCTTGAGCATCCTCCTAATTCATTGCATAAACTCATGCTTGAGCTCGCGAAGCAGGACATTGCTGATATGCTGGAGGTGTACTACTACCCACACTAGTCCTCTGTGTGGATCCAGAAGATTGAGCACTTGCCCTGGCAGTCTCCCCTCTATGTCTCACTGGCTACACTGAGCTATCTCCTTCTCGAGTTAAAGTCGCAGCCACCTGTGGACAATCTCTCCTCATGTATCCTGTCTCTCCATACTAAAAACACTTTATCGGCTCCATACACTTGCCTGAATGTACTTTTTTGCATTTTCTACACTCTTCAAATTGATATGGTCGATCTTGAGAAGCAGAGCTGCTAGTAGGGGCAGTGCTTTGGCCTCCTAGTCGTGGTGACCATAAATTGATAGCTATTGATGCAGCGCCTCCAATACTACTCGAAGCTGAACTACCACAACTCCTTTTGGGCTGCTAGCTGGAGTGACCTCTTTCCTTCCTTTTCTGGTTCTTTTCCTCTCATTGTCTTTCACACTCTTTCACTAACCTTTCAGCTCTCTTGGTCGACTATACTATCTCCTTGAATGTGGTAGTGGGGATAACTGTCATCCTCTCCTGGATTGCCAAATGAAATCTAGTCTCAAACTGAACACACAAATTCTCTTCATCTTTGACGTATTCAGGGACATAGGTGGCAAGCTCTCTTAACTCTGTCTCAAACTCGTGCACTAACCTATTCCCCTGTGTCAGTGTAAAGAAGGAAGCCTTCTTCTGATCTCTATCAGATCTTTCGTTGAATTCATTGATAAAATCCATCTAGGTAATCTGATTACGGTAACATCCTCAGATATTTTCCCACTAGACTCTAACATCACCTTCCAATAATTAGACAACTACCTTTAGCTTCATCTCATCAGACAGCCCCATATCGTGAAATGTCTCTGCAGTCCATCTCAACCAAGTTTTGGCCTCGGTAACGTCACCGCGCCCATCAAAAGTACCACATCTAAGATTCCTTGCCTCCTTAATATACTCTGAGATTTTAAGCATCGGATGTTGCCCTGGTGCAGGACTAGGTACCACTACTGGTTGCTGTGCTGGTAGTACTTGTGGTGGCATCTGTGGCGCTCTAGCCCAAGGCTGCTGTTGCTGCGCAGTGTATTGTGCCCACCATGTTATCACCTGTTGTAGAGCCTCCCTCGGTATCGGTGATAAACCCGCCTGTGCTACAGTCGGTGGTGTTACAGTGTGAGGTTGCCTATAAGCCGAAGAGCTAGCAACCTCTAGTTCTACGACTGCTTCAATGCTATGTTCCTCTGGTTCGAGTCTTCAAGGTCTAACCTTGCGATGACTTCCCTTTCATTGTCCAACCATACTATCACTATAAAATCAAAGAAAAAGACATTGTTTGATAAAATAGTTCGAACTAAGCCTAGCTTATCTAATATCCCAAACATCCCAAGGAATGTCGACAAGTACTCTCACTGAGGTCGAAATCATTTGACTGTTAAGGACGTCAACTTAACGATCTGAAACTCAACTTCTCGACCAAAGACTTTTGACACCCAGACTCGACTCTTAAGGCTCATAAACCTTTTGAAAATGGTAATAACACTTTTAAAAATGTAAAAACCATGCTCTGATTCTAATTTAATTGTCAAGATTTGGTACCACATCAGACACATGACAATCGCCACATACTCGAGCTAAGGACACTCACGGTACCCTTAATCTGACTATGTAAGGCTAACTGAATATCTTTTAAAAACATTTGGATAGCACACCGATTGTGTTTTAAAAATCCCAAAACTCGATTAAAACACCTACAAATCAGTTTTGAACAAACTTCTATATTCATATTAAAATTCTACCACAACCTCTGGACTTTTAAGTCCACTCAAAAGCAATCTCAACGATAGTACCAAAGGTTCATACATAAGGTCATTTACAAACAACAAGATAGTCAAGAGTTAATTTATAAAATCATAAAGCATATCAACATAACCAACCTAATAAAAAAAGTTCATGAGCCACTATACAAAAAAGTACAAAACAGAAACTACCCGCGTGCGGTAATGCCCCAAAAATGTTAAAAGACTGTAGGATCCACTCAGAGCTTCAAGGTCACCAAATTCACCTACATGGTTGGAAAGCAGAGGGGCTGAGTACACTATGTACTCAGTGAGCAGGAAAAACATATATCGCAAATAGAACTTGATACACACCAAGACGGTCTAGATAACCTAAGGAAAGGTTTTTCACATATCTAGCATGTACATAACCACTTATGAAGTGAACATACATGACATAGAAACACATAGGCCTAGCCTATAACTCAATATATACTGGTTAGGAACCACATAGGCCTAGCCTATTAATCACTCATCTGATGAACATAGTTTCCAATTCTAGTACACAAAAGCATAAAAGCATCACATGTATAAAACAAATCTTGTCAGAAAACAAATCTCAGAATGGGCCAAAACAATCATATGTGTCGCCTCTAGTCGGCCAAACTAGTATGGACACCCACCGATTCCTGGTGTTGGCTCGACTTTCATCCGTGGTAAGTCCGGACTATAGTCAACAAGAGCATCACAACCCTAGGTGATGACCTCGTCGTTGACCAGACCTCTAGGTATAGAATCATCCGCAAGTCCTGTAGAAGGTGTCAGTACGGGGAATCAACTTTTATATACCAGTGTCAAGGGTATAGGGGTCGCTTAATCTGTTATGCCTAGCACACAAATAGCTAATCGTAACCTCACCAATCACAAAAATCATATGCAAATATTAAGTACTAAAATCAAGTAAGACATCATGCCTTTATTTATCTGTCCAACCGATAAAATGGAACCTTGCTATGACTCTAAGCTAAAAGAGAACATATACATACAACATACATAACTCGATTATGCCTATGTAAGTTCCAAAATATTATTTCATGCAATAAAAGTCATCTTTTACACTCCAAGTGCAAAGTTGTTCAAAAATGTAGTTTCATAAAACAAAACATTGTCCATTGCACTTCAAGTGCAGGTTTGTTGAAAAAAAATATCATTTTTCAAAATACGTAATAAAAACATCAGTTGCACTCCAAGTGCAAAAAGTTATTCAAAATAATTTCATTTATTTATCAACTTCCAAGCCAAGAAAACATCTAACTTCACCTAGATTCTTTATTTCAAATCTAACAGTCAAGTTATTTGTTAACGAGTTGAAGTTGAAATGCTTAAGGAGTGACAATAGTGGCGAATTCATGTCCTCTGATTTTTGTATGTTTTGTGATAAAAATGGCATCCAAAGGCAGATAACATGTCCTAATACCCCTCAACAAAATGGAGTTACCGAAAGGAAAATAGCACATCTTAGTACAACTAGTCTATCATGGCTGCACGATAAAGAACATCCTCGAGAGCTTTGGGCAGAAGCTATTCGGTGTGACTATCAAGTGCCACAGATGTGGAAAGATGGGTCATATTCAAAAGAATTGTCGTGTTAAACTCTCAAAAGTCAATGCAGCTTGTGAAGATGATCAACCCAAATGGGAGCAATGTTTCACCATTGAAGCAGTTGAAGGCTCCAAATTAACACCAAATCATAAAACAAATAGAAGAAAGAAGAAAACAGAGATGCATAAGAAGTGCTTAGCTGAATGTGTATAAGAAGAAAAAGAAGAAATGAGCTGCTGTCTATATTTTATTGAACTGCAATTTGACGATTACAAAGACTGAAAGATTTATAGCAAAACCGAATAACAAACTGTCCTTAGAAAACTCCCACTACTCACTAAACAGTCTACCTACAGATAATCATAAAGATTTAAAAGGATAATTATTTGACTTTGTCTAATCCTAAAAAGTAGGAACAGAAAGCTAACAACTACAAACCAGTAAAGACTAACTGAAATTTGACAGCAGCAAATAAGTAAGATGCATTAATTTTTAACAAAATGTTTCATCTCTTGCCACAAACCTTTTATCACCATCATCAACAACACTTAGTTGAAATCTCGCTGAGTCGCGAGCTTTGGGAAGGTCCAATAATATGCAATCTTACCCTTACTAATAGAGAGGTTATTTCTGATAGACCCACATGTAATGTGGTATGACGATATTACAAAATTGTAAATGAATGTGCAAACATATTCATTAAAAAGATACGTACAAAATAAGTAAAAGATTGAAATAAAAGATAAGATAGAAATACATACTAAAAAATACCTAAATAAGTGTACCTCCACCCAAGGTTGTCACTACCTTAATTACGCTACTTAGGAAACTAACTACGTCATAAACCATTTATATAAACTTTAAATAGTTCTCATTGTCATTATCATATGAGGAGAAGAAGGTTAGGCCATGGTTAATAGAGATGTATGACGAACAAGGGATTGGTGGGTCAAAGATAGAGGTTGGTTCCTTGGATTGTAAGGGAATCAGTGACACTCATGACAAGCACCTCGTTTGTTATGTACACAAGTTGTCTCTATAAGGGGAGCATCAAAGGTCTCTCTAACCATTTTCATAGGTTAAGAAATATGAAGCATTTTGGTTCTCTTTTTTTTAATGTAATTTTCTACCTTCTCTTCTCCCTCTCCTAGATTCTTATGTCTTCTTCTCTCCTCTGTTCTTCATTTCTTCTTTAACAAAAATAATCACAGTAAATGGTATCAAAGCATTACAATTATTGGTTAGGAAATTCCATATATATGACAAAAGACAATTAGGACAAAATTTTGAGAAGCTTGAAGAGTGGATGCAGAAAATTCAGGTGCATTCTGATCACCATCAATACAAGATAAATAACCTAAGATCAATGTTCAATCAATTTATGCAATAACAAGGAATGACTGCTTCAGAGAATGCAAATCTTGCACTAGATATAACAAAAGCCAACAGTCAAATAATTTTTTATAATAGTGTTAATGGTTAAAGGATGGGCAATGCCTTATGAGCAACTTGAATTTCAATATGAGTATTATGGTGACTATAAAAGAGGACAATGGTGAGTGATACAATTGAAAATTTGAAGCTAGTGATTCATTTATCATTAATGTAAAGACGGGCAACTTGATAGAAAAATTAAAATCACTCGCTACCTTAATGAACACCAACATAGATATTTGAAGGAGAACATCAATGATATGGTATTGGTTAGTTATAGAGATATGATGGAAAGAAGCTCATGTTTGTCAAGATTAAGGAGGAATTGTTCCTTTTTATCCTTTACGTAAACCTCCTTAATAGTTTTTCTATTAAACTTTATGGACAAGGTTTCTATAGTAGGAGGGGTTATTGCACATAGAAGTTACTGCTACAATAGAAGTATAAAAGATCCCTTTAACCATTTTCATAGGTTAAGAAATATGAATCAATTATTTTTCTTCTCTCTCTTTTGTATAATTCTTTATCTTTTCTCCTCCTTCTTTTAGATTCTTCTCTCTTCTTCTGTCCTTTGTTCTTTATTTCTTCTTTAATGAAAAATAATCACAACATCATTCGATCCTCTCCGTCTATGTCATGGGCTGTCAATGGTAAGCATTTGTCGACAAATGTTAGAAAGCAACAACTACTCGATCATACAGAGCATCCTAACCATAATCTGTCAAAATATAATACGCCACGAAGTGGAAGATAACTAAGGCAAAGTTAGCATTGATCTCTCAAAAGATTTAATAGGCATTGCCAAAGAGGCCTTGAATTCTAACATCATAACCATACATATGTAGTCCTATTAGCATTAAAATAACTCTTATTTCTTATATCACTTATTAGATGCAAAATCTATAACTCCAAATGGAAGTCAAATATCCAAAACTTTAAGCAAGCTTTTGAATATTAGGAGCAATTAGGGATTAGGGTTCATTAGGGTAGAGGAGCATTAAATTCAAAATTTTGGTTAGGAAAAGTATATTATAAGATTATTTATGATAATTAAGTTTTGTTAAGAATTTAAATTAGAAACTATATTAATTTAATTAGTTAGACAATTGGGCTCATATTGGCACATGGTAAATATATGGCAATGGGTCTTACATACTGATTAAAAATAAAGAACACATATCACCACAATGATGATGTGACATTTAACAAATGAAAACTTAACTGTATTTAAATCTTCCTTCACTAAAGTTCATTATAAACAATTTTAAAACATTAGAGCTTATTTTCAATTTTTTGAATCGTTATGGTTTAACTTATATTTTAATGAAAATGTTAAAGCATAAAACACACTTTGACCTTAAACTATATCATAACTTCTTTAAATCATGTTTTGTTTCATACTTCTTTTGTTAAAAAAATGAAATCATAAAGAATGAACAACAAAGATATAAAAGAAATCACTAGAATTTTCATTCATGGATGAACGAAATGAGACTAAGGAAGTCAATACCCTAAAATTGACAATTACATTTCAACAAATGTACATATCGTAGGAAGAGACGAAGAAAGAGAGATATATTTTAGGAATAATTGTCATAGAGGATAAGCGAGGCATGAAATTGTGTAATGATTATGAGAAATTGAGATTGAGAGATTGAGATTTGAAAGTTAAATGGAGTTTTTTAGAGACTAGACAAAGATTGAGAGACGATAGAGAGCTATAATTGGTTAACGTAGCTACATTTTTTGGTTTTTAAACATAAATTAATATTATTTTGTTTCATTTTTTTGGATAACAACATAACATTGATTTGTGTTATAAGAGAGAAGATCGAGTTTTGGGTTGTAGATAATGTTATGAATATCATCCTAATATCAGTATTAGATTTAGTTATAGTGCGGTATCGTATCAGTACCGTTAATATCAGATACCATTTCGGGTAATTTTTAAAGTTATAAAATAGCTCATGAATTTTTTAAATTGCAAAATAGTACCTTAATATATTGTATTGTATAATTTATAATTTACATCAAACTTGTCTCTAAAAATCATAATAATAGAAATTGAAACAATAACAATCTATTAATATATATTAATATTGCTTTTCACATATTTCATATATAAATAATCACCATAATTAATATAAAAAGATCATATAAATATAAAATTAAGGACGATAAAAAGTACTTAGAGTGTTACAATTTAATCATACAATAAATAATATTACATCAAAACATCAAATAAAAAACTCTCTAAGTATTACAATTTATAATAAGAGTTCGTGTCGATGAAATAACTAATTATAAGTGAAACCTTAAGTAAAAACGTTTACAATTATATTTATATTGTATATATATAGTTTAACATATACATAAAATATAAGTGAAATTAAAATAAGAGGAGAAATGAAAATCTGGAACTTTATTCAATTGAATATTTGCTCAAATCTCATTGGTTGTAATTCTCATTTATTACAAAATCATCATCATTGAGTGGAGCCTCATCATTATCATCATTCAAATTCATTGCACCGAATGACATATTAATATTTTCCCATCCAATATTATCTTCCAAGTCACTATCATCTTTTAACCCCCGTTCCTCAGGAATCCAATCTGCCAAAAGATAGATATGGTAAAGGCAAATTGGATTTTATAAAAACTACTTGTTTTATTGAGAGTCCTAGTACATAAATAAATTAAATTATTGAAAAATTATGTGAAATTATATCAAACTTAATAATGATAATAACATATCTTTCTCGAAGCTTTAAATTGTATCGAACAAACACTACAAGAAATTATATATTTAGTGAAGGTAAAAGTTGTCACTAAAAGCAGTAATATTTGTCACTATTATTACTAGTGACCAATATTTGAAGTCGTCACCTCCCGTCACAAATACCTCCGTCACTACTAAAATTGTGACGAATTTAAACAATGGTCACAATTATGCAAACTTTTTGTGACACTAATATTGACACTAAAACTTGTTAAATGTGTGACAAAGGTATATGGTCACAATAACTTCAAATATTTATGACAAATTTATCGTCACAAATAATATAAAATAGTGACGAATTAAGTTGTAACAAAACATCATATTATTGTGATAAAATTGCCGACACTAAAACCTATCAAATATGTGACAATACTATATGGTCACAACAATTGTATTTATTTATGACAAGGTTTTGGACCAAAATAATGTAAAATAGTGACAAATAAAGTTGTAACAATTTGTCATCATATTGTGACAAAAGTTCCGAAACTAAAACATTTGGAATGTGTGACAACACTATATGATTATAGAAACTTCATATATGTATAACAATTTTGTTGACACAAATAATATAGAAACATATGGAATTTGTGACAACACTATATGGTCACAGCAACTTCATATATTTATGACAAGTTTGTTGACACAAATAATATAAAGTAGTGACGAATAAAGCCGTAATAGTACTTTAATTTATTGTTACAACATTATCACCACTAAAATAATTATAAATACTGACAAAGTATTTGTCACTAATAATTTTTTTATCAGCGTCCATTGCTTCTTGGTCACTAATATTTTAATGAAATAGTGTCAACATCATTTAGTCACAAAAAAAATTGGTTCTTACAAAAAGTAGTGTCACTAACTATGTTTATTATTATCACAAATGAAACTATTAATTCATCAACGGAATTACATTAGTTGTAAAAGAAATTTGCATCAGTGTCAATATTGTGTAAAAGATTTCGTCACAAGTATGAAAGTTATATATTACAATGTTGTCACTAAATACATAATATATGTTACAATAAATTTATCACTAATGTGTTCATGTTTGTCGCAAATAATATTATTAAATAAAACAATTTAATTACTTAATCGATACAAACTTTTGCATTGGTGGCCATAAAATAGAAGTTGTCACAAATGATATGGATTTTTAGTGCCAAGATATTATCAGAAAAGCAAATAAAAATTATTAGTATATATAAAATATATAAAAATCACCAAAATGTACAAAATTCTAATTTTCAATATATTAAATTGGAAATTTTAATATCCAAGAAAATTATTTATTACAATTATCTCAAACTACTACGTACTAATTTAAGCTAAAACTCTCTAAGGTAAAATTTCTTGGCTATTCTTCAAGATGAAGTTCACTGCTGATTTGTTTCCTACAAAGCAAATAAAAATAAAATTAGTTAATTAGATTATAAAATATTAAGTTATAAATTTAGTATTAACATTTATAATAATACAATGATAATGATAAGAAATGATGCTAACTATTAAAGATTTAATAAATTTATAAACTTACATGAGTAGTTGAGGTATTTGATGTTGTGACACTTGATGGATCTTCAATTAAGGCAGAAGAATTGAATAACAAAGTAGGAATTGTTCCAGTATTTGCCAAATGTGCAAAAACAACTTAAATTTGTTTCATTTCTGTGGCTTGCTTCTCAATAGTTGCATCCTGAGCTTGAATCTTCTCATTTTGAGCTTGAATCTTTTCATTTTGTATTTTTGTGATTTTAATAAGTCTTGCAACTTCATTGTCTAAATCACTTGCATGTTTTTTTGCAGCCTTAGCTTCAGCTAGAATTTCACTTTTTTCTTGGGATTTAGATGTTATCCCTTTAACACCTAACCCGCGTGAATAACTTGACTTTCTTTCTAAGACAAGACCGAAATGCTCAACGAGTGGTAGAGGTGCAGACGAAATCTTTTCTTTATTTTTCTCTCCCTTGTCTAGAAGCTTATTCTGCATATTTAGAAAGAATTTGAAAATCTAGTAAAGTAATTTTAATTTTTTTAAAAAAATCTAATTTGACTATAACTTTCATACCATTATTTCTTCTCCATTTGGAACAGACCAAGTTCTATTTGGCTTTTGTCGTGATACATTCCAAACTTTAACAGCGTCGGGCCACTCATCAGAATCTTTATCTTTCTAAAAAAGAAAAAGAAAAGACAAAGAAAATTAATCATTTATTGGAACTTATTTTTAAGAAAAATATCATTATAATTTTAAGTAAATAAAATTTAACTTTACCATCCCATATGCAATTTGTACAATTGACTTTGTATCAGAAATTGATTTCATCTCTTGATTTCCCCTATGACTTGTGTTTCTTTCACTTTGTTCCTATAAATCATAAATAATTTGTTTTTAATAAAAGAAAAAAACTAAAAAAATAAGTTAAAGTACTTAAAATTTAAAATTACCTTAAAAATTAGAGTCTCCCATTTATTCTCAATCAACCAATGCCAATCACCTTCCTCAACATCCTTTAGGCAATCTTTACTCTTGAGATAGCTTTTGCGCAAACGATAATGTAGATTTTTATATTGTGCATGCACTTGTTACATCACATAAGATTGCACCTTATTTGAGAAATTGAATTTATCCTAAAATTTATAAAAAATTATATTTAGGAAAATTATGAAGCAAATTCAATGCAACAACAAAATTAAACTTTATTGCAATTAAAAAAAGTGTCATACCGTTAAAAATAACCACATTGCCTTCTTATCATCCTCAGAAATCTCTTTTCAACTAGAGACACGAAGTGGTGCAAGTTGCTGAATGCATATAGTAACTTCCGACTTGAAAAGGCTGACATGCTTACCACATACCTTATAATACAGAGGAGGAAATTGAACATCAATGTGTTTTCCTTTAGCTTTCTTCTTGGCAAGTCTAGCATTAATTGTTAGTCCTCATCTACTTTTTTAGAAATTACATTTCCTATTTAAAAAACTAAAATTAATAGATATATAAAATATTATATTAAAAATTTAAGTATAAAATGATATAATTTTGAAGATCACATTACCAGTACTAATAACTTGTCCTTCTAGGCTAGGTGCTTTTTTTGAAGTTCCAATTATAGCGCCAGACTGTTGATTAAGAGCCTTTATAGCTTCTGACTCCTCTACCATACTAGGTTTATTTTGTTCATCATCCATATTTGATAAAGATCTACCATTGTTAACCGTTTTGCATATAATTACCAATTTTAACCAGCTTGCACTTTTAAAAATAAATACATATTAGTAATAAGTAACATAAGCAGCTAAAACAAATTGTAAGAGAAAACGAATTCTGTAAAATTTCCTAGTGTGCTATGATCGTGTGTATCCACTTATTCTTAAGAGTCCAATTTCATAGGGATAAAAATAATGAAAAGATATTAAAAGCAGTCTTTTTTTGAACCTTAAATAGTTACAACTGTTTCATATTACAAAAAAATGAAGGAACTAACAGATGTTGCAACCTTCTGGCAAGTGTAGAAAGATATTTTCAAGTACTATTTGGGAAGAATAAAGGGATAGAGCAATTAAAATGAAACATATAGGTAATCTAAGTTAGTTCCAAACCAATCTAAAGATTATTCATTCTTCTTCATCTTTGATGATTATGTTAGATGTGTACATTGTCGCGAAATGGACGCATTAAATGTTGCGTTTTAAAAATAAAACAGGAAAATAGACTGAAAATAACCAACAAAAGGAGATAAACTATCATTTTTCACGTACATTCAAATTCCATCCAGTCATTGATCAATTAAAGTTTCAATGCACATGGAATGTTTGTCCAGGGAAGATTTTAAAGAAAAGAGGAGGGAATGGATACTATAAAAAAATATAGCATTTCTATTACAGTAACTAAAAATGGAAAGATATGAATTGAAAGTTGTCAGGCATGGATAAGAATATTTACCCTAGATCATTTAGAACTTAGCTAAAAATAGCTACCAATAATTGAAGATAACAACATCATTTGCATGAAGGCAATTAGATTAATTGCAATGTTATAGTATACTCACGAAATAAGGACAGAACTGTGCAGTATTTGAGCTGAGGAATTGGAATGAAGCAGAGTGGAGAACTGCGCAGATGAATAAGACTGTAACCAAAGATATGGGAAGCAGAGTGGAGAACTGCGAAGAAATTTATTCACACCACTAATAAGGCGACTGTTCACGATTCATCTTCTTCCACCATCTTTACTGTTTGACAATTATTAAGAATTCCTTACGTAAAAATAGCTGTTGCTATTAAATGTTTATACTTTGTGTTGGGAGGCACAAAAATGCAGGAACAAATCATGCAACAGATGGCAACGTAAGCTGAAAGCATGAAGGCAATGCAAAAATGGCGTAGCTGAGGAGAGGAGAAACAACTCCGTAGAGGACAGGAGAAACAACTGCACAGCACGTGGATTACTAACGCACATCAATTGGACACGAAAACGCATGCGTTTATTTGCGTGGCTCAGATATGTACTCCTCGCTCGCAATATGTGTGGCTCAGATATGTACTCCTTGCTTGCAAAAATTAAACAAGGAATAGAGAGAGGATGATCTGTCGAGCGACGCAGCGGAGAACAGTAGAGGCTGACGTTAATTTCTCGTCTCATTCACGAAAACGCAGACATTTGGTGAGGGTGTTGTGATAGAGACTGGGTTATTCATGGGTGAATAGAGACTGGGTTAATTTCTCCTCTACCTTATGACAGTCACGACAACGGCATAAGGTATTTTCCCTCTCTCTCTCTCTCTCTCTCTCTCTCTCTATATA
>JANZLC010000003.1:5692636-5710993 GCA_026413385.1 Erythroxylum gracilipes
ATAAATCAACATCTTACAATAACGACAAACAATCATGGATACAGGTACACATCATTCGATCCGATAATTGATTTACATCTCACGATTCTTATTTGTCTTATCCTTGATTTTGATTACTGCGGATACCAACTTATGTGAATAGTGATTATTGTATATTATATGATTGTTTAAATTATTAATCCAGATTGTATAAAATCAATGTATGTGAATAGTGACTATTATATAGTATATGATTGTTTAAATTATTAATCCAAAATGTATAAAATCATATGGATTGGAGAACGTTAGAATTAGTTACTTATGTGGATACCCATCCGAGTGGATTGTGGATGCAGTAGACCTGTTCCATAAATATTGTTCTAATCCTGTTTTAATCTATCTTATCTACATATTTACGTGGGAATGAAATAGATTAAAACAAGGTTGAAATAGCATTTATTAAACCCATATAAATATACGAATGATATGGATTGAAACAGGATTGAATAACATTTATGTTGCGTTTGGTTGTTGTCTCCAAGGAGCAGAGACGGAACGAGAAAGAAATTTAGAGACGGAAGAAAACAGAAATTGGAGACAGTGAGATGTTTAGTTGTGGTGGACAGAACAGAAAAAACTGTCTCTGTCTTGATGACAGAAATGTGTTTGGTTGCAGTAGATAGAACATAAAAACAGTGACAATGTCAAAAATGCCCCTGCAGTATAATATAATTGGAAATATGTAATTCATTGATTATTTTAAAACGAATGATTTGTATTATTAAAAAAGTTAACAAATAATAATAATAACAATTAAAAATTAATAACGAATAATTTTTAATAATAAAAAAATTATAATAACAATAATATTAATATTAATACTAACAATAATAAATACAAAATAAAAAATACCTGTAATTATTATTATTTTTTTGAAACGTTGTCCTGTGCGCTCAGCACATATTATTCATATCCATAAATAAAACGTCATACAAAAAATTTGGCGGGCATACCCCCCATTTGAAACCAGGCATAGAATCAGTCACCCTAGCTATCTTATGAGCAACCTGATTCGTTGATCTTTTAACAAAAGTGATAGAAATAAATTGATGCTCGTTTATTAGAGCTTTGCAATCATCGATAAGTATCGAAAAATAGGACGGACAGTTTTGTGGGGAAGCCATAGCTTTGGTAATTGTTTGGCAATCCGTTTCCACACAAATCGGAGAGAAGGCAAGGCTTTTTATCCAGCTTAGGGCTTCTCGAAAACACAACACTTCTCCAATTAAAGGATCCTTCCAACCTGGCATAAGCATCATCTTTCCTGTACAGTTGAAACCATTACAATCTCGGATCACCATTCTTAAGCCATAGAATCCTGATGGTAACAGCGCCATATTCACATTGCACTTAAAGTGGGTCGGTAGTGGGGCTTTCCATTTGGGGTGGCTACACATAAAATAAAAAATACCTGTAATTAATTAAGTAACAAAATTTATAACCAATCAATTACGTATAGGTATATATCAATAAATAAGTACTTTTTTAAGTTTTTGGAGCTCAACAAAAACAATAATATGATGATTTAGATGGGAGTAGAAAACGTTATAAATGTTCAAGACTTATTGCATTTATTGGTGGAGGAACAATAGTATAGATTGGGTAGGCGGATAAATTGGATTGAAGGAATCTGATTCCTGATAAAGGGAAATTGCTTAGAAAATAATAGATAGGAATATGTGGTAGTCATTTGTTTTGATTTATTGTGAATTATGATTCTCTCATGAATAATAATAATAATAATACAAAAATAATAATAATAATAATAATAATAATAATAATAATAGTAATAAATTAATAATAACAATAATAAATACAAATTTTAAAATAATAATAATAATAAGATAATTAATTTCGTTTAATAATAATAATAATAAGTTTAATAATATAATTAAGAATAAAAAATTTGCTTACATGAGAGGAGGGTTATTTTTGGAAGTTGCTTATGTGTTTTGTTTCAGAGACGGAGACAAAAAATTTTGTCTTTCGGTTTTGAAAGGAACAAAAATTTTTGCCTCTATACTCTGAAGACGGGACAAAAATAAGCAAAGATAGCAAGTAAACCCTACGAGAAATAAACCTTTAATGTCCGTGTTATCTATCCCCACCCATAAAACAGCAACCAAACGCTACTTTACGAAACAAGTGTTTTCATTTAGGTGGACATGGGTACCAACACTTGTACATTGCTCCAAGTGATATTCATGACCCAAATCATCCATAACAGATAAACTCTAAGAAAACACGTTAACCTCCACACACGTTGTGTCATAATTTAAATTACCTAATTATTGAATATATAAATTTTTTATTAATTAAATTATTTATTTTAACAAAATACAGTAAATTTATTAATAAATATCATATAAAATTTAAAAATACAAGTTTTATATAATTAATTTGTAAATTTTATTAAATATTTAATTATTTTCAGATAATTAGATAGTAATTAAAAAAATAAAACCAATTAAACCAAACCTCCTTAAAATTTTGAATAACATTTGGGTTAATTCTTGATTCTCTATGCGCAGTGTCGATGGTTTGTGCATAATCCCTTTCGAGCTTCTCTGTTAGAAATTTGTTGCCCGTGCCTGAATAATAGCAAGCTGGCTTTGAAATATTGCGCCATTGACAGAAACGTTATCTTGATACAGCCGAGGTTGTGGCAGGAATGGATCGGTGGCATGGCTTGACCTAGGTCTCTCTTGTGTTTGTGCACAGAGAAGAGTGTGATGCTCGTCCCTCCTTTGATTTGACATCTGCCCAGGTTTTGATTTTTTTCTGAATTACTCATTTGTTTCTGTGAAGAAGCTGGTGGGAGGTTCTCTTTAAGCAACTCAACTAATTTGTTTGGCCAACAGAAACACACCCTAAACCACTTTCACTGTTTCATGTTTGATTGCCTTTCTCAAAGTCTTGATTCACTTTTTCATGCTTGATTCTTTCGCCGTGGCCCGTTTTGTATCTCCTTTCAAGTGTTGTTCTCTATCAAGTTTCAGTTTGTTAGTTCGCAACTGCTTCCGGGGTTCTTTATGAGTTTAGACATCTTTACTCTGATATTGGTTGGAAAGATAAGAAATGAATTCGTATAAGCTCTTTAATACGATTTATGTGTTTTAAACTCTCTCGCATTTGATTCCCCCAGTGGCTGATGAATTTGGAATTAGTGGTTTTTGTGCTAAAAGACTGAAACTCTTTTGGAGACACACAGACATTGGCCTTTTCTCTTCCCCAAATTAGAGGGACAACTATACGAGGATTCTTATAACTTTCGCTTGTATTTCTATTTCTGTTTTTTCATTTAAAAAATTCTCTACTATTGAAACTAGGCTAAGGTGGTTAGATCTTCATTGTTGTTGTAGCTAGTAGACTTATGGGTTTCTGGTTCTGTTTAAGTCGGGGTGCAGACCCTAGCTTTATTCAAGTATGTCGTAGAGGATACAATTTCCAGCAAAAATTCAGTCTGGTAAATGTGAAGTTGAAATGGGTCAAAGATAGATTATTGGATGCTATTGTAATTGATCAAGGATATCTTAGAGCTGTCTGTATTCTTGTTTCTGTCATTTCTTCATCTCCCTCGTTCTGCCTTCCCATCTATCACCTAAGAAAGCATCGTGGTCAGCTTGGTCTACCTCATTATGTTAAGCTTTCAACATTTATAAGGAAATATCCTAACATTTTCCGTGAGTCATACATTTTTGACAATGGAGGCACTCGTGTACCATGCTTTCAGTTGACAGCTGAAGCTGTCAAACTTCATGAAGAAGAAGTCAGCATTATTGAGCAGAATCAGAATGAGCTCATAGAAAGGCTTTGCAAATTGCTCATGCTTACAAGGAATAGAACTCTACCACTTCAAACCATTGACCAGCTAAAATGGGACATGGGATTGCCATACAATTATTATGATACCTTGATACCTCTTCACTCAAATATGTTTTCTTCAATTTGCCTCCAAGATGGTCGTGTTGGCTTAAAATTGCAAACTTGGGATGATCGACTCGCAGTCTCGCAATTGCAGAAGAATGCTGCACTTCATCAAAAGAAAGAGAACTTGGACACTGGCTGCTTAGCTTTTCCAATTGGATTCACAAGGGGCTTTGGACTGAGGAGAAAGTGCATGCAGTGGCTACATGAGTGGCAGAGGCTTCCTTATACTTCTCCTTACTCTGATGCCTCCCACTTAGATTCTCGTACAGATGTGTCTGAGAAGAGGATTGTTGGGGTTTTTCATGAGCTTCTCCACCTTATGATACAAAAGAAAACTGAACGCAAGAATGTAAGCAATCTTCGTGAACCATTGTCACTTCCACAGAAGTTCACTAAGGTTTTTGACCGTCATCCAGGCATTTTCTACATATCCAAGAAATGTGACACACAGACTGTGATTCTTAGAGAAGCATATGACTGCCAACAGCTGTTGCAAAAGCATCCCTTGGTTGATATTAGAGAAAAATTTGCAAGCATGATGAAAAGAGGACTTTTGGATAGAAGTATGGGTTTGTATAGGCAAAAAACTGACCCTATCCTAGTTAAGCCATTTTCAAGGTCTGCTGCTGTTGAATTCAATGAAAGTAAAACCAGTTATGACGAAGGCTTATGCCACAATTTTTATCTCCAAGAATGAAATAGACACTCTGCACATTTCTTTCTGAGCTCCACAGATGCAATTTTATGTTTCGACAATCAGAAGAGGGTAGGCACTCAATCAAGTAGGTGCTTTTAGCACGCTTTATGGATGGGAATTTTGAGTCAATGGATTAAATATTGTGTTCCCAGTTAGATATTTCATGCAGATCGCAGATGCCTTTGTTGGATTCATATGATGGAAAACTTTTGCCGCTTCTTATTCGTCAAAAGCAGCATTCTGGAGTCATGTCTACCACAGTTAACAGGAAACGTCAAGATAAGGTTAAACTCAACTAACAATCATGTAAGCTATGTTTCTTATAATAATAAGCTTATTTAGTTTGAAGCTCACCAATAAATGTAATTATACAATCTGCTGTATGAGCACAGTAGACCTGTATTTCATAAGCTTTGTCACTCATATCAAGACTGATTTTGGGAATGCTTACCAGGAAGCACATTCATAGTTTGAGTGGAAGATTTACTACAATCATTCGTAGCATTTCTTCACTATTATGTGGGAACTCTAGGTGTGGTGGTATTGATTTCCATTGGGATGTAGGTTTGCGAAGGAAGCCTGTAACATATGAAGGAGCTGTAGTCTATTTCAGATAGATTACCTGTTTCAAGGAGATGGCATGATTTTTCTTCGGGTCTTCTCTTTTTGTAAGGTCTATTAAATGTGGATAAAGACCCAGACCTTACTGTTGAGTATGATACACTAGTTTGAGACACAGATTATGGTTTGTTTTTGGGCAATGGCCACTCTTGCATTCCAAGTCAGAAGTTGTTGGATTGAACTTGGAACAGACCGGACACTTCCAAGTCTATAATAACCCAAGTAGGCACACCATTTAGTTCTGATGCATGTCGTCATGTTCTTTCTCCTATGAATTAAATGTAAAGCAAAAGGGGATGTAGCTTTTAATTCAAGGGAGAAATAAACCATTGGTCCTTGTTAGAAATAGACTAGACTTGATCCATTCTTCCTTTCTTGTTTGTAGCTCTTTCCCATTAAAGACTGGACATGGGCAAAAGGTGGGAGCCCATCCTTTTGCAGTGCGAATTTATGAAATGTTAGGACATTGCAGTGAGTACAGAGCCATATAGTGACGGATCATATTGAAGCCCACCGGTAGTAGTAATTCAAATCCTTAATGAAAACTCACATTTCTCCACTCTCTTTGTTTTTTTCTGTGTTATCAATATATTAAAAAAAAAAGTCAAGAACTGTAGAAAAAGGCAGTGATGTTTCTGTTTTATACGTAAAGATTGTACATATCTATGTGCATACCAGCGAGAAAGAAGAAAAGCATGCAGATGAGAAGAAAAGAAGAAGTGACAGAAATAGCCAAGAAGTTGGGCAGTTTTGCGTTGGCATGTTGCAGAGAACTTAAGATGATAGAAAGAGAGAAGTTAAGAACAAGAAGAAGCAAACAGCATTTATTACTTGTATCAGAGACTGCCACCAATTAATTTTGTTTTCATCCTTCTTCGTTACAATAATTGGGGAATTATGGGCATGGACATGCGTGAAAAAAATAACTATATAATCCTTCATTGCAATTAATCACAAACATTAAATTTAGGAATTTAGTTAATTTTAATTTAATTTTTTTTGATATTGTGCCAATGAAAGCGGACAATATATTTCAAAATTTTGTAATACATTACTACAACCTCTCTACTAGTTAAGGGTAAGGTCGCATAGGGGGTGCTTATTTGGGAGTAATGGGGAAAAATGTACGGGTATGGAATGAAAACTCATGTTTTGTATCAACGGGGTAACACTTTCATTCTCCCATTTTCAGTAATACTCCATACCTGTGGGTTACTAGAGGGATGGCATTCGCTATACTTCATTCTCGTTCTTTATTATATTTATTCATATTCTTATTCTCATTATTTTCTATGAACCAAGCGCCCCCTAAGTTTTTCTATATTTTGCGCTTCAAAAGAATTTCTACTGGATATTGTTGTTATTATTATTGTACTACTACAATATGGTAAATTTTATTTTTATCGAATAGCATAAAATAAAAAAGTAAATAATACACAAAAATAAAAGTAAATAAATAAAACAAGCAATTTATTACAATAAAACGAGTAGATTAAATTAAAAAAATATTTATACTAAATAATTAAGAAGAAAGTATTATATATTAAAATATATATTTAAATAAAATAAGCAGAAAAGGAACAGTTAGTTAGTAGTAGATCTTAAGACGGACTTCTCATATCATTCCACTGGAAACTTCAATGCACTTGACTTCTTTTAACTTTATTTAATATTAATTAAAAAATAGGTATTTAAAAGTCTTTTCCATACACAAGAAAGAAGGAAGGAAGGAGGTACTGCCACCAGCTAAGGAGCAGTTCGTATCAGGTTTCGTTGTTTGGTTGGAATGTTAAAACCAAAAGCAAAAGGCAAAAAATGAAAGGGACAAGTGAAGATGAAACGGATAAAAGATGCCTATTGCCGCTGGTCCAGACGAGGGTTGTGTAATCGAGGTCTTCGTCTTCCTCCCTCCAACCTTTCACATTTTCTATTTTTTATTATTTTAAAATTTTGTTTTTCTATTTTGTTTTATTTTCTATTTTATTAAAATATAATTAATTATTTGTTATCTCCACCAGTCAAATAAAACGAATTATTTTTCTAAAAAAAACCAATAACTTTCACATCTTTATGTTATTTACTAAGCTATACAATGATATATTTAAATATTTAATAAATCATTAATATATAATAAAAATTGAATTAAAAAAGATGTTCTAGTAAATAAAAATTAAAGTTTAATTAAAAATGGTTAAATAATATTAATTTATTTATTTTAATTTATAATAACCGATGAGTTTAAAAAATTAATCAATTTTAATAAAATTTATTAAAATTAAAAATAAATAATTCTAAATTTTATAATTAATCTATCAAATCATTAAATTTTATAATCGTCTCACAAATCTACTCTTTTATTTATTCAAACAACAACAACATTTAATACGAAGGTACACAATATTTAAAGGGGTTTAATAATATGCAGTCTTATCTGACAAATAATACTTTACGCTTTTTACTTATAAATATGTAAATAAAACTTATTTTTAATATTTATAATATAAAAAAGTTTTAAAATAAATAAAATTATGATAATAATCCCGAGATGACAAATCTGATTTTTTTAAAAAAAAATTTGTCATTAAATGTACAGAACACAGTAGGACACTAGTACTCTAACCCCACGTGACTACCCATTTCCCTACCCTCATATACTCTTTCAGACATCCCAAACCCTAGGGTTTCGCAGTCTACAGTAGCTAGAGACAGCGCCAAAAGCTTCCCTCAGTACTGTTTCAACTTTCAACTTTTCAACTTTTCTCTCCCTGCCACCACATCACTGCCAGCCTGCATCTTCCTCCAGCTTTATTTCCATGTCTTTTCTCTATTCCTTTAGCAATTACCTCCATTCCATTTATGCTAAAGGCTTTCAAGAGCACTGCACCCCACCACTGTTGCTATATATATTCATGCAAGTCCGGGAAAAGGTAGTAGTTCTATTTTTCCTTGTGAGAAAGACATCTCTAACTAGATTTAACTCGAGATGGGTGTTATTCGGTTTGGCTTTAATCCAAACGTGGTTGTCCTGTGTGGGAAGAGAAAGTTGAGGAGCTTGTTTTGGAGGGTTAGAGCTGAAATTAAAAGACAAGTGAAGAAGAAGAAGAATAGTAGGTCCAGGTCCAGTTTTAGTTTCCACTACGATCCCTTCAGTTATGCTCTCAACTTTGACAATGGCAACTTTGGGTTTTTCTGCTGAATCTGCTCGTCGTCATCTTCAGGCAGTAATTAACTCTCAGAGTTTTCATGTTCTGATCAAGTTTTCTAAACTGGAGAGTAGCTATATAACTTGCGTAGTAGAATGAAGACTGAGGATCAGTAGTAAGTAGCAGCAGCAGAGACGATATGAAACCGTACGGGAGATGATTGCACGCATCTTCTCATTTGCTGTTCTCTTTTATTTTGTTTGTAGTTTTGCTCGTAACTAGTGTTGCTTCTGAACAAGAGAATGTACGTATGTTCCGAGACTTCCACCTTACATAACAGTATTATCAGCTTTGTATCAATAATTATATTTTCCAGGAATTTCACGCTCATCAGTGGCCGAACGAGCAATGATTCCAAAAACTCCATACAACTTAGAGAGTCAAGCAAGCAACACGCGTTCACTGGATTCCAAGTTAAAAATTAAAATGGAAACTCAAGAAGAATTGGATAAAAAGAAAATTGCAGTTTTCAGACAGGACACATTGTGCGTCAACATGTTTATGCAGTCGTTTGTCGTTTTGGGGATGGGGTAAAGCTTGAAACTTTCATCTTCCACCATATTTTTAAGCTCGAGGGTTCGATAGTTTTGAATTGTCTCTACGATCTTTCACTATAAGAACTGTAATGGTTAGTACTAGCTGGACCACCACCTTCTTTATTGCACATAAGACCCAAAAGATTCGTTTTTCTTGTCCTTTTGCCGTCTGTTTCCATATTCCATGACGGCAAATTTAAACTTCCGGAGCATTTCCATGCAGCTTATAGTTACTCGCAGGGCTTAAACCATCGTGAAAGCTAAAGAAGTTCCTGAAATGGTGAATAGTTTTGGCCATCAAAGAGATGAACGTTGTTGTAGGACTTTTTTAATACATGAACATGACAGGAGTGATGCTCTGAAGTTTGGATCTATAATATAAATGATAATAAAGAAGTGACTAGCCATTGATTGGTTGGGCATATACAGTAAAGCTTTCGTTATTGTAACTTTTTCTGTAGATTTTTTACCAGAATAACTTCGATGGAAGACAGTTAATTATTTAGCTGTTTTTTTTTGAAGAAATATTTAGCTGTTATTAAAAAAAGGTTTATAAAAAAGTTTCGTACAATTTACTGTTTAGCAATATTTTTAATTTTAATTATATTTTATTTTATAATAAAAATTATTTAAAATATATTAAATAATATATAAAGCATAATATATTAATTATTATATATTTTCAAACCATATGAAACATAAATAAAAATATATCTATTTAATTTTTATATGAATTATAATATAAATAAAATTAATATCAAAAATATATATTAAAATATATATATATAAAAAGTCAAATAATATTTTATAAATCCTAAAATAAATATTAAAGTTGAGTGAATGGTTAAATACATAATAAATTATACATTTTATTGTAATAGAGAAGATGAGTTTGTAAGATAAATACGAAGATGAGTTTGTAGTTATTGTGAAAATTACGTGTAAAATATAAGGACAAAAGGGATTAAAAATAAGTTCATTAATTAATCCGAAAAAGACATTTGAGAGACTTTTTTAAGAAGCTCTAAATTTATATTTTGACTGTCAAAAAAGTTATATCTATTAAAGAAGTGTTTTTTATTTTACAACGAAATACTCATTTTAAAAAGATTTTTGTGATGAAAAAAATACTTATTGACCTTTCAAAAATCCATCCAAACAAAAAAAATAGGCTTTTAATAAATGTAAGAGATAAATTGTAGTTTTTGCTTTTTGCAATTTGGCATACAGGAATAAGATATAAAAGTCACATTAAAAATAAGAAAAATGATGTATTTTTTTGGTTAAATATTTAAATATAAATTGCATTATTTTTAAAATTATGTAAAAATGATCTAAATTGAAAATTTATAATAAAGTCTAGATCAAATTCATAATTTAATTATTAAAACTAAAAAGTAAGATTTAAGATGTTATCAATATTATTTTTAAAATATAATATTATAACATAAATAATAACATAAATTTATTTAAATCTTTTAACAAACATTAAAATGAAACTAAGAAATGACTTTTAATCTGTAAAAATTATATGATTATTATTTAGAATTTATTAGTAATAGTTATTCTTAAATAATATTTTTAATATTGTGTTTATAACTAACATCTATCAAAAATTAAGATAAAGTCCAAATTCAGGTATTTTAACTATTCATTTTGCGGTGTTGGAAGTTTTTAATTTTTATAACCTTATATGTTAACAATTATATTTTTTCTATAGAAGTTTTAATTTAATTGCTAAAAGGTTTATTCATATTATAATTTTTTTGTAAATTCTCCATTTATAATGTACTAAATATTAATTTATAAAAACATAAAAATAAAATTAATTATAATAATATCATTATATTATAAACTTATTTATTTAATATTAGAATTTGCTCACTTTTATTAACTTATTTAAGAGAAAATTGATTTAGCTTTTTTCAGCAAAAAATCTAAGGAGTTAAATTTTTTTTTTTAAAGGTTATGAGGGTCCTCGGGTTGCTGTTCCTCTAATCTGGGGAAGGACAAAGGCCAATGTCTGTGTGCCTCCAAAAGAGCTTCAATCTTTTAGCACAAAAACCACTAATTTCAAATTCAGCAACCACTGGGAGAATCAAATGTGAGAGATTTACCAGGACAAAGTTTTCTTCCATTTCTAAATCGTTCAAGATGCAGTCTTCAGGAACAGACCCAGACACAGGTTAGTGCAGCAAAGGCGTGACCTTTTTGCAGAAGAGTGCCGTTCTTGACAACAGTGAACCTTTCCCGTCGTTTACTTTTTTCTTATATTGAAATTGTAGGTGCCCGCGAAGTCTCTGATCCCAAAGTTCGTGTCTTTGTGAGGAAGAAGAGAACTAAAAGAACCGTTGCAGACGAGGAGCCTTTACAAGATGCAGACAAAGCAAGGGTCTTTTCCTTTCTCTAATTTTTTCGCCTCAAGTTATTGTTGGATCGCTCATAAACGGCTACTTTCGCTGCTCGTCACTGTTTAAGTTGCGCTTTGGTTGTTTGAAGTTACTCTGATTTGGGTTTTGTTCTAAATGCAATTTTATTAGGTTGTTTTTGTAGTTTACGACGCCTAAATGTTTAGTTTGTCAGTTGATTGATAACGATTGTTGAAGTATCTTCTGTTCTTTCTTTTTTTTTCTCCTATGCAGCTTTGTACTCTTCCGGATATTGAAACATTTGCTTATAAGAAGGCAGATGATTCTGGCCAGCTGAGTAAGTAAGATCATATCATTGTTTTCGTCCTTAAGTGACTAGACAATATTGAGATACCTAACATATCATGTGCTTTGAGACACGGGTTGGTTCTCTTTTCTTTTTTAGTTACAAATTTTACTAACTTGCCGACTTCTAATTTGACTGTTATGCAACTGACGTGAGAATGTTTGTGCCATTGTAATAGGTTAAATTAGTATAATGTAATAGGTTAAGCATAGTAATGCCATCCTCTCCATTATAGGAAAGGAAATAGGATTGGAGTGGTCTAGAAATGATGTTCAACAACACGCATTCCGATAATAACTTAGCTGCATCTCATAATATTATCCTTTTTCGAAGCTATCATTTTCAAGCTTAAATTTGCTTAGTGCCATATGTTGTGTGTAAGGGAAAATTTAATGTTGAACCTATGTCTTTTGCGTTCCTTGGAACACTTCCTTAGAATTGATTTAAATGTTGCTTCGAGCTATTGATTTTTTTTTTCTCTTCCTAATGGTTCTGCAGGGAAGTCAAAAATTGAGGCCATCCCTGTATTATGTGTAGACACCAAAAGTGCTTCTATCACTGGGCCAAAAGGTAGGAAGAAGTGTGTATGGACACTAATTATAGTAGGATCCTTATGAACATATAGGTAGATAGGTTGAGAAGAAATAAACATTCCCAGGTTCTTCTTATTTAAATTTCATGAGACCTGGCTTTCTTGTAATTAGAAGTACTAATACAATATGACAAAATATCATTGGAGACAAAATTGTTGATCTGAAAAATTTTAAGACATTGGAATTTCGTCCTTGTTGAGACAAGAAACAAATGAAATTCCATTTGCAGAATGTGGGATTGAAAATACACTCTTACCATTTTATAAGTGAAAGTAAACAAACCTTATGTTAAAGCATATCGCCTGCTGATATTCAGTGTAGTTGATTGACTTTGTTAATTTTCTTTTGTTTTTGTCTCTTGTGATTACTTATGTTTTTGTTCATCTCTCTACATGGTGAACTACTGCTAATCCAACAAGTGTCAAGAGCTGTTATTGGCTGAGATAACATTTCTGCCTTGTTATAATCCTTCATGGTATCTTATGAATCAACTTAGATGAATCTCCTGTCAACTGGGAAAGGGTCCTTGAAGGAATTCGTCAAATGAGGTCCTCTGAAGATGCACCAGTAGACACCATGGGATGTGAGAAGGCTGGCATTTTTCTTCCGCCTAAGGTATTATGCTTTCCAATTAATTGCCAATGTAGAGAATATGTACCCTATGCTTGCCTGCCTCTAAATTTTTATGGCATTTAATTATGTTAAATAGTTATTGAACCATCACATTTTGTTACAGTACTCGACTAGTCATGGCTTCTTTCTGTAGCAAACATGTACGACATGAAAAGAAATTGGTTGTACTAGAAGATCCATTTTTATGCATTGTGGTCATATATTTGTTAATATCTGTGTGATTATATTAGCAATAGAATTTGAACCAGCTTTCAAGCTCCTTAAAAATACTAGTATCATTTCATGTACATCTAAATATATCTGAACTTCTTTGGTGACTACCTTTTTAGAGGTAATTGCCGTTTCGTTGCTGATAAACGCGGTATGGTCTATTTAGATTTATGCCCTAGACAACTGTTGTCTCAGAGAATTGGGGAGAGTTTTCTTTTTTGATGGATGATATTTCATTGATTATTGTCTTCTCATTTGGAAGATTCTGTTCTTATCCATCTTGTTGGTGTTAGCAATTTTGAGTAATAACCAGCGGATCATTGAAAAAAGAGTAATCAAGAGATACGTAATCTTGCTGACGGTTTTGAGATGTGTTGGAAAGATGTAAGGGGCATTTTCTTCTAATTTTTATGCTAAACTTTTGAACATTGACAGTGGCATTTTTAAGCTGTTAGTTCTTCAAAGCCTTAATATGCTGTTATATATCTAGTAGGTTATGAGTGTCAAAAACTAATGTTTTAGGTTTTGGTGATTTTGCTAAATACTTATCATTTTCCTTATGTTCAGCAAAGAAGATTTGCTGTCTTGGCATCGTCGCTTATGTCCAGCCAAACAAAGGATCATGTAACTCACGGTAGGTTTCTTAGTTTTATTACTAAATTTTCTGAGGTTCTGTTTTATTGTTAGAATTTGTATTATGATAGCAAGGTTACTGGTGCACCATATTGTTGATCATTAATGCTTATTCTGAAGCTGGAGTATAACACCAGAAAGATTAAATGGAATACATAAAACTGAAACACAGATGGTGTCAAGTGCTTGAATGTAAAAGGCAAAAACATCTGTTGACATTGCTAGAGTTAATATGTTCTGCTCACATTTCTATAAAACTTTTGTGCCCATGTACGCTTGATAATGGAACAATCTTTCCTGAGAGAAAAATGTTACAACTTCATTAAGGATCTAGAGATTAGTGTACTATGCATTAACTAATCTTTTGGATCCTGCAATTTTGCAAACTAAGATTTATTTTTTTTGTATACTTATCAGTTGCTATAATATGCTTCTTGATATTCACTTAAAAAGCTTGTGTTTTGGACTGCAGGAGCAATTCAGCGTCTCAATCAAAATAATCTGCTTACTGCTGAAACCATTGAAAAGGCAGATGAAACAACTATAAAGGACTTGATTTACCCTGTATGTGTGTCCCGGAGTCATACCAGATAATGAGAATATATTGTTAACTTTAGGCTCTTCAAAGGTTCATATTCCCAGTTTTTTTTTTTTTTTTTTGCAGTGATTTGACACAATCTCTATGACATTTCTATTGTAGGTTGGATTTTACACGAGAAAAGCAACTAATTTGAAAAAAATAGCTAAGATCTGTCTTATGAAATACGACGGTGACATACCTAGCACACTGGAGGAATTGCTTTCTCTTCCAGGGATAGGACCTAAGATGGCACACCTGGTCTGTTTATCAATTTATCTTTTTGCCTTTAGAATCAGAACGTGGGAGGGTTAACTTGTTTTCTTAAGAATTCTCTGTTAATGGTGATTTAGGTTATGAATATCGCATGGAACAATGTACAAGGTATATGTGTAGATACCCACGTGCATCGCATTTGCAATCGACTTGGATGGGTATCACGGTCGGGCACAAAGCAGGTATATTTCGTTTTCCTGAAAGATTTCCAGGGCTGCTTACTTGGTGATCGTATTGTCTACAATGAGCTTCCCCTTTCCGGACTCTTCTGATGATTTCTGATCCTTGAGGCTATTATCATTGAATTTTGGTAGAAAACTTCAACTCCTGAAGAAACAAGAGTGGCTTTGCAGCAATGGCTTCCAAAGGAAGAATGGGTTCCAATAAACCCTCTATTGGTAATTCTTAGTTTATGCAAATACCTATACTTCTTTCTTAGGCATATGTTTTTGATGGAACGAATTATTGGGAACAGGTTGGTTTTGGACAGACAATATGCACTCCTCTTAGACCTCGTTGTGGAATGTGCAGTGTGAGTGAGCTTTGCCCTTCTGCATTTAAGGAAACCTCAATTCCTACATCATCAACAAACCAGAAAGGGTCCAGTCCAAGAAAGAGGTCTTGAATTGTAGTTTTGCTTTGCTTCTTAAATAGGTTTTGTGTGCCTATAAAAGGGTACTTAAAGGCAAAGAGGTGGGCAATCCTTCTTCTCATAAGGATATTCCCGTGTTAGTCCATCTTCTCCAAAACTCCTTTACTTAAACTCTTCAAACATCTACTATCTTACTAAACATCTACTATCTTACTAAAACCCTATAATTATCTTCTCTTACCCTATCCTAATCAAGCTCTACCTTTTCTTACACCATGCACATAAAACCCTTTCTTATAAAACAAAAGCCTCCTACTAAGTCCTTTCTTTCTCTCGAAAGGGGATCAGTTCTTCTGTCTCCTATTCCTATTTTCCTTGTGCTCAAAACTTCTCAAGGCTGAGAGGGCTTTTGGGCACAGGAGGAACAGGGATTCGGAACAGAAGACTTGTTCCCTTATGAAAGACCCTATTCTATTAATGCTTCACAATATTTGAGAGCAATAAAAGTGAGTTTTCTTAATCTCTTTTATTAATATTTAATGTAAATATTATAATTTGTAGTAAATTGGCTCAGTCTCTCGTCAAATTATAATATCCATATTTATATTTTATCATCATCATGATTATTATTATTATTAGGGTTAAATTTAGCGAATTTCTTGCGATTTGACATATTATTAATTTATCCCATGACTTTTAAAATTATTAACAAAGTGAAGTATATTGATAATAGCATGGTAGATCAATAAATCTAATGGGGATGGCAATGGCCAGTCACGTTAAGTTTTTTTAATTAAAAATATAGAGTAATTTATTTTTTAATTAGATTAGGGTTGTTCAGATCTAAGCTTATCCGAGATTCAATTCTTCTAAGTAAAATAATGTTGTTTTGTTTAGAATAATTAGACCTTGAATTTATCTGGGTTGATTCTTAGGTCGGTCTATTTAAAATAACTAAATTTAAACTTATACGGCAAAAATTGTAATCCCTAAAATTTAACCTTTGTAATAATAATAGTAATAATAAAATATGAATACGAATATTTTAATTTGACGAGACGTCAATCTAGTTTATATTTGACCGAGTTCTATTTTGGAGTTAAAATTTTTTGCTCGGAGTTAAGTTTGGACTTTCGTGTATCCAATTGGCCCGGCCCGAGGCTATCTAATAAGCAGTTGCTATTGTAGTTTGGAATCTGAAGGTTGACATGTATGGCTGTATGACAGACAGCCTAAGACGTTATAAATTTGCAAGAAGAAATCCAATCCTTGGATTTTGAGCAGGTGGGGACCAGGATCCCAGGGTTAGATTTTAGATAGGATTGGAGAGATAGGAAAAGTCCAGAACACGTCAAAAAGAAATGTACGTGACTTTGTGATTAGCTAGATCAATGAGAATTAGGGATCAATTCTTTGTTCCTATTCTTGTTTGCCACTTTGTGTTTAAGATTATCTATTTATTTATTAATATGTTCTATTGGTAAAAGTTGATCAATGAAAAATAGGAGATTAATTCTTTTATTTCTATTTTTGTACTCCACTTTATGCTCAAGATTATTCATCTATTCATTAAATAGGATGGATGAATGGTCTTAAGCAGAAGGTAGCACGTAAAAACAATAAATAGTTGGATGGTCTTAAATACAGGGTAACACACGAAAATAAAAAATAAGAACAGTCACCCTTTGTCCAATAATTAGGCTTCTATTGGGTATATCTTCCTTGTTACTTATAATTCACGTAACATGAGTTGCAAACATAAGAAAACTAGTAATATGCTAGTTATAATAACATGTTCACATGTTTGAGGCATGCACAAGAGTGATTTGGGTATCTTGTGTTATATTGAAATAGTAAAAGAAGGTGGAAAAACAAACGAATGCAAGCAAACAAAAGAGTTGAAAAGGGATGAAGGCCATGGGGCCATTTTGCTATGAACCTTTGAGACAAGTTTTGCGAAATTTCTTCAACACCGTTTAACCTACATTGTCCATGTAGGTCTAGCTAGGGTTTTTGAAGAAGCTTTAAATTTAATATTTTTTAATAATAGTACAATTTGCTTCATCTAATTTTAAAGTAAACACTAAATAAATTATAAGTAATAGTCTTGATCTAAATCACATTACTCAGTTAAATCATTTAGTCAATAAATAACTCAAAATTAAGTTGAGTCAATACAATACCTTAAAATTAAGTGATAGCTTTAATCTAAATCACGTAATGAAGAGAAGTCCTTTCGTAAGTCAACAACAACAATATCCCGTATGAATCATGCTGATACACGGAGTCTAGGGAAGTATGGTAGTACGCAATCTTACCCTTAATATATAGAGAGTTTGTTTCCAAATGACCCATATTTAGTAAGTCAATAACTCGAAATTAAGTGGTGGTCATGGTCCAATTAATATTTATAAATTTCATCATATTTTATTATTTAATTTTCTTTAAATTATCGAGGTAAAATTTTAACCGAAACATTAATGTTTTAAAAACAAATCGAAAGTCAAATTGATAAGACAAAAAGTTTAAAGTTTAAAATGTTTATTAGATTGATATAAAATATGTTAAAGAATTTAAAATATGATTGAAAGATATTATAATTATCTATCAAAGAATTTTAAGTTTAATTAAAAAAATTTAGTAAATAAAAATTAATTAATTAATAAAAACTGACTATTAATTAATAAATTGATTAGTTTTTAACATCAATAGTTATTAAAATAAATCAAACCGAACAGAAAAATTAGATAGTTCGAAATTTTTATGATTGTATCATCTAAGTTGGTTAAATTTTTTAATCCAAACTACAATTCAGATCTTGAAATTTTTTTAATTAGTATATATATCAGTGACAAATTATATCAGTTGAACCTTTCTTGAAGTTAAAATTTAACCTTTAGTCAGAGACAATTAAGACGTCCTGACAAGGAATCTCAGTTTGCGCGGTAGTGCTTTGGGACTTTTATGTTTTGTGATCACTGATTAACCTAAAGAACACGAGCTCAGATCACCTGTCCAAGAAATTCCTGTCCAACTCTGTCCAATTAAAAAACGGTGTCGTTTGTTAACAAAAATTTACAACCCTCATCTGTCAGAGGACAG
>JANZLC010000003.1:5722118-5741654 GCA_026413385.1 Erythroxylum gracilipes
CAAACAATGGTCAAAGGAGTCCCTCTCTTATTTTATTTAAACTTCCAAACAATGGAGTGACCCATTTCATTTCATTTCATTCCACTCCATTCCATCCCGTTTCATTAATTACCGTTTCATTCCATTCCATCCTAAACTCCCAAACATACTCTAAGTTATTGTAGTGAAACGGTAAGTTAACAATAACAAATAACAAATAATAGATGCAAAGAACATCCAGTAAATCAGGAATGGACACGATAGGGTACATTTTCGCAGTACAAGATTGTTCACCCTCTCAAGCAGATTAAGTCTGCCATTAAAACAAACATCCATTGATTGGGGGTCTCTTTCGTGAACTTCAGTAACCAAAGTTCAAATACTGTTGATTTTGGTAAATAGTTAAATACATTGTACTCCATTGTTAATATTAGTGTTACCCCTCTTCTTCCTCTGCCGAGGCCGAGCAGACAAACAAAGACGATGTTCCCAAGTTCAACCCTACAGAGCCCCGGGACTGGACCCAAATCCACGAGGTTTTGGTTTTCCTTAAAAAGAATTTAAGAAATTTGATAACAGAAGCATAGGACCCCACCGAAGCAGGGTTTTAAGGTCTTGGTTCTTATTTCTTAAAACCCCAAAACGCATACATAACATAACGCAACTGCTCTCCCTATTTCACCTCTTGACTCTGTAGCTCCCCGTACCCGCCTCCTTGCGGTGGCGATTTCTTGAGTTTCACTCCGAAAACTTACAATGGCGACGGATATCGGCCACACAGCTACCGCAACGGCGAACAAAATCAAAGAAGTTCCGAATAAAGCGGACTACTTGAACCTTCCTTGCCCTATTCCCTATGAGGAGCTCCACCGTGAAGCGCTTAGTATGGTTTCTCTTAACACCCTTTTCGCTGCTTGTTCTCATTTATCGTTCTAATAAGTGATTCCCAATTGGGTTTCATCAAATGTTCCTTTGTTTTTTATGTGTCAGCTTACTTGTCTTGAGCTGTGTCGATACTGTTGGGTCTTTTTATTGATTTGTTTTTGTTTACTTATCATTAATTTTATTAAGTGTAAGATGAAGTTTTGGGGTTGAAAGTTTGCGTCTTTTGAAGTGTTGATTTTGAATTTATTGGAATGACTTCACAGTGTCCTTAAAGCCAGAGCTGTTTGAGGGTTTGCGCTTTGATTTTACCAAAGGCCTGAATCAGAAATTCTCACTCAGTCACAGGTGCATTTGGCTCATTTTCTTTCGGTTTAAGGAAAGCAGTTCTTCTTTTCCCTCTCAAGTTATTTAATACCGTTTGCCATTTGCTTCACTCTTCATTTCTTATTCATTCTGGTTAATGATGATTTTATCGACCATCTATCAGCGTGTTCATGGGACCTACAGAAATTCCTTCACAGTCTTCTGAAGCTATAAAGATTCCAACTGCTCACTATGAGTTTGGTGCTAATTTCATAGACCCGCAGGTAGGAAGTCATTGGCTTGTTTTAGCTGTTTCTCCTTTTGTGATAATCACATTGAGATAATTGGCGAGTTAAAGTCGTGAGATTGGTGATGGGATATTGATAGTTGATGCTTTTTGGGAGGGTCTTGACTGATGGGAGAGTCAATGCAAGAGTGAAATGTGATTTGACTGATAATCTCGCCTTGAAGGCTAATGCTCAGGTATAAAGTACTCATTTGATCAAAATTTCTCTCCTTTTTTCTTTATCTTTTGTTTTATTATTTTAATGAATCGGAAGAAAAGAAAGTGGTGGAGGAGGAGCAACCTGTTCATGGATTTGTAACTGTGCTATGCTTTGTTTCTTCCTTTCTGTCCAGCTTACCGGTGAGCCTCATATGTCACACGCCATGTTCAACTTTGATTACAAGGTCTAGTACTTGTACTTTATCACTATAGAATCATATATGAGGATGCAATTGTTGTAACTGACATGATACGCTTGTTAAAATAGAGGCATACTAACAGCAGCATAAGTTATCTTAAAGCTGATATAGTTCCTTTCTGTATCTAGCTTAGAGGGAGGGAAATTGCATAATCACTTAGGCATTTGCTGTTCCATGGGAAGTTGTTTAACTGAAGTAAGGCTTCTATATAGTTAAGTAAGAATAAGCAAGCTGAAATATGCATAGGGAGAGATAGCTAGATACAAAATCAAGATTGCTTTCTAAATTAGATTGGCATGAACCTTGTCATATCTTCCGAGTGATATTGTAATTGCACGGGGGCTACCATCTGGGTAGAATCTGATATGCAATGGTTTTGCTTGTGATGTTTAAGGTAAGTGATTACACGTGCTGTATCCGTATAACTACTGTAAGAACATGACTAATCCTTAATTTTGTCTTTTTAGTTTTTGGGATTGCTCCAACTTTTTAGAGGACAACTAAACCTGCTGGTTGACTTTGGATCTTTCCTTTTTGAGTTTTACATGTTGCGTGTCTGCTACTTACCAATGAAAACTAATAATACAAATGATCTTGTGAGAGACAATTACTATTGATGGTATGGAAACAAAGTGATTACTTAACATATTCTGGATAGGAGTCATGGCTGGAGGTCCTAAGAAAGTATGATAATGCCATTATGTTATTGTAATTTCTTTATTGAGATTCTTACGATGCTTTCCACTAGAAATTCCAGTGATTTGATTGAGTAATTGCAATGCTTTTTCTTTTGAGAGTTTTTTCTGCCCCGTGTTTACATTTTTTTCCATCAAGCAGGGTAAAGATTATAGGACTCAACTGCAACTTGGTAATGGTGCTCTATTTGGAGCCAGCTATATTCAGGTATATGTTTGACTTAATCCATGAAATTTCTTATATGTTACCGTCCAATTCTCGAAAGTTATGAAGAATATATTTTGTTGTGGTATGCTGTTTATGTGTAATATTTTGTGGTCGTAATTATTATGAACGAGGGACACAAGCATGGTGAGATCTAAAGCATTTTAAAATTTTGTCTAGTAGTCGAATCCTTTTCTTCTACAGTTCATCTCTAAACTAATTATTGAAGAAAGAAACTTGTAAAAAATCCCTTTGTTACTCCTTTAATGAAGTTGCTACATACTTGATCGAAGAGGGGACTTAGTAGCATGTTCACTGGTGTGTTTAGGATTCATTTGCCAATAGGGATGATAATGGGTCGGGCCGGGCCGACACCCATTGCACACAGCTGGATTCCTGCCTGAGCTTGCTCGGGCTGCTACTAAAAACGATGACGATTTGGTTTGTAGGTTTTTAAATCTACAGACGAACGCGACATCATTTTGGTGGAAGGGTTCAGGCCAGGCTGAAATTACCATTCCTTTCTTTTGTACTTGAATGAATAATTTTTTTAAAAGTAGATTATAGGTAGTCCTATTCAAGTCCAGGCTGTATTTTCAATGGACATTCTGGTCATTTCCAACAGAATTATAACGTTTTACTAGTTTAATTATCCCTTTGAAAAATTCAAATGATTAAATATTGATCTGAAACAATAGACGCTTCTTGGTACATTGGGCCGAATTTGTGAAAAGTTTAAGTAGATAAGAAGCAGCCTCATTGACAATTTAAGAAATGTGAACGAGGCCTTGAATCTATAATATGAACAAGGAAGTGCAATTGTTTGGAGTTTGATTTGACATATGTCTTAGTCTTGGTAAATAATTGTAAAGCTTTTATTCTCCAATATGTGGAAACAGATTCAACAGCAGTCTAATAAATGTTTTCATTGTCAAAAAAGTCGACTGAACTTCCTTCAAATAATGCACCATGAGTTGAGTTAGAGGAATGAATTGGATTCCTAGATTGGTGTTAGAGATAAGTTACTACATGAGTACACTTTGGACCATATGAAAATGATGATGATTGTAAGATTTTGACAGGAAGTAAGAGGATTAAGAAATGTTAGAAGATTAACATGAAAATAGCCATTTAGCGGTTCTAATGCTTTGAAGAATTAAGCCTTGTATTCGAGAATTTCTACAAGATATGGGGACATTTAAGAAGATGAAGTATCAAAATACCAGAATATATGAGATAATCAAAATTTTGAAGAATCCCAGAAAATCTCTTATTTGTTGAGAAAATAGCTGCAAAATTTAAAATGTTAAGGCTTGCTGATTGTGTTTTTGTGTAACATATTGTTTAGTAACATACTGAACTTGAAATGATTCTGAATGCAACATAAGCAAGGTTTTACACTTAAGCAGGTAATATAGGACCTTTTGCCAGTATTTCATTTTGTAATTCTACAAGATTATCTATAGCTATTATAAGTAATTTCAGTCTATCAGAGAATTCCACTTAACAGAACAAATGAAAATAAAAGTTCAACCGTAGACAGAGTGGTGAGGGAGAACTTGTATCTATATACATGTTCTTGTCTAGGGAAATTAATCGTGTAGGACTGGAGGTTAATTCAGATGTGGAGAAATAGAACTCCCATTTGATTTTTAAACTGTCGATGCAAGTTACCAATATGATTAACATTACATTTGAAATTATTTCTTTTGCTTCTCTCTTTCAGTCTCTCATACAAGATGGTAATTATACCTATTAGTTGTTATTACTTAGGCAAAGTGCATCAGATAACTCATGACTCCTCTCTTGTGCAGAGTGTGACTCCTCATGTGTCATTCGGTGGAGAAGTATTTTGGGCTGGTCAGCATCGCAAGTCTGGTATTGGATATGCTGCTCGGTATGAGACAGATGAGCTGGTATTTTGACGTGACTTGAATCCTTTTACTTATCCAGAACCAAATAATTATTGTACAATCATTTATTACTTCTACGAAGCTCCTGTTTCTTTGAAAATTTTAATTTTGCTTCATTATTTTTCTTATTTAACAATTCCATGAGGGGCATTGAATGCTTACCAGAAGAGGCATTGAAAAAATCTTGTTTTCAAAATCTAAAGGTTTATGTGTACTTATCAGTTTGAATATTTCAATGAAGTCTTGCTGCAGTTCCGATTATTAGAACTGATAATTGTTAGAGAGCAAAAGGATCTCTTTATTAATGAAGTTCTCTAAACATTTTACGACTTTCAGTAGAAAGGAGTTCATACTCAAATATATCTTTTGTTTTTATCAAGCATCTTTTGTTCCTCACTTTAAAAACTACTCGATACCTGCAGGTTGCCACAGGGCAAGTTGCTAGCACTGGAATGGTTGCTTTGAGCTATGTTCAAAAGCTTTCTCAGAAGGTAGTTAAGTTTCTTGAGCTAGCTGATGCGATAGCTAACCTCTATTCTAATCCTATTTTGTTCAATTAAGGTGTCACTGGCTACAGATTTCATGTACAACTACATGTCAAAAGATGTCACATCAAGCGTTGGATATGATTACATCCTAAGACAAGTAAGTTTTAGGTCTTATGTGAAACATAATTTGAGAGCATTTTACATTCACAATTTCAGTGACAAAAATTGGTTGGCAAAAAAGTTTGGCATATTGTGGTGAATGTATCTCTACTTAAATAGTCTATTAGACTCTATCTCCAATGTCAGTGTACTTGGTCTAGATATGTTCCTTCGAAAATTCTTAGTTGAAATAGTCCGTTCAAAAAGTGGTTTATCTATGTTTCATCATTCACTTATTGTTTGCTATTTAGCTTTGGATTTTTACATTGCAAGGAAAGCCTTCATTCCAGAAACGTGTGTTATTCCACTAATTGTTTAAACCATTGTCTTCAGTGGGTTTACCTGCAAACCTTTACGTAACTAGATGGTTAGTTTGTTCAATTTGTAGACAGGAGTCTTGCAATTATTTTGTTTTCCGTATGCTTTTCAATTTTAATTTGCAACTTTTTGGTTTTCTTTCTTTAATCTTTTCTGCATGCAAATTATGATCTTTTCAAAAAAGCACAGCAGGTTGCAGCCCAAGTAAAGAGTAAACATATCATTCCAAGGAAGAGAATCAACAAGATTTTCCACCATGAGAGCATTTTCTATTGGTTAAAATATAAACATAATTCCACTGGGAAGCACTTCTATTTTGTTCCTTTGTTCTTTGTTAGTGAAAATTTAAACATAATCCTATGGGGGGAACAACTAAAAATATAGCTAGGGGTCACTTTTATTTCTTTTACTGTACAATATCAATTATCTATTCAAGTCAAAAGTTTTCATTAAGCTAACAAAGATGTGTTTATTTGCTAGTTATAAGGGCAGCCCTTTTGTGCAAGTCATATATGTTTGCAAATACTTATTTTGCTGGTGAGACAGGTAACTAGGGCAATCAGGATCTCGATAAATGATGTTACTTTTATTCCACGATTATTACTTGTTCACAAATATTTTTTTCTCCTTTGGCTTCTGGTTTGTTTATTTGACCAACTACTTGTACCTAAAACTTCCAGTCAATTGTTTAATAGTTGCAAACGTAAATGTGTTTGATCATCATATTGTAACTGATAAACTTGGCAGACTCTGCATTTTAGGATTCCAGGACACTAGAATAGTCTTAGGTGAGACTCAAAAATTTTACACTCTTTGCGATTGTTTCAGGCTCGTTTAAGAGGTAAGATTGACTCCAATGGCTGCGTATCAGCTTTCTTGGAAGAGCGCCTGAGCATGGGCCTCATGTTCATTCTTTCTGCAGAGGTATGTGGTTACTTTTACACCTCTTGGTAGAATTTCTTGTTATCAGTTCCTAATAAAATGCAATACCTTTTGTATTGAACTTCTGCTCTCATGGTTTTAGTAGTAACGGCCATCTAATTTGCCTTTTCATTTTTGTTCATCATTTTAAGTTTGAATATTCCGACCGATTGTGATAAATAGTTCTGCATTTATGTTTTGCAGTTAGATCATAGAAAGAAAGACTACAAATTTGGGTTCGGGTTGACGGTGGGGTGATTGAGTTTAACCCCGGAAGAGTTACTTGCAATTTCTCACAAACTTGGCAGTTGCTGCTAGTTACCCCACAAATTCTTTCTGGCTCAACTTTACGATTAGTTTCAACATAAAGAGATCTTTTTGTACTGGTATTCAGTTACATTACTTGTGCGGCAGCATGAGATGCTGCAAACAGTTTTAAGGCGCAGTATTCATTGATTTAGTAGTTGGAAGTTCTTGAATTTCTCTGCTCCGAAGTTGTATTACTTTGTACCAGTGAAAAGTAGCAATTCCTTTGATACTTTAGGCTCTGAATGATCCAAGGACCACTGAGCAGAGCATCATCAAACATCTCAAAATTTGACATTACACTTTTGTGGTAAATCCTAATGAAAGAGACGATTTACAAGTTTGGAATTAAGTATATATTAGACTAATTCATATATTATATAAGTCATATAGTAAAGGAAGGAGGACTGAGATGCCCAAAACACATTGGTGGCAACTGAGTGAGTGAGTGATGAAGAAGACAACAAGAGAAGTAAGAGAAAAAAGAACCAAGGAGGAAGAGGAAGTAGATCAACTGCTTCAAGCTGCTCAGGATGATTTGGTTTTGAAGCTTTCGGTGGATTCTCACATGTCCCGCGTCGATTACTTTGGATTGCCTGATGATCTGCAACGTCGATTCCAAGCCCTCAAATCTCCATCCCCAACCATCACCAATCGATCATCATCTTCTTCTAGTACCGCCGTAGTCGCCAAATCAGATGCTAATGTTATTTCTGAACAGCAAGTAGATAATCTCTTATCTCGATTCGCTGCTCTCAAAGGTCCTTCTTCTTCTTCTTCGTCTCCTATAACAGCCGTTACTACTACTGAATCAAAAATTGATCTCCAAGAAGAAGAAGACGAAGATGAGGTAGAGAAGATTATTCAGTGGGCCAAAGACGCCGCTCGTCTCGATCCTTCTCCACCATTCGACGACGACGAGATAACGGATGACGACGACGACGATAAACCCAAGGTGGGTCTTCGTCAAAACCATAAATGACCCTTAAGCGAGCATATTTATATTTTGACTATTTGTTTGTGCAATTGGGATCTATCTCTGTATGCGGATTTTTCATTTAAGCTATAGAATGATCTTTTTTGATCTGTTGCAATCGTGAGATGTATGAATTTTGATTTGAGGTTGCATGATTGAGTTGAACCATGTTTCTTACAATACAAACGTATAGCCAGACAACAGCAAGTCAGCAACCTGCTGTTCCAATCCTTTTGGAGCAAGCAGAATCCTCAACAACACTTGTAAGAATACAATCTCTAAAACAATTGTACGAAATGCTTTCAATTCTTAGTTCAAAATGATTTGAATCCTGCTGCAGTTCTTCCCTCTGTATTCTGCTCTGCAAATATGGAGAACTCTGGTAAAAAAATTCATCCCAAGCACAGTCCAGTGCCATAAATAGCAAACCAAACATCACATGTTGCCCTCACTGTTAATTCTGTTAGTAAACTTGTTGGTTCTTCCACAAGTATGTATGTTGGAAATGGAAGAGAAGGTATGATAGCCATTACCTTGTTGAAATCAACGGAAGCCATAGTCATCTTCGTCCTCTTCACTAAAAACTGCATTTTACCTTAAAGCTTAGTGGCAATCATTAAGAACAAAGTCAGACTACCAATTTAAACATCACGCTCTGCTGCTCATCTCCTTACAGTGATGAGATTGTGCAATCATGCACCCAATTAACGTTATCAGACTTTTTAACTTTTGGTACCAGGGCTGACGATATGCATATAGGATATAATAGGGCATACAAATGGGAATAGAGCAACCAAGATGCACCAATCCCAATAACTATTTAGATGCAATATACTGTTTGGTACAACACCACTAAGTTACAACGAAGCCAAGTGTCTTAGCAAGACTGTTCCTACGAATCAAGGATAGTTTATGATCCACATGAGATTCAAATGTATGAAGAAGATTTCATTGGCTATAGAAGGACAATGCTGTCCTGCACAGTCATTGTTCTATTAACAAAGAGCAACGACCGTGATGGTATCTGATGGCAGTTTTTACATTGAATACATCACTTTGCAGTGCCCTCATCATGCTTGAGACTTTGAGAAAATGTGTATATCCTGTTATGCATATCCAGTTATGTACAATTGCAACACCTTCTATTTATATGAATAGAACATTCCTTGTCGATTTTAGCAAATGGAGAAATTCATCCTTATCCACAAGCCATCCTTGACTCCAGACTTTACAAAAACCAACCTCAGATTTTGGTACACTGGGAAGGCTTGTCGCCATCGGAAGCTTCTTGGGAGGATCTTCCTTCTTTTCGCCACATAATTCCATCGTTTATGCTTGACAAGCACCGTGTTTATGGGGAGGGTGGTGTTACGAGCAAAAAAGTGGATAACTTCTCCAAGGCGCTAGTTTATCAAAGAAGTGGTATGATTTCACACAGTTGACAGATGAAAGAAGTTACAATTAGCAACTATTTGTTAACTCCTGCAGATTTTACTCATTTAATTACTCCAGGGATTTCAGATTTAGTAGGTTGGTCAGTTCCTGTTATTTTGTAATAGTGATTGTGTGACTCCTCATTAGATGGGGATAGTTATTTTGACGTCTTTAAATTGTAACGAGAGAAAGGAATAAAACAGTAGAAAATATATCTTCATAAACTAGTTTCATGAGATCAAAACCAAAGAGTGATTAAATAGCAAAAACCAGCACCAACCAATCTATCAGCTTACTACTGCATATTCAAATTAGTCAAAAACATAAAAAAGGTTCTTTACAGCTTTGGTCAATAAAATAAATACCAGAACCGAGTTACTTCTAAAACTAAAAATTTGCCTACTCCCACATTTTCAATAGCTACTGGCTATACAGATGCATGTAGATGTAGTTCCCCTCCCTGTTGCTTATTTGAGAAATTGGTATCAGAACTTTTTCTTGCAGATGAGCAGAATCTTATTCAGGCTTTAGAGAACTTCTGCCTAATATACATTTTGCAGCTAAATTGACCAACCATTACCTCTGAGCAGTTGTTGGAGGCATTGGATATGCCATAGGACCCATGTTCATTGGTGCACCAGGAACCACTGCTCCGGGTACTGTCCCCGGCATTGCTCCAGGTATTGGAGCTCGGACTCCATAAGCCATGTGAGCTGGTGCAGGGAGATTCACAGGTGTGCCAACAGCTGATACAAGGGGACCTCCAATTGGCTGGCCTATTGACGGGGGACCATACATGCCAACTCCCGGGGCTGCGGCTGGGTGTTGAGGTTTTGATGCTTTGCCCGAAGAAGCCCCAGCAGCAGAACCATTTGTTTGGCCAGTTATCGGTCCCTGTGGAGTTGAAATATCTCCATTGTTAACACTGGTTATATCATGAATGCTGGAACGCCTCCTATCTTTGTTCATAGAGTTCAGACGAATGAAATACTTTTGGGCATGGCTTGCCACTTGGGTAGGTGTTCTTGACACGACAAAGTTTCTGGATATACTTCGCCAATCTCCTTTCCCATACTTTTCCAACCCAAGAAGAAATAATCTGTTCACCATAGAACGTAAAGGTCAATGCCACCAATAGAAATAGAGCTTATCAATATGAATAAGAAAAGGGCGTGAAAGAAAACATGGATATGAAACAAGAGGGTGCAGGGAAAGAGATGCTTCAAAGACCAGGATGCAGCAACACTCCCAACAGTCTTACAACTTTGTTAGGGCCCCAAAAGGATCAATTTACTCTATTGTTAACTTTTAATGGAACTTCCCAGAAGTGAACTGCCAAAATGGAAACTTGATGATCAATTTTTAATGGTGGTTTCAATGAAGATCGTCTAATTCTCACAAAATGTTAGGAAGACAGTTTAATGAATCCATGACCATTACTACAGTGCCAGATTAAATGACAGATGCAGAACATTGTTCTAGGGAATTAGTATTCAGGAACAGAGTAATGGTCATGGATTCATTCAATGACAGATGCAGAACATCGTTCTAGGGAATTAGTATTCAGGAACAGATGGAACGTTCTCTACTATGAAGACAACAGAACTCAAATCTTTTTATCTGTCTTCTGGTCTGGCACTGTAGTAATGGTCATGGATTCATGAAATGACAGATGCAGAACATCGTTCTAGCGAATTAGTATTCAGGAACAGATAGAACGCTCTCTACTATGAAGACAACAGAACTCAAATCTTTTTATCTGTCTTCTGGTCATAACAAAAGGGAAAAATAGGAAACATAAACTAAAAGGGAAGGATAACAATAAAGGGGTCTATAGGACCTCACTTTGAACGCCAGGCTCCGGAATTGGATATGTACAAAAGCAATTATACCAAGCCAAAAAGTAGGAAAATACGAGTCATGCAATTTTATGATTTCTCAACTAGTAATTCTAACAACGCAAGGATTCAGAATTTATTTCACCTTAAAAGCGATTGAATCCTACCTAACAGAGAAACCTGAAACTGAACTATCTTAATTCTTCCATTAATAAGGATTAAATTGACAAAAAGGAAAACAGTCTACCGGAGAAATAACACCAAACTAATTCCAGTTGTGCATCAGAACATGACAAAACTCTACAGACATTATTTGGCTAGTTATCATGCACATTACTCTTGTTGTAGCCCAATGGCATCATCACTAAGAAGTCTTTAACAAAACCAAATTGCAGGATTATAATTACATGCAGCAATCTTACTTTGTGGATTCATTTCATTTTTCTTTCGCAAAACATAACCACAATGAATTAAAAGCACACACATTTCAGAACTCGGATGGTTCCAAACATGAACTGTCCCCATCTAAAAGTGTTGTCAGATAAAATAATAGCTAAAGTTGTTGAGAAGATCCTTTCAACCTTCTTGCACAAAAGTTAAGGAAAGCAACCATCTCAAATACAGATAAAATATCTCCCTATGGAATTTCTCAAGTTGTAATCCTGAAATGCCATGAGAAAACCCAACCTGGATGGCTAACTAGGCACAGAAGATGAAATTCATGAAATTTGAACGAGTACCTAGAATGATAAAATTGTATCAACAGTACCACTGAATATACTTCACCAAGAAATAGAATAAATAGATGGCTCAAAACAAAAAGGGCATAACAAGAGTTTAGACAATGCCACACACCCACAGAATCATGCTCCACCTGAAATTAACCAACTATATAAAACAGTAACATATAAGCATTGAAACAAAGAAGTGATATCAGGATAGTTTAAATGACCAACTTTCAAGAGGCACTAAGCATTTTAGTGCTCAATAACAGAAAAAAGGATATATTCGGAATCTCTCAAACTACTGAGTTTTATGAGTCAGGTTATAAACCTACGAATAACCTGACTCATCAAACTACTTAGCACTGATGAGAAAGTACCATTCCAAAAATAATATGGGCTCACAGCTTTTAATTTTAACATTGATGGTTTGAAATTAAGAAAGAAAAAAAAAGTTTCAGCAACGTATTGCTCTCAATGAACTTGAAATTTGTAAAAATGGCTACTTTCAGATTGTTAATCGTGCATTCTAATAGCAGATAACTTCTAATTAACAAAACCAAGGCCAAGGTGAATCATAAGAAGGAGATGGAGGGCTGCCCTAAATCCAAGTTTACTAAGCAAAGCCAAAGGAAGAAAAGTGCATGCTCCATAACTAAAACAATATCGCTAAAAGTAGAGGCATGCATTTTGGTATAATTAGACTGGATAGTCTTAGTCGAGGTTTCCGTGACTGTCTTCATTCTTCAGTCTTCAGTCTTCAGTGTTCAGTGCCATTAAGAATGAAAGGAGTTAGACATTGGTAGAAAAAGCCAGGCAATTAAAATGAAGAAGCACAACTTGGAGAGGAATGGAAACAAAAGCCTAAAAAGATGAATCAAAGGAAATCAAGTCTTAACTAGTATTACTAGATCTTTTTGATGATTTTCCTTGAAATGGTGCATAATGGAGAAGTGGATCTTTGTTACTTGTACAAATGAATATCAGATAAAGTAGGTGGAGCCGAGTTCAAGTAAACAAAAAATTTACAAATTACACCAGAATGGATTTTAAGGAACACCAGTGGCAAAGTTGAGGTTATTGGACCAAAGACATGAACCAGTTAGAAAGTCCTAATCACATCGAATCTATAATCAGCAAAAAGTTTGGAACTTAAAGGGGAGCCATAGACAGTCAGCATTATATCTTGTTTAACCATAGATTTTCCAGGTTCTTGAATAGCTTACAAGCATATAAGTTTCCAAGGAAAACAATGCAACAAAGCATATGTTTTAACTAAGCTGAATAGCATAAATACCAATTCACAAGTTCAAGATATGTATATGAGTATTCAAGACATATCCCCACATAGAGCCACCAAATATTACCATGGACCAATAATCTATCCATTTGATAGTTGGGTTACCCTTAATTAGTAGCTCGTAAAACCATTTATTCTAACAATTATGATAGATAAAATGGGAGGATAGGAAATAACTATTAAAAACAAAAACACACCACCGAGTCTGGTCCCATCAATAGACTAGTGAAAGCAAAATCATACTTAGCATATTGGTCTTAGATGTCCCATTCATATCAACAATAAACCGAGCTGCTTGTCCGCAGAACACCTATATCCTAATTCAACTACTATTTTGTGATTATTCTCTTGAAGCTAATTCTTCAAACTTCTGTGTTTCTGAGAAAACAATCTAGTATTTCATGATACAGTTACCAAGCTTGCATAATCTCACACTGTCAGTACATCTTGTACAGATCAGATGAGCATGTATTTGAGATTAAAAACGAAGAAAAAACGAAAATGCCATGTGTCAGCATCGGGAAAAGTATTCTTGAAACAGAGCCAAGGGAAAAAATTATTCTCAAAGATATTCCCAACTAACAAATCAATAAAAGAATCAGGATCATCTGTAGAATAAAACAGAGCTAAGTGATCAGCAGAATGATGGGGCCAACTGGCATTTCTACGCTTCTTTCAACATTAATGAGCCGACAAATTTTTGTTACAAAAAGCTATAAGAGAATGTATGATGTATTAAATGAAGAAAAATATAATACTTTTTTCTTTTCCGTCGAAAAACAGTAAGTGTAGTGACGTTTCCACAAATCCTAATCTATGGGGCAGTTTCATCACAGATTACTTTGATCGTAAGTAGATTTCACTGGAAGATCTGGCAGAAGATAACAACAAGTTTTAGCATGCTAGAAAAAAGATCTATCACATCACAGGCTTGGCTAAACTCAGGACTCACAAAATTAGAACTTCCAGAAGTAAACTTCAAGATAGAGGAAAGATCTGGCGACAACTTCAAATAATGGATGTGACTGAATGCAAAAGCAAGACATCAGAAACAACAGAAAAGAAGATAGCTTACTCTTTAAAGTAAGTAGTCATCAAAACCATTTGAGAATTTCAGATTTTTTTGCAGGTATCACCAATTAACAGAATAAACAGCAACCAAACAATAAAACAGTAACGGCAATTAATAAATTACCTGTGCTCTTCCTCTGTCCAAGCAATACCTTTTCTGCGTTCCTGATCTGACCTTGAAGTCTTATTTCCATGATTGGAGTCACCATTATGATGCCCCGAGTGGCCCCCTTTCTTGCCAGTTCCTTCATCACTGGCATGGCTAGTTGAACCTTCTTCATTATAGGCAGGCAGAGGCACACAACCAGATTCAATCTGGTTAATGTCTTCGACCAGAACGTCATAGTGATGTTTTATCTCTTCAACAGTTTTGCCTGGTACATCAGATGCAATTTTCTCCCAACGATCAGAATCATCTTCAGGATACGTTGCAAGGGCATTCTCAAATGCCTTATCTTGCTCTCTAGTCCACATAGAACTACAACCCACTTCGTCCACAGTCATCTAACCTTGTCTGAATCTACTACCAAGAAATTTCACTCACCAGAGAAGTATGAACAAGAGCTACCAAAAGTGTTCTGGGGTTTATATGTCAATCCCCAAAACTGAAGATTTTCTGAAATAATTATCGGAAAATGGATCTGAAATACTTTTATATTTGCTACCACCAGAAACTGGACTGAGTGAAGACTCCGATTATGGAAAAGCAGGATATGTCAGGGCTCTAGGTAAGCAAGGAGGAGAAACCAAACAGACGCCAGAAAATGCTAAGAAAGTTGAACCAGAGATCACTTCCAATAAAATCCACCAAAACCCAAGTGGAGTACGTAAATTAAATGGTGATTTACTCCCCTATTCAAAAGATGGATTCTTGTGAATTGCTGACCTATTATTTGAACGAAAAAGCAACAAACTTTCAGTCAGACCATGAGAAATATCTGAAAATCTAGAGAAACAATAAATGGCCAATTAAAGCCCACATAAAATTACAAAGCAGAAATTAATGCTATGGCGGTGAATTTAATGGTTGAGAAATGGTAATTAGGGTGGATAGTGAGATATGAAAGAGACAATGGAGAAAACCAGCAAAGAAGCCTACACGAATTGAAAGCAGTATTTCACAGCTCCATTTCCAAATTCCAACAAGTACTACTCCGTGAAACCATTTCCCTATTTGATAGCAACAGTTTTAACAGCCGAGGCCCACCATGGTTCACCAAGCTACAATCTTTCGCTGTTATTAAAAATCTCAACTTTACAGTCTTTATTCCTTGTTTTGTTCTGACAACAAACCAAACAGAAGAGATTACCATACATGTACATGTAGCACACAAACTCTTGAAACAACAACAAGAAGAAACCCAGATTTAAAAAATTTCATAAAATCAACTAGACCACCTTAAAAGCTAATTTGCCAATTTTAGAGTAAGAGGCCGTACAAAAGATAAGAGTTTTGGTTTTTGAATGCCAACAGTAGAGGTTAGCAACCCCACTTGGCAATTCCTGGGAATAGACAACCTTTGCGTAAGTATGGACAACATTAACCCAAGAACTTCCAGTTTTTGTTTAACGTTTAAGACAATTCTAATCTCAGATTCCTTTCTATTTTCACTGTCAGAATCCAGTAACTGTTAAGAAATAAAGCAACTGATTACCAACTACTCGTAGCACTAGGCATTATAAGAACATTGACAGTTTAGCCAACACATAAAAAGTTTTCTTTGAAGACTTGTACTATAGTTTGACAAACTACAAAAGCAAGAAAGTGAAAACAACCTAACCTTCGCAGTGCAATACCGCTTCTAAGATTCTTCTCAATGCCACTGTAATTCTTTCTTTTTAAAATCAAAACTGGAGCTTTAAGATATCCAAAGGCTAACAAACCAAAAAAACTAAGCAAAGAGAAACAAATCAAGAACTATGACCCTAATAAAAACAAAAATTGGGAGTAACCAGAAACCAAATAAGCCCAAAACAAAAGGTTTCTCAGTTTATAAAAGCCAAAAAGGGAGCGAAATTTACAAGGGGAGCCATAGAAATTATGGATGATGTTGATGGATTATCCTGCCAAATATCAACAAAAGAGGTGGTCTCCTAAGCAGGATGGGTCAATTGGTCCCATCACAACAACAACAACGAGCAATAGCAACAGCAAAGATAACAACTACTTTCTCACACAAATAACGACAGCTAGGATTGAAAAAGGCTCACCCCAAGTTGCCATACACTGGAATCTGCAGTACCCATTAATATCTGACAAGATAATAAACTCCCAGAGAGAGAAAGAAGAAAAGGGCAAAAAAAAAAAAAACATGTCCCTTTTTAAGAGAGAGAAATCGAATTGCCTTTGCCTTCCTCTCTCCTCTTTTTCTCGCTATCCAAATGGACAAAAAGAGAAGTTATTTGTCAGTGTAAAAATCAGTTTTTTTAATGCGCACATGGGAATGATCAACCTTTCTCCTTTCTGTTAATCCACAGAGTAATGAAACTATCGAGGAAAGATTGAATCTTTGATTGGTGGGTGTTTTACTTCTCTTTTCAGTTTCTGATACTGTTAGACCAAAACAGAGTCAAATGGCAGTGTTCATATATATATTTTTGATTATTTGGGGCAGGCAGACGGACTTGCCACTGATTTTGGGGCTGATCTTACATTTTTAACAATTTCGTTCAATTCCTAAAGTTGGGATTTTGATTCTGCTTTTGCCAAGTTTACTTTTTTCTTAATCCAAGTTATTTCATGCCCTAACTCCAGCCATGGATATGTAACTTTCCTTTTAATTTCCTTGAATAAAATATTAATTGACAAAATTAGTTAAACTCCAAAAATTATAATTTTCTTTTACAATAAACATGGAAAGTAAGAGTTATTATTGAATATTTGATAGATTATTATGTATATAATAATAATAATAATAATATGTAAATTATGTCTTTTTTTAAATACATATAACAATTTATAAATAAATTATTTTACATATCTAAATTTTAAAAATTACAAATTTTATATTAAAATTTATAAGGCTTAACTCAATAACTTAATATTTAAATATTCTTAAAATGTTTGTTTACTTTAATTAGAATATCAAAAATGTCAAAAAAATTATTGTTTTAAAAATAAAACCGAAAGTTAAACTGGTAAGACAAGAGATTTAATATTTAAAAGTTTCACCTGTCATAAAACCCTCTAGAAAAATATTAAAAGAGATTATAAGAATTTAAAATTTAATTAAAAAATATATTATTAAATGAAAATTTATTGATTTATTTTAGTTTATAATAATTTATTAATTTATTAACATTAACTAATTAATTAATCAATTTTTAATAATAAAATTTATTAAAATAATTCAAATTTTTATAATTAAATTTAACGAACAAATTAAGTTTTTTTTTTAATTTCCTTTTCAAAATTGACGAGTCATAGTTGTCATCCAAAGTTCGAAGCTTTTGTTTTGCAAAAGATTTCCCACTTCTTTCACCGTCACAAGAACAAACAGACTCAAGTTGTGCAATTATTGCACAGCAAGATTCATCAACCAGACCCGGAAAAATTTTTTTTTTCTCCCTCCATAATCCCTAAAGAACGAAAAGTAGTAGTTCAAAAAGAACAGAACTTGTCGGAATTCAAGGTCTTGCGGCACTTGGGTTTCTGAAGTTGTTGGATCATTTTAACCAAAGAATGCAATGCAAGGAATGACACTGAGGCTTCTGCTTCCTATCTTTGACGATGAGCTAAGCAAACTGGATTCAACAAAATTTCCAAATATAGTAAGTTGTCACCCATATGATAAAGTCCAGGTGCATCGTCCAAGTTGCAATAGCTTTTGTACATGGCAAGTTGCCAAAATTCACAAGTCTCTTTTTGACGACGGATGAGATCTGTTGACAAAAAATAAAAACTGAATGAGTGACACAGGGTGTGTTTGGATAACAGCTGATCAGCTAATTTTTTAGCTGATCAGCTAAAATCAGCTGTTTGACTAAGTCAAACAGCTGATAGATGTGTTTGGTTAATTGGCTGATTGGGTGAATCAGCCAACCCAATCAGCCAAAACCAACAAGCTGCTCTATACCAGCGTTTGGGGTAATCAGCCACAAAATGTCAATGTTGTGCACACTTCTCACTCGTCTCTCTCGTTTTCTCCGGAAGGATCTCACGTTTTCTCTCTACTCTACGTAACCAGTTGGGAATCGTCCAAATCCGGTTGGCCTCGTCGGGATCTGTTCATCGCCGAAGCTGGTTTTAACGGGTTCTGAAAAGGGTATTTCTTCATTAGTAAGTATCTGACCAGAATCATGAGAAAAGGTCCCGCCTTTAGCATCACCAAGAGTGCCCCTTTTCTTGTTTTCTGAAGATTCAGAACTGTGATTAATGGTATGACTTGTAGAACTATAGATGTGTGATCTCTTTTGGATTGTGATGTTTCAAAGTATGTGTAAGATCTTGACGTTGTTTTAGCAACCATTTTTGTTTACTGCATTTGATGAATAGTTTCCGTTCTTTAATGATCTTCCCATTTTATCAATTGCAACTGTAGATATGGAAATCTTGGGAAGAGTTTTAAGACTCTTTTGATCAACCAATTTCATCTATATGCAGATGGAACCCGTGGAAAAGGTGGAGATGGAATCTGATGAGGAAATCCCTTTTAGCACATCACCGGCAGGAACTTAAGTACATCCTTTTGTCTTGAATTCCATTTCTATTGTAAATAGTTAGGCCAAAGAAAATGCATTACCTTTCCGTTTTACTGGGCTCCATCTTGTCAAATATGCTCTCGATTCTTGGGTTTTCTTTATTTGCTGGAGGGATAGTTTATAAAAGGATTCAGCATTTTAGCAAGGCTCAGTGAGTTGGTCAATCAGTCTCAATTCTCAAATCATTTGTGCGAAAGTTGAATCAAAGGAACACGCTCCAATTGCAATTCCAATTCCACTGCTGACCTCTTCTTTTACTTTTAATTTTCATTTTTTCCCTAACCTCTTCCCATCTCAATTTCTGTTTCTCATGTACGCATAGATTCTTCCTTTGTTGCAATTCCTCTGCTCGATCATACAGGTTTCATGGAGGTATCTGATCTCTCTCCCTCTCTCTCTTTCTTATTTGTTTTTATCATGTTTTGCTTTGGATTGTTTTGAAACTGATTATGTGAAAAATTCTGTTGTTAAGATAATTTCTCAATGCTTCAGCTTTGTCAGTCTTATAGAACTGGTCAAAGTTGTGTGCTCACTGTTTCCTTTTTCCTTGGTTTTTAAAGATTCAGTTGATTTTCGATCGGTTAATTTTATCATGGGACTGCGTCTATATTTACGTT
>JANZLC010000003.1:5758954-5773350 GCA_026413385.1 Erythroxylum gracilipes
CACAACAACACAAAAAATCATTCCATTTACCAGTAACACACACCCAAAAAATTTGCTAAACAGTCGGATCTCGGTGGTCGGCGGTGTTTCTTGCGACAGAGGGAGGACGGAGGAGGCGGTGTGTCTAGGCGGCGTGGACGATGCGACGGAGGCGACCCGCGACACCACCATAGGACGACAGACGCACGGAGGAGAAGACAAAGCCGCGAGGAGACCACCGGAGAAGACGAAGACGCGAGCAGACCACCGGAGAAGACGAAGACGCGAGGGAGGCGGAGGAGGAGGACGACCAGGAGACAACGACGAGCGGTGAGGGGGCGGAGCCGGCGAGGGAGCGGCGGCGATCTGAGAGGGAGAGAAGACGAAGAGAGGTGAGGCAGTGAGAGTGAGAGGCAGACCGAAGTCAGGTGGGGGAGGGGGGGATATTTTTTAGGGTTTTATTTTAGGTATTTGCAACACAGTCCCTCGTCCTTTTTTTTTACTGAATGGTCCCCAATTTCGCCGGTACCGACCGGAATTTGGCCCCGGTACATTTGAACCCGTACCGGTTCCGGATTCCGACCGATACGGTATGTACCGGCCGGTACCGTACGAAATTCGGATTACTGGTTTGTACTCGGGCTAGCTGCTTCAAGCTCAAGTCCAGCTGTCTCAGACCCTATCAAGCCTTGAGTCGGCTTGGGACTACCCGTTACCATCATAATTGAAATATACTTGTGCGATACCATCATAACTGTCTTAGACCTTATCAGTTTTGATGTTCCAATCATGTTATAATCTATCTTATCCACATATTTATATGTATCAGTTTTGTTGTTCCAACTCTGTTCCAATCTATCTCATTCACACATTTATATATATCAATTTTTCTATTTCAACTCTTCATATAAATATGTGGGTAAGATGAATTGGAACAAAGTGAAACAACAAATTTGGGACAGGTGATTTCATTTGCAATTCGACAACCCTTCCATTTTTTCTAAAAATCATTGTCATAGTGTCAAAATCATTGTTTTCTCGGTGATGGCATAAAGGTGTCTTTGCGGTTCCTCTTGTTCTTCGGCTTCCGATTCCTCTGTGTCTCTCTTATCTAACCAAATGGGCCTTTGCATTGGTGTCCTCTAGTGTAAACTTTATCTCAATTGAAACATATTCTTCCTGCGCGGCGGTCATCCATCTCAACACGAGTGAAAATAAGGGTATGCAACCAACAAGCACGGTTTCAACCCCGGCATCCTTTCCCATAGCAAGTTCTCAGATAGATATAACCCAACCTCAGATTGACTAATGATTCATCTTACAAACAAATGTATTACAATCATGTATGGTGTCTGGTGCCAGGGAATGTGTCTGTATGTAACATTTCATTTATGGCTGACAATATTTTTTTCTGCTCTCTGTATTCAACATCAGTATTGGGAATGAAGCAATTTTTACGAGCTGTTTACAGCAAAACTATGGTACAATATTTAGATAAAAGACAAATTGTAACGTGGTCAAACTTGGCTGCTAAAATGGTTTCAATCAAGAGTTCCTGCAACAAGTAAGAACGCAGTCTTCCAGAAACTGTGTGAGTTGAGTAGTATACAGTTTTGGGTCGTTTCTAAAATGATCTACATGAGGCGTGGACACGAAATTGCAAGCCCTGACCTCAAGTCCAGCTTTCCGCTGTTCCTCTATGAATGATTCAACGGATCCAGCCGGAATGACTCTATCAGCAGAGCTATAAATATACAGCTGCGGACATCTTGGTTGTCTTGATGATAAAACATTTAGCACATCAGAAAGCCTCCTGCAATGAGTTAAGATTAATCTTTAGATAAGATCCACAATAGCAGATCTCAATGGCACCATGAAAGATAGTAATGAAATGAAGGATTTAGAATTTCTGGTTATGGAGTTGACTTTTCAGTGAGAGTGTAATACCTATTTACACAAGGAAGATTTAAAACAACCCCAAAGAACTTCTTAAGAATGAATAATAAAGCTGCTTCAGTTACTGCAGGTTTAGGTTCAACCGTCGTTCTAATACCAAGTGATGGTTCTGCATTGGATTCATCTGACTTTGACTGCATCTTTGTAGCAACACTGCTCTTTTTCAGAAAAGCAGCGCTGAAACCTGAAGCCCAGACCTGAAATGAAACCAAGGTCCATAAGAACTCAAAAGCCTGAACAAAGTAGAAAATGGGAACAGGGAGTACACCTACTCAAATAAAATTGATAAAAGCAAAAATATTATAAAAGTTAACAAGCAATGGATAGCCATTAATAGCATCTTAAGTGCAAAACGAAAGTAAGACCAACAAAAGATAGGCGCATTTCATGGTGCCTGAGTACATGTAAGATGCCACTGGCAATGGCTGGATGGCATCATAATATATTGATCTAATAGAGAACTGCTTAACCATTCTGAATAGTTAAAGAGTATGTGGTTACCTGAGGGTCAGGAATAGCAACAGGTGCAGAATCCACAATGCAACCCCCGATCCTTCCGATCAAAGAAGGATCCTGCTTCTGCAGCTTCTCCAGTATAACTCCATATCTGTGATTATCACAATCAAGACAACACAACAAGCTTAAAACAGTTATACTAAGAATAGATAAAAGCAGCCTGGTAATGAGCGTGATAATATTATTTGAGCACCAGGAATAGATATACATAGAGACGTAGATAGGACAAGGAATTTACGTTAACCAGCCCGTGTTGCTGAAAGTGTGGAAAACCAATTTCTTTTGATGCTCTTCTTCCAACCAATTAGCCAGATGTTGCACAAGCAATTCCATGTCCCGTTTGGCTTTCCCACCAACTTGGTAACTAAGAATCTTAGCCATTGGAAAAGTGAAGGTAATGGCATGAAACCCTCTTGATGTATACCACTCAGCATATTTCTTAAGATGTTTCTGCTTTGATCCTAGCCATCCTAGTAAAACGACTAAAGTCCTAGACTTTTCTGACGAACAATTAGAGGCGCCAGTGATGTCAAAAGCATTTGGTTCAGGCAAATGGCTTATGTACAGTACATCTGGTGAAGAGGTCGTGACATTATGCTTAAATCTCATAGGCTTTGGTCCTTTGGCCAATTCTGCAGACTGATACAAATTTATTAGAAGGGGCGAATAAGCAACAGAACAACCTAAAGGAATTGTACCAAAAGAGGGGTTTCTTATATTAAATGGGAAGTTGACATTAGGAACGGGTACACTAACTCTAGTAACGAAGGACAAGTTTGCCAGCATAGAAACGGATATGTAAGAAACCCGTGAAAAGTTTGGTTCTGGAACAGAATTAGACAATGAGGAATGTGAACGTCCGGAGGTGGAACAACCGTCCAACAATTGAAGAGACCAGCGTTTATCAGAAAAGTCAGTAGAAAGTGAAGCCACGGTAATAATGGCAGCAGCAACTACAGGTCGTTGAAGGATTCCGGAAAGGGAACCCATGTTGGAGGCGGAAGAAGAGTATCTATCATAAGAGATATAAAATACAAGGGAATTCGGCGACAATCCAGATGGCCAAAAATTGAAAGAAAAAGTCACCTTCAGCGAAGTTAAAAACAAGTTTCAAAATACGAGCAATTCATAAGAATGAAGAGCATGAAATTGGGTTGGCTTTTGTTTCGCCCAATATAGAAAGGAAAACAACCTGAGACAATACAAAGCCCACGATCACGATGAAAAGACACAAACAGGTTGCATTGGATATCAGTGAGTGTTCAGCATTTAGTTTCCTATGAAAGTCGGGCTGTCAAACTTCCCAGATTTTGACAGCCCGACCAATAACTGACCAGGAGAGTTCTTCCTTCAGGCGTCAACTCAACTGTCCTTTTAAACCAACCGCATAACTGCCAACAACCACAACAACGAACAAATCCATGTCAGGTTGTGAAAAGTTTTGACCATTTTCTTTCACTACGACCATTAAGAAACAAAGGAAAGAAACGAATAAAAAAAGAGGACACGGAGCTGTATACATTTGAGTTTACAAACCAAAACTTAAATAAAGTAGCAATCAAATTTCAAATTTTTTTCTAAAATCTTGCTTTTGTTTCTGGGGTAGCTTTGGTGACGGCGACTGATTGGCACAGTTTGACTAAAGTAATGAAATAGTGAGACTGATTTGCCCCCGAGGTCTGCGGTTATAATAACAGAGAAATTGGAGCAGCAAGCTTGAGCCAAGAGAGGGTAGAATCGGGAAACTGCATTAACAGAAGACAATCACGCGATAATGGAAAGCCTTAGCTTACAGGGTTCAACATGAGTCAACCCGGATCAATCGACTCAGTTTTCGTTCAATTTCAAAACTTGTTAGCGTTCAGTAATGAAGTCGAATTTCTTGGAATTGAGAACAACATTGAATGAGAATGGGAGTCCCGAAATTGAGGATATTGTGAACTGAAGAGGCGATGATACCAGTAAGTAAGAAATCAGGAATTACAACGATGGAATCAAGAGATAACGTAGACGAAAAAGGAGAGAACTGACCAAAAGAGTAGAATCGGAACGGAAAATGCAGATTGTACCGCGAACCGTTTCTCCTTTCTTCTTCTGCTCTTCTTGCTTCGGTTACTTTTCAAATTACATAGATGAAGAAAAAATTATATATAGAGAGAGATTATCAGAGAGAAAGTGCATGCGACCAAAACGTGCGGATGAAATTTAATAAAATAGAATTAGAATAATATAATACGGTTGGATGTGTGAAAGAAATTTAATAAAATATAATAAAAATATTATAACCAAATCATATAGGCTTAACTCTACCTTCAAAGCATTTAAGAAAAGAGAGACACTTAAGATGTTATATTATATTCTTATTCTTAAATTGTCACAATTCTAAATACTCATCGATCAAGTTGTGCATTAGATTCTTATTCTAAAATTGAAACAATTTAATATGCTAAGTATTCAAGCCACATGTTAGATTCTTATTCCTAAATTGACACATTTTAATATACTCATCAAAGTTAAGTAACGTTTACATTTAGAATTTGTCATTATAAGATTTGAATATTTATAAAAATAATTATCATTTATTTTAATTAAGAATAATTTCAAAGTTTAGACTTCATAAAATTAAAGAGGACTTTCTATCACTTTTTTTTGTTAGGGAGAAATAGATTAATAAGTTTAGAGCTATCATCTTATTTTTAAAAATATTTATTGTGGTAGAATTTTACAAAAATTTTATCTAATTTGATGAGATTTTGACTATTACCAACCAGTTTGACTAGTTTTACAATATAAAATTTGAACTAGTTATTTTTTCGATTTTTTATTTTTTAATTTGATTTATTTAATAATTTTTATTTTATCAATTTATGAATTAATTGGCCAATTGTTATAAATTAGTCGGTTTTTATTCCTTCCCCAACTTTTGGAAAATAGTATTGGTTCGTGAAGACTAATACCCATTTTTTCATCATTTAAATGAAAAGGAGCTACTGGGAAGAGAACTCCCTCCACTAGAAGCTGATACTTTTGGACTTTTACTTTCCCCCGTTTGAAGGGAACTTGAATCTGTAAGATTGTTTTCTTGAGTTATAGGCTTTCATTGCTTTTAGGAAAATGAAAAAAAAAAGCATAAAGTTCTTTATGCTTTCTAGGACAAGAAAAGGAAAAAAGTAAGTGGGAAAGAAGATAGGAAGGTAGGAATTATGTGAATGTTTCTAGTTTAAGCTGCCTTAATCTATTATAACTTAAACTATTATTGCAAAGTTTTAACTTAGTTGATGACTCCTTAGACTACTTTACAATGTTTAAGATAAACTTCAATACACAAGGCTTTATGCCTTGCCAAAGTCAAAAGAGGGTATCAATTATATACATTTTCTCTTTGCATTTTATAAATAGCTTGTTTCTTTGAACGTGTGATCTTTTGATCACAAATAAGTAATCTTACAAATTATTTAGGGTTTGTTTAGTGGGATGTCAATTAATGAAATGGAATAAGATAGAACGGAACGGAACGATTTATAATGGAATGAAATATAATATAATGAAAAGTTGTACGGGAGGGATGAAATGATTCGTAATGTAATATAGTGAAATGTTGCGTGGAAGATGGATGTAAGGAATGTAATATATAATAAATGACTATTATACACGTGATATTAAAATAATTGTTTCAGGAGGTTTAACTCTATAATTTTAAAACAGAAATCATATCCAATTAAAAGTTACGGTTCAAGTCACAACCGTGATAAATAATTTTTTAAATATATTTTCTATTTTAAAATAATAAAAATTTTAATAAAAGGTTTATTATGTTATTATTAATTATATGTAATTTATTATTCATTATATAAAATTATTATTATTAATTATTTAATAAATTTATTTTATTCTATTATATGTGATTTATATTTAGAAATAATTTATTTATATAGAAATATATACAAACAATCAAAGAATAATTTTTATTTTCATCAATTAAAATTTTATTTAATTATTACTTATATACAATTTATTATTAATAATATAAAAATATTATTATTAGGGTAAGGAGAAATAATATAAAAATATTATTAATTATAAACAATTTTTGTGGATGGTAATAAATGAGTTTGAGAAAAAAGGGGGTTAGGATTAGAAGAAATAATTGGTATTAAGAAAATTTTTTGAGGGTATATTAGGTAGTTTGTATTTATTAGTTTACGTTCCATCTTAAACTCCCCAAATCGGAGGTTTCTTATTTTCACTGTTTATGATGGAATGGAACGTAATATGAAACCCTCTGCTTCCATTCCATTCCATTCCATTCTATTATGAACTCTCAACCAAATGATGAAAGTGTGTTATGTTCTATCCCGTTCTATTACCAACCTCTTAACCAAACAAGGCCTTAGTTGCTCCCATCATGAGTTTAGTTCCATATTACATTAGTATGTCAATCATTTTCTTCAAGTTTACGATTGTCACCCCATCATTGATCTGCAACACAACTTGGAAGAATTTTTTTAAATCTAATTTACCATTTTTCAGCTCTGATTCTACAACGATATTTCTATTATCAATAAAGTAATTATATAGTAATCAACCATTTTCACTTGCCATTAATATTTATGTTTTTTGGCCTGAAATTTTGTACTTGGCCTAAGGCGAACTTTCAAGTTTTTATACCATAATCTGCTATTATGACTGTTAGTTCAATATTCAAATTCTTGCATTAGTTATAATCATTTTATTATTTAAAATTTTGAGCGATGCATACATATTTATAAGAGTCATAAGAGAGATGTGAGATATGAGATGTAGAGTTTTAGAGGCTTTTATGATAATTTATTAGTAATTTATAATTCAAATTTAGGTGATTAATATGAGTTCTAACTTAGCTACTATCTTTTTTTTAGTGAAAGTTGGCCTAGTCAATAAGGAAGAAGAGTTCAAAAAAAAGGAAGAAGTTCTAGTGTGCATGTGAAAGAGTTAATATCTTGTGTGATAGTAGTCCAATTGGTGTGAAGTATTTTTAGTATGTGCAATAGTTTTTACTTATAATATAGTGGTATGCGTTATAAAGTCATGTTGGATATTTTGCAAAATGCAGGGGTAGTTTTTGAGTAATTGTGTATTTTTAGTATAATACAATGGTGTAATAGAGACAAGTAATGAAATAAAGAACAAGAAGAGTGCTTTAAAGTTTGGATCATAATCAAGTTTGAAGATGTGCATAATCATGATTTAATTCCAAGTAATAAGAGGTTTATGAGGCAACAATTAAGACTTAGACTGAAATTAAACATAAGTTATGGAATAAAGTCATGCACAAATGTACAAATTGTTATTACATATGCAAGTCGGGATGAAAACATGACATGTTTATGAAAGAATTGCCTTGATCATAAAGAAATATTAAGATAAGTGTGGTTTGAAAAAGGAGATGTAGAAGTGGTGTAACATGTTCATTAAAATGAAAGAAAAGGATAGTAGATATTTCCACAAAATTGACCATAATAAGCAAGAAAGGCTGAGGAATGTTTCATGGGAAGATGCGAGGATTTAGAAAAACTTTTTAAATTTGGTGATATGGTCATGTTTAATACTACTTTTTTGTGAACAAATACCTAATTTCATTTGCTCTGCTTGTTAATATAAACCACCACATACAATCTGTATTATTTAGTTATGCATTATTTGGTAATGAGATAACTAAAAGTTTTTATTGAATTTTGTATACATAGTTGAGGTTTATGAATAATAAGTCACCTATTGGTATAATTACAAATGAGTGCAAGAATATAGGTAACTTCATTGAGCTAGTATTCCTTAATATAAGTTATACAATGTATTTGTGACATATAATTAAGAAAGTACTTGAGATATTCAGTGTCTATAAGCGATAAAAATGAAATATATATTTATGGATGTTGTTTATAGATGTTGAAAGATAAAATGAAATAAAATAGTTGTCATATTTTACTTAAAAAATTAATTCATGAGTTTAGTCTCTATTTGATGATTGTAAAAGATGGGTTATAATATACATTAGGAACTTTTTTAGTCAATATGTTAACAAGATAAAGAAGTGAGTGTATGAAATTTTTTTAAGGCTATATGCGTGCCTATTGAGATAACTTTTTTAAGCAATTCAAGTAAATAATTAGGTAAAGGATTGAGTGTGAGATAGAGTTTGATTACATCTATTCAGGGAGTAATGAATAGTTGCATGATTTGCTATTAAATAGGAATTTCAAAAGTGTACACCAATAGTTTATTTCATATTGTACAAAACAAACTAATAAGTTTGATATATTATGATGTAAGGAAAGTATGGAATGAAAGGAATAATAAGTTCTACAAGGTAGAGAGAGATGGGTGAAGGGTGTAATATTGTAAGATAGTACACAATTACATTAAATGACTCACTGTGTCAGCAATCTACGTGTTTATTTTTAAAGAAATTATATGTTGACACATGTTTATTTTTAAGTAGGGTTAAGATAAAACAAATATTTTGAAATATTTTTTTATTAAGAGGTGGCGCAAAGATGTTGTTAGGTAGCATGCAAAGATAATGATTAGTAACATTTAAGAAGATGATGATATTAGTGTCAATAGATAAGAAAATTAGAATCAATTTTCTATAAAGCCTTTGATTATGTAGTAGGTAGAGAATCAAATTTTGATCACTTGTATAAAGAAGCCAACAAAAATTTACAAATGCTAATGGAATTGGGTCAAGACATGTTGGTGACCATTGTGTGCATAGATAATCCCTTCTAAGAGATGTCAGGTTGAAGGACCTGGTTATCTTAAGGCCACATAGTCGACCAAGAATAAGAAGACTAAAATCTTGAATGAAGGAAGTCCAGAAGAAGAGACATAAGGAAAGGAGGTTAGTTAATGAAGATACATATTGGCAATAGCAATTTTATATATTGAATATGGTTTTAATGATATTATTAATTCATTAATTATATATGTTCTATTTGCTTATTTAAATGTTGTTAACTAGAAGAGATAAAGTTTGAGGATGAATTTTAAGTACATTTAATAAAGACAATGAGGAGAGGGTTAGTAGATTGTATAAGGGAATAATGTGATATTTTTAAGTCCATGAAATTATTTAAAAGAAATCTATGAACCACATTCTCAAATAACAAAATAGATGGAAACTCACTTACAAACTACTACGTATACATAATGTGAGAATAAAGTATGAGATCATTATAAAAGAATTTGGAAAATATATTCTAAATTAATTTGCTCAATCATCCCACCATGTTACTTTGTATCTCTTAGGCTTACGAGGACGCCGCTCAATGTCAGCTTGACCTTCATGTTTAGAAACAATGTTAAATATAACAACTTGCAACAATAATTTAATAAAAATGAATCAATTTAAATAATATAATATAAATATCGTCAAATTTAAACAAAATTTTCACCAACAATAATACTACCCCATTAATTAACTAAATACCTCATCTTTGACACAATTATTCTTTGTAGGAATTTAACATATATAGAATTAAAAGTCGGAAGTCTATTATGAGATGTCTTTTTTCCTAATTTTTACCAACTGCAACTGTGTAACATCACCTACACTTGTAAAATTGTCTTCCCCCATTCCCCAAGCTCAATATTTATGTTGTCAACTTCATTATGTTACAGATAGTGACTTAGTTAAGATTTTGTCGCTCTTACGTCCTTATTCATGCCTTTATTTATCTGTTCTTCTTCTTTTTATTTTCATGACTTAGATGCCCATTATTGGCATTTAACCCCACTTTTAACTCTTCATCGATGCTTGTAATTTGGATATAATTTAGAAATCTTTAGAAATCTTGTCTAATTTACTGATTATTCGAGATAAGCCACTCTCTTAAACCTTTTTTTTATTCTTCTTTATCATTGGCATCTCATCATGCCTTACGACAACATTATCATTTTCTTTCTTCATAATTGATATCTCTTCATGCCTTAAGACATTTGTTTTGGGTCCGTCATTAGTGTCTTCTCACGCTTCGAGATCGATTATTAATTTACCTTTTCTATCATAACCATCTCTTAATATCTGAAGACTTCTTCTCTGTTCTACTATTTATCTAAAATGTCAATAACTATTCACATGCATACTAAAAATTATGGACAAACTGGTAAACAAAAACTTACTAACTTATTACTTGTGCCTCTTTTACCTCCCAAAATACCTTCTTCACTTTTATCGCTGCCTCTTACCCAATGTGACGCTTTATTGGGTATATTTGTTGTAATAAATCCTCCATGTCTAAGACTAGTTAAATAATTCATCTTTTTAATACTTGGAAAATTATTTCCAAATATTATTATAATTTAGCGATAAAACAACAATACCTTCAACTTTCATATTTGTGCACAAATACTTTATCTGTATCTAACATCTCATTGATGTTAACTTCATCTCATATTGTAATTTTTGTCATCTTGTCTCACTTAACAGGATGATTCATACATAGCTTGACCAAATAAAAAATTTGCAAACAAATAAAAATAGAATTCATATGTTATGTAATATAAACTTTATGTAAGAATAAATAATTATTAATACTTTGAATTTATTGGATGCTTAACTCATTATTGAGATAGTTATGCATCTTCCCATGTAAGGTGCAACACATATCACTAATAATATCATCCCTAACTTAAAAATTCGAGTTTTAAATCAAATTAGCATAACATTTTCATTAAATTTATTTGCATATATGATATTAATTTTCATTATAATATGCTTGTTAGTTATCTTCTTTTCATGATGTTCTTGATTCTTTATTGTAGAGGAGAATGTGATTTCATCATAGGTTTTAGCTTCCTCTATAGAGTACGAGAAAAAGGCATATAAATGTTAAAAAGTTTACATACCAAAAAAGATTAATCAAGTAGAATTTTAAAGCCAACTTATAATCCCTATTGTCCATACAAAAAAAAGTATATCATCAAATGGATCTCTATAGAAACTTAAACAATAAAAAAGATATAAACCAAGAACATGTTTTTATCCCTTAATCTTGTCTTTGGTCACTAAGCCAATGAAATCGTGCCTGAATATAAGTATAAATTGTTAGAGATAATCCTAATGACTAAGTCCAAGCCTATTATCCTGCCTACAATCAAGCAAATTGATTTGTTAAATATCTTATAGGACGTTTCTGTTGTTAATATTGTAAATATTATCTTTACTAATTAGTTGCATAGGATAGATATTCCTAAGATTGCGTTGATCATATATTCTCATAGCCTTGTATATATATTACTGTATCACATTCACCAAAAGTAATACACAAAAATTATTCTTCTAAACTTTATATGGTATTAGAGCCTCGATCCCTTTCTTATTTTTTCCTCTACTCTTCTGCTTCTTCTCTTAGTCCTCCATGGCTCCTAATGATTCTCAACTCATCCCTAACAATGCAGAACCCACTAAGCTCATCATCCTCTTCTCTCTCAATAATACTCTCAAGCTTACTTCCACCAACTATTTGTTATGGAAAACTCTACTTGAAGCTACTTTTATCGGGTACAACCTTCTTAAGTTCATTGACGGATCCTATCTCGCCCCTCCCATGACTACCACCAAAGACAATACATCTGTCCCAAATCCAGCCTACCAAACTTGGCTATGTCAGGATAAGTTGATATTTGGTGCACTTGTTGTCACTCTTTTCCCCCCTCTTGTCCCCTTTTTATCTCAAGCCAAAATAACTTAAGAAGCATAGGAAACCTTACCAAAACCTATGCCAATCTCTAATGAGGCCATCTTAAACAAATTAAGGATCATCTTCGCAATATCACTAAGGAAAACCACTCCACCACTGAATATATGGAAGAGATTAAGGGGTGTGTTGACCAACTTGCTTCTCTTGGTCGACCTCTCGATCATGAGGACATCATTGAAAAAGTTCTTGATCAACTTAATGATCCTGACTATGAAGTTGTAGTCCATACAGTCCACAGTCGTGACTCTCCATTTTTTTTTTGATGAATTACATGAGAAGCTTATCAACCGTGAACTCTCTATAAAGCAAAAATCTTCTTCCTCCACTCCTTTTCCCGCCACGGTTAACTGTGTGGCTAAAAATCAGTCCAAAAATCGTCATCCATCATGGAACAATTATGCTCCACCATCTATAGGTCTCCTTCCCACACCTCAACCTACTTTCGCTCCTACTCATCGCACACCCAAGCCATTCCAAGGCAAATGTCAGTGGTGTCGTACTCAAAGGCATTACGTCACTCAATGTCTGATATTTTGCCAACAATTTTCCCAAACAATCCAACCTTCTCACTCTTCTCACGCCACTGTCATTCCACCATCTCTTCAAAATCGCTTTATCCCTAAAGGGTACCAACCACATTCCTATCATTGTGCTTATGCTGTCATGACACCCGAAAATCCTCCTAATGGGAAGCTTCTTAATAGTGGGCCAACCCACCATGTTACTAATGATCTAGAGAACCTTGCTCCTCACTCTCCTTATGTTGGCACCGAAGAGCTCATTATTGGAGATAGTTCCAGACTAACTATTGTAAACACGAGTTCCACTTCTCTTCCTACTCCCTCCTTTCAATTTTGTTTAACTAATATTCTTCATGTTTCATTTGTTTCCCACAACATTATTTCTATATCTAAGTTTTGTCATGATAACAATGCTTCAATCACTTTCTCACCTACTTTCTTTCTTGTGAAGGATCTTCAAAGGGGGCACCTCTACTTCAAGGCCCAACTAAATTTGGTATCTATGAGTGGCATCTCACTCGTCTTGCTGTTCATTCAACTATTTTGGACTTACCTCAAATTGGCATCATAAATTAGGACATCCTTCTTATTCTATTCTTTGTCATATTAGTACTACTTTTAATCTCTCTATTCCCAAGTCAGTCTCTTTTCAATGTAATTCATGTCATTGTATTAAAAGTCACAAGATGCCTTTTAATCAAAACACTATTTCTTCTAAAGGTCCATTTGATGTCATATACAGTGATGTATGGTCTTCTCCTACTCTTTCCTACGATGGTTATAAATATTATATCTTGTTTGTTGATCAATTTGCTAAATTCATATGGTTTTACCCACTGAAATGCAAATCAGATACTAAAATCGTCTTTCTTCGCTTTAAATTTGCTTGTAGAAAAAGTTTTTCGACGTCCCATTTTAACCATCTTTAGTGACAATGGGGTAGGGGGTGGGTATGAAGGTCTTGACCCCTCTCTTGCTAGCTTTGGCATCTCTCATCTCACATCTCCTCCTCACACCCCGGAACGTAATAGATATTCCGAAAGACGACATCGTCATAATCTCTAAACAGGTATATCTCTTCTTTCCAGTGCATCCATACCCATCAAGTATTGGACTTTAGCTTTTGCCACCTCTATCTATCTTATTAATCGTATGCCCACTCCAACCCTTCAATTTCATTCTCCCTTTCACAAGCTCTATAGCTTTCCACCTAACTATCAAAAACTTCGTAGCTTTGGATGCTTGTGCTACCTTTGGCTCTGTCCCTATACTAAAAACAAACTTGACCCACGCTCCTCTCCATGAGTCTTTGTAAACTATTCCTCCACTCAAAGAACTTACTATTATCTCCAACCTAGTACAAACAAAATTTTTGTTTCTCGTCATATAAAATTTGTGGAAAATAAGTTCTTTTTTGTTGCTTATGCATCACCTACTGCTACACCCCAAACAATGGATGCTGATCATTGGAGTGCTCTTCCTCTACCCATCCTTTCCTCTACTATGCCGCCTACTGCTACTCTTTCGCCTCCCTCATCACCACGGCATCAGTAGCCCTCCCCTGCGGCCTCCTCAATGCCCAGTCTTGTGGATGCCACCACTCCTCCCATTTGTGCATGATAAAATAAATGTGAATTCAATCTATTATGCCTTGATATGGCATTCTGTATACATGGAAGCATGA
>JANZLC010000003.1:5794104-5816263 GCA_026413385.1 Erythroxylum gracilipes
CTAGATGCAAAAATAGGGGAGGTGCTGTCCAAATTTTCCTAAATTTGGGCAGCAACTTCGCTTAAGTTTTAGACCTCCTAAACGGTTAATTTGGAATACGAGATTTTCTGGAAATTTATAGAGCGTGTTAAGATCTTCGAAATGGTATAAAATGGACATCTGATCTTCTGGAAATCTGATCCGATTTTTACATTATTGCTTATGAAGATTTAAATTATAAAAGGACAATTATTAATATTTTGTCTAAAAAATTGCTCTTCAAACTTCAAATTAAAAATTGTATTTAGACAAAGTATCAAATTCATGAATGGGTAACCTAAGATAGTGGACCACTACACCGTACTAAGATTACATTCTATTTTATCAATTTTAGTGAGTGAATTGATTATAATAATTTGTCCTGATTACATATTTTATTTGTTATTACACGTATTTAAATATTTATTTGAAGAATAATAATAATTTTTCTCATTATAAACAAATAATTATCTTTTAAGTGACTATTGTTTTTATTATATGTTATGGTACTTAAAATTTAAGTTAATTTAAGAATGCATAAATTAGAATAAATACTTTTTTATCAACTTCATAGATTTAGATTGTAGTAAAAGGTGAGTGGAATTATTGTTATTAATGTTGTGTATCTTTCCAAATCTCAAATATTAGTTATGTGAATTTTATTCTAATTGTTGTTTTAAAATAAAATGAATCTAAAAAAGAGAAAAAGAAAATAAAAAAGGGGGTAAAACATTCAAATTGTTCTAGGTGAAATATTGCAAGGTGGGCTTTGTTTTACTTGCAAGTGGTGATTAAGGTGGTTGTTTTGTTGGCTTATTGGAGAAACTAATTTATGATGAAATAAAAAGCCTTTACCCTTTTTTGCTAGTGAGTGGTCTTACTGAACTAGAATGGAGGTGGAGAAAAAGAGAGGTCTACTCCTTTGTTTGGACGCGTGAGACAACAGATTTTTGGTGAGATAATCAAGAGGAAGCGGATCATCGACAGGTATTCAGTGTTGGTATCTCTTGGGTTTGTAACAAGTATTAAATTGATTAAGGTTTTTAATTTGTATTAGAACCCAAAGATAATTGTACTTGTTGTTGAGATTATTGTTGTTGGTTGTCAATTGTACTCTTGATTATTATAGTGGATTGATTTTAGCTCATGGAGATCCAGACTATGATTTTTCCCCTAATTGAGAGGGGTTTTCTACGTAAATTGCTTGTGTGTTGATTTAGTTTCTTGCACTTTATTTCTCTTTCTATTATTGTTGTTGTGCTTGTAGTAATTTTTTCCAACAAAGTGGTATAAGAGCTTTGATTGGAGGATCCTTGTATAGAGAAAATTACTACTTGTTTGATTTAGGGAGGAATGGATGAAAATTGTGCTTCGAAATTTCACGTTCTCTTGTTTGATGGGAAAATGAATTTTTGGGTGTGGAAGAGTACTATTGAGGACTTGTTGGTACATCAAGATTTAGATACGACTTTGGAGACAGACAAGCTAGCGAGTTTGAATGATGTCAAGTAGGCGTCGATAAAGAAGAAGACAGTTAGTACGATTCGGTTGGCTATAGCTCTAAATAACAAGTACAACTAGTTGAGTGAGATAGATCTGAAAGCTTTGATGGATAAGCTTCAAAATGTGTATATTTCCAAATCGTTGACTAACATCTTAATGTTTGAGAAGAGAGTTGAACCAATTAAGGATGGAAGAGGGTACAACCTTGTAGGACCACATTAATTTATTCAACGAACTATTGGCCCAGTTGAAGAATGCGGATGAAAAAATTACCGATCAAGAACAAGCTTTCTTGTTGTTAGCTTCATTACCCAAGTCCTACTGACCGATTATTATGACGTTGCTTGTTAGTAGGAAGAAGATTACGCTAGATGAAGCTATGACGATATTGAAAGAGAATGAAAGGATCGAATTAATGGATTTTTCGGGTGATGGTGATCGAACACTAGTTGCGAGAGAGTCTAAAAGAAGGAGGAATTAAGAGAGAAGGGGAGGTAACTCAAAGAGTAGATCGAAATCTCACGAAAGAATTTAGTAATGTGGAGTGTTACTATTGTAAAGAGAAGAATCACATCCAAAGCTGCTGTCCGAAGACGATGGAAGACTTAAAGAGTCTTCTATTGATGCAAGAGAAAACAGGCAAGACTAAAGTAGATGATGATGATAATTCCTCTAATGTGGTCATAGGTGATGGTAATAGTAAATCATATTAAAAAAATAAAAACAAAAATTTTCGTTTCTAGTTTTTATAATTTTTTAAAATTAGAAAAAACCAAAACCAAAACAAAAACATAAAACTCAAACAAACAAAATTTTTCACAAAATTTGAAAAAAAATGAAAGCAAACAAATCATTAATTGATCGCTATGGCCATCAATTTTCGACGTCAAAGACTCCATTATCAGAAGGAGACTTGGCATAATGTCAATCCATTGTAACGTTATCTAAAATAATATAAATAATTGTCAATTAATCTAATTCATGTTTGAAAAGTAATTTTTATCGGATTATATATATATATTAAGGTTCAATGAACTCTTTTTTGAGACTCAAATTTGTAGAATTTGTTAGAATATTATTGATCATCAACTCGTGTAGATAGGTTTCTTTAATCTCATTTTAATAGCCAAAAAAACTTATAAAACCAAACTTATATTAGAAGTATAGAACAACAATGGCCATAAGTAACGGAACCATGTGGAAAGCCCATAAGAAACGCCAATCATACTCAGAAGGCCGAAGACACTGGACCGGATCCTCTGTCTCGTTAGATAGTTCCAATCCTATGTTAGTGGAATTGACTGATACAGAATTGTAACACCATTTTGGAACGGTGGATTTCGTGTGAAAGAAACTCCAATGGTCGTGGAAGGACAGCTACTTTTGGCAATATAAAACACAAAGTCTAGGGACTGGTGTTCTGACACCTACCTCGTTCACTTTCACTTCGGAGGTTTGAGTTTTGACAAACCTCTTTCTTGCAAAAAATGGCTGAAGCACAGAAGAACGTAGTGATGTTCCCGTTCATGGCACAGGGTCACATCATCCCTTACCTTGCTTTGGCTCTTCAGATAGAGCAGAGGTACAAGTACACCATAACCTTTGTGAACACTCCTCTCAATATCACCAAAATCAAGTCATCTCTCCCATCAAGCTCATCTATTCGCCTTGTTGAAATCCCATTTGATAGTTCTGCTCATGGCTTGCCTCCAAACTCTGAAAACACTGATGTTCTTCCTTACCCTCTCATCATTCGCCTCCTCCAAGCCTCTACTACTCTCAGGCCAGCATTCAAAGCTTTAATCGAGGATCTCATTGACCAACAACAAGGTAGGAAACCTCTTTGTATTATTGCCGACATATTCTTTGGTTGGATAGCTCCTATTGCTAAGGAACTTGGTGTGTTTCATGTCATCTTTAGTGTTTCTGGTGCTTTTGGGTTAGCATGCTATTACTCCATTTGGTTAGCACTTCCTCACAGAGATCCAGCAAAATCGGGTTGTGATGAGTTTGAGTTGGATGACTTTAAAGAAGCATCAAAAATTCATGTGACCCAGTTGCCATTGAATATCTCAGATGCTGATGGGACTGATTCTTGGTCTGTTTTTCAGCACGAGAATCTACCTTTATGGATGGACGCTGATGGGGTTTTGTTCAACTCAGTGGAGGAGTTTGATCAGCTTGGTTTGTTGTACTTTAAGAGAAAACTCAACCTACCGGCTTTGACTGTAGGCCCGGTTCTACTGTCCACAGAAAACAGAGTTCGTGCAGGTAAAGATGTGGGGATTTCACCAGAGTTTTGCAACGAGTGGTTAGCCATGAAACCTACGAATTCAGTTCTATATGTTTCGTTTGGATCGAACAATACAATGTCCCCATCACACATGATGCAACTAGCTATGGCTTTAGAGGCTAGTGGCAAGAACTTTATCTGGGTTGTTAGGCCACCTATTGGCTTTGACATAAACTCAGAATTCAAAGCCAGTGAATGTTTGCCAGAAGGATTTGAAGCAAGAATCAAAGAGTCAAGAACAGGTTTGTTAGTGCATAAATGGGCACCCCAAGTGGAGATCTTGGCACATAGGTCAACTGGTGCCTTTCTGAGTCAATGTGGATGGAACTCTGTGCTTGAATCACTAAACAATGGCGTGCCACTCATTGGATGGGGCATGGCAGCTGAGCAATGCTTCAATGTCAAGTTCTTGGCTGAGGAGCTTGGTGTTTGTGTGGAAGTTGCAAGAGGAAAGACTAGTGAGGTTAGGTATGAACAAATCAAGGAGAAAATTGAGGCGGTGATGGATGATACTGAGAAAGGCAAGGAAATGAGAAGAAAAGCTTGCAACTTGAAGGAAGTTATAAAAAATGCCATGAAAGAAAAGGATGGTTTCAAGGGTTCTTCTCTGAGAAACATGGATGATTTGTTCCGAGCAGCTTCAGTGTCAATCTCAAAAGTCAAAACACAGTAGTAGGTGAGACATCTAGTATCTAGATTACAGTAAGTCATGGATTCCCGTGGTATTTTCGTTATCCTCTACGTGTGTTTGTCTCCAAGTCAAAAGAGAATTTGTATAATAATAATAACCTAAACATATTTTTTATCAAATCTTATGTATCATCTTCTGAAGTCATGAAAAGAAAAAGGAAATCATGGTCACTTGCAAATAACGAAATACAGACTGAAGCGACAGCCAGTTAGATACTGTTTAACTAAAGAAAAACTTCAGCTGCATTGACAATTTCATCATTACTCATTAGCCATACTCCAAGGTTCATAATGGAAAGAAATATATAACATTTCTGACCCCCTAGATGTATAGTGATTTGGGGGTGAATATTGGCTCAGCATGCAAGAACACCATTCCTTGCCACAAAACTGGAGTCATTGAAAACTAAGAATCATACCATTAGAGAACGTGAATCTTAGAAACCTGGAAAGCTGTAAGAAAGAAGGTAAAGAGGTGTCGTTTGAAAGTAGGAAAAGAGCTCAAATTTCTGGGATTATCATACAAGCAACAGGCGAATAGTTGATATCTGTAATTGTTTACTCATCAGATAAAGATATCCCGGCCCCATTTTCCTGTTTCCATGCATCAAATATAAAGCCACACACCAGCTGTGAATCTGAATTCTTTGTCAGTAATTATCAATGACTATTCAGAAAGGAGGAAAAAAGAAGAAGAGCAGCAAATGTCTGATTATCATCCTTTACTTTCAAAAGATAGATTCAATCTCATGAAGGAAATTTTCAATAGAAGTAAGTATTCTCAAATTTCCTAGTTTTGTCATCACAAAAGAAGCATGTTACCTTTAGTCAAGTGCTTTCACAAAATTATGCAAGTCTTCAGACAACGACAATGAAAAGACTACAGCAGCATGTCTAACAGCTAAGATAAAGGAATAATATTATGTATTGAATATCGTAATCAAGTTCAGCACCTAATTAATACCTGCAATAGTACACAAAACCTATTCATGACAGAGGAAAATGGAACATGTACTGATTAAATAATCAAAGTTTGATTGTCATGACAACAGAAGCATGTAGATCATATACAAATTTTATAGTATTCATTGGAATTACCTGTAAATGGCATGGACTCTAGGTATTTAAGTCCTTTAAGCCCAAGCAAGTCCTTAATGGTACTTTCACATGGAGTTCGCGACCAAGCTCACACCTAAGTAATACCAGCACAATATTCTAGGCAGCATATTGTTTCCGATATTTGCATCACTGCAACTAGCATTTGAAGTCCATACATTCATCTGTTTTCAACAATTAGGACTCAAAAGGAAGTTCACCACAGCACATAATATGCACATCACCTTTTGTAAGCACTCAATTTGAGATGAAATCAACTGCCGGTATTATTTAATAGGATTTAAACCAGAGATTGTAACAAGCACAATATTCTATCGTAGCTTTAATGCTTTAGTTAATAATAAACATTGAAGACCCCAATCTTTAAGGAGCATAAATATTTTATCCTACACTAACTACATCAATGTAAAAGGAAATACTAAGGAACAAAAGATTTGAGCTCACCAAAATTTTCAATCACCAAATTCAATGCCCAAGAGCTGAAAATCTTGAGAACTATTCTTACTAGATAGACCTACTTCATCCATTTCTAAATGGATATGTGTTCTATCAATAAATACCCTACATGCTACGATGCTCTCATTACCAACAACAAGAGAACAGTTCTCATATAAACCATCTTTTGGTGGTAGATTCAATAAACAAGACTTTGGAGCAGAAACCTTCCATCTACTGCTAGTACCCTTACAGTCTTTCTGGTCTTTCAGCATCAACATGAGACGATGTTTACGACCTAGAAGTTCTGATGCATATTTAATATCACCTACTGCTAAAGCATGTCGCACACGAGTAGATGAAACTTGTCCCCTCTCTTTTAAATCACTCAAGTCCATATTTCTGGGATCATGATTCTTGTCCATCACAGAGTTTATGATATAAGCCCCCAAATCGTACTCCTCACATAGCCTTACTAACTCTGATGCATCCCCAGCAGCTTTATATCCAAATCGATAGTTTTCCCCTGCAACCACATCATTGTTGCTATCAGTAAAACAATGCGTAGTTATTAGTGCTTCATGAGTACAAATATTAGCAACAAATGCTTGTTCTTACCGGCCACAACTCCACAAACTCTCAAGTCCTTGGCTAATTTCTCAACAAACTGGCGTGGGGTTAGATGTCGAACACTTGAAAACTCAATTTGGAATTCTGCTGGAGCTATATCACCACAATATGAGGCCCAGGAGGAAAGAACCCTGCTCCGGTCACATTTGGCAACTACAGGAGCCCTGCTTGGGGAGAATATCATAAATCGTCATTCACTATGCACATTATAAGAGTTAATGCAATATGTAATGCAAAAACCTGCATTATCCATTACTAGAATTACATTATTTTTACGTATGAACATAATGTTTAACATGGAGAGAATTGCTAAATGGAACTACCAAGATTGCCTAATACAAAGATGATGGAAGACCACTTTCTGAGAGATTAGTGTACTTCCAAAGCTCTTGATTTCACTCTTTTTTCAAATGCTTATTTCAATTTCTGAGGGCTACAATATTTTCAGCAAGCCTCAAATAAAGAATAAGCCTGAAATGTTCGTCATGCTTCAAATTATATTAAAATTTAAATCGAGATCCATAATAAGTTCAAAAGTCTGGGATGATGACTCAACAGAGATTGTTCTAAAAATTTCCGCACTACAGTTTAATCAACAATCCATAGAAATCACTGTTCATGTTGTAGAACAATTAGTTTTAAAACAGCAACCAACTGCACATCCAAAATAATCAGTATACTTATAAACTATGTGGTAAAAGAAGCAAATTTTAAGCCATCAAAATTTCTAATATATCAAAAACATAAGCACCAAATTAATGGTAATCATTACCTAGGCTCCCATCCAAGAACTTCTGCCATTCCCACAAATGATAAAAGGAATGGAGTTCCAACCTTCGATGCCTGAATTGCAAGTTCTCGATGACCAATGTGAAGTGCATCAAACTTTCCCAGTGCAACTACACCCCCTGCAAGAATTTTCAACAAAGCAATCAACAGCTGAAGTAATTTAAAATGGCCAATAGAATAAAGCAGGCATAAATTCAGAGCCAAACTGCAGTAGAAACTTTATAAAGTTGGTTTAAATAAGTATATGGGAATAGTCAAAACTGGTAGATCCTAAATGATGACATTCCATATACTCATAACTGGTAGATCCTAAATGATGACATTCCATATACTCATAACTGGTAGACCTTCAATGATGACATTTTAAGAAAAAACAATTAAGACAGTAAGATTTACTAATCAAGCTTAAAAGATGGACACTTTCTGAGAAGTAAAAGTTCAGAAAATTGAGGGAAACAAGCCACCCAATTCTTTTCAGAAACCATGCAGTTTGGAACTCGCGATAAATATTTGTAATTGAAATCATACTGAGATCCTGGCATTTTACACTACCCGACCATATTAAAAAAATGTTATTAATACATCATACCCATTGGTAAGGCAATTCCACACTTCAAGACTCTCAGTCAATCCCTCTTAACATTAACCAGTCCTTGGTTTATATACATGTTTGCACGAAGAACAAAACAAAGAAAGTCGATTATATGTGTTTTACTTTCCGGATTTTCTTCATATTCCTCTGTGTTATGATTAGTAATTGGAAGCCGAAAGGAAAAGCATACCTCTTTACCAAATTTCCTAATCCTACTCTCCTATTGGCCATTTAGTTCACATAACTACGAAAGAATAATCTTCGCACATACCAACTGTATTACGCTTCATACTTAAATGTCTTGAACTTATATGGTACATTGTGTTAACAATTTCAAGCAAAACAACCATATCAACTTCGTTATTAACTCATTTCTTACTTTTTTACAAGTTGCAAGCCACCCTTCAGTTGCATTCTAAAGGTCAAAACTTTTGGTTAATTCTGCACCAATTGATAAAATAACCTCCTAAAACATCACCAAGCTAAAGCACTACTATACAGAAAAAATAAGAAAAAAGTTACTATTGTTTGAAGATTAAAAATAAAACGAACTAAAAGAACACATAACCGGAAAGGAAAGCAATAAAAGAAAGGAAGAAACCTGCAACTGAGGGGTGTTCGTCAGCAAAAAGCTCTCGACTTTCTTCTTGTTGGCTTCAACCAAATGCAGGAAAAATTAGACACTAAAAACTGACACTAACAGAAACAAAATCGATAGCATAAAGGACAGCTAAAAACAAAAAACCTGAAATAATCAGAAAGGATTGGAGTTTCTCCAGGGGGCTTGGATCGAAGACTGGAACGGTAAAGCGTTCTATGCTGCAGCTGATGATCAGCCGAGGAAGATTTCTTCAAAATGAAAGAAGAGAGCTGCACAATTCTGGCGCCAAGCCCTAGAACTTGGTGGTGAGAAGGGCGGTTAGCGCGGTGGTTACACTCTCGTAACTGGAGCGAAGCAATACGAGAGCCACCGGCCAACATTATCGGTTTCTTTGTTTCTAACTTCTCTTGTTAGTATTATATTACCGACTTTTCTTCACTTTTTACTATTTTTTTTTAAAATAAAAAAGCTAACAACTAGTTAGACCTAAGAACAGGAGTAATATGCCAAGTGCGACAAACACCCATGCGATTATTATTGAGAGTTCGTCCTATAACATCTGGGGGCTGTTGAAAAACTACCATACCCAAAGACAACTCAAGTCTGATCCGAGCCATAGCATCAGCTGTAGCGTTTTCCTCTCTAAAAACGTGATGAATCTTGACTTGCCAACTGCGTGACATCAGCTCCTGAATGCTGCAGATGAGTACATTGTCCGTACTCTCTTGAATATGGTTAGTGAGCTATTGAATCACTGACATGTTATCACTCTCAACTTCAACCTTGTTGATGCCCATACTCCAAGCGAGTTGCAAGCCATCGAGTAATTCCTTGTAGATTAATCTAAATTTAAATTCTAAGCTTGTTTAAAAGATGGAACTAATTAAAATTCAATTGTGGTTTAAGAATAAAACCAGGGGCTTATTATAAATTTAGATAAGTACATCAAACATTTAATTATTTTCTTTAACAGGGTTATTACTGTAAACTTTTTTCAAAGAAGTGATGAGAACACATTATTGAACATAGTAAGTGTTTCATTAAAAAAAATATAACCAATGGCAAAGTGACCAAAATTTTAGAATTTTTTAATTTAATGCTTTAGCTTTTATAATTTTTAATTAAGTGACCATTGTTTTTAAAACCTTAATACTTTAATTCAAAATCAATAGTTTCGTTAATAATTTGTTTGTTTTCGAAAAGTAACGGATTTCTAAAATACCCCAAAAAATACGTATAGAAAAGTAATGTTCCCGTTTTCCAATCTTATTCCATTTGGTCTAGTCTGACGCTCATCTCCTCTTCATATTTGTTTTCAGGTGTGTTGATTTATGCCCTACAGCCAATCACTTTGATTGTAGTTTAGTAACAAATTAATTTAAGGTAGTATTTATCTTGTACATGTTTAGATGTATATGATAAAATCCATAGAATAATTATACATTGCAAATAAAATTATAATGAGATTATAATTATGAGATTTATATTGCATTTATGTATTATTCCTAAATGTTCTTAATCATTGTTCTGTTAAAGATTGGATATTAATAGAACGTAAAAAGATTAGTACACGTTTTATTTTTCTTTATGAAGGAAGTAGTCGATCTCATAGGTTAAAGTATAGAAATACTTAAATAAACGTGTAGGTGCTTGCTAGAGAATAAGTTCACTAAACAGACCTGATATGAGAAACTCATTTAGAACATTACTTGTATGTCTATGGAATTCTCATTGTGATGATTGTATAAGTGATACTTTGACTTAAGTCATCAAAGTTATTTTGTATGAGGATTGCTATGTTTTGATACTACTTATGATATATTTAATCACAGGTCGTTTAATTGGTAATCATTGAATATAGTATAAACTATATGGAGATAATTGAATGATCAAGATAGGATTCATCACCCTAAAGTAATTAGGGAGAATGTTTTATTGTTCTCGATTAGTATTGATTCAAGAAATCCCTGGCCAAGGTGAAATGAGTCAAATGACGCTTTGTAAATAGTTTACAAATGTTATTAATTGAATCAATAGCTAATGAAAGAGAACTAATATGATTAGACTCAAAATAAAGTAGACATTAATTCCATACTTTATGTCCAATCAGAACATTGTATGATGAAATGATTAAATTATTCGAAAAAAATTATGCACAGAAAGGTTAGTCAAAACCACTTTGACATTTTTAAATATTTGGATGGTAATGATGCGTTGCTAGACACCAATCTTGCTCTATGATTATAAATTGTTTAATTGGAGAATTAAAAATAAATTAAAAGGAGTTTTAATTTATCTAATTTTAATTATGAATTAAAATTAGATTTTATAATCATTGCCAATATATTTGGGAACTTAACAGGTCTCACATATAGAATGGGTTGAAGAGAGCAAAATTAATTAAATCAAGTTGGACTTGATTGTCAAGTTTGAGAAACTTTATGATTAAATATGATATATTTAATAAATAAGGATCAATATGAGATATTGAATCTTATATGGGCATAATTGATATTTAATTAGAATTATCTGTAATTCTAATTAAAGTTTAATTGAAATTATAATTTCATTTCAATTAAATTACTAAAACGTCCAAAGTTATTATAAATAGGCTTAAGCTCTATGGAGCTAGCACTTCTTACTTAACCCTCTCTGTAAGAGTTACAGAATTCTCTCAACTTGTTCTGTGGATACTGTTAGAGGCCGAACACTTGTGCGGCTACGATGGTTGAAATGGATCGGTTTCGAAAACGGTTCGAGGGATACAACAAGATAATGATTAAGCTTCGGAATAAGGTACGAATTAAGTTTTTGCTTTATTATGATTTATGTTAATCCTTTATAGAATTAAGTAGATCTTGGTTTTAGGGAAATCAAAAGTCATGAAAAAATTTCATGATTATTCCGCTGCTGTCAGGATCGGATCTTAACCCAATTTCCCAACATCTTTATGCTTAAAATTTTCCTAGTTATCATCAAATAAGGTAGCTATGGAATAATCTTTGTCTTTAGATCTGCAAGATTGGTTAACAAGGTTAGAGCTTATAGGGTGATTGCCTTTTGTAACTGTTTTAGGACGAGAATATCTAATATTGGAAAATTTATACAATTTAGCAATCATAACTTATATTGAGAAATTATGGTAAAACCCATAATATGTATCATATAATAGGGACCTAACATTTGACGATTTGGTGACAGATGAATTAACATGTGTAAGCTATTAGACTATCTTGGATACATAAAATATACACCTATATAGTTAAAGGAGCTTACAAATAATGTAGCACTGCAAAAAAGGTCCAAGACTAACCTTTAATAACCTAAGTTCATTTTTTCAATAGTATTACAACAACTAATACTTTGATACACCCTTTTAAAAGGCTAATTTCATGTAGCCCTATAAAAGGTCAATTTCATACCTTATTAAAGGAAAATTTATGCCTTTTATATAATTATAAGAATTTGAAAATCTTTCCTTAAATAGGATTTGTTATCTATATAAACATGTGTATAATATTTTAGATATTTATAATGGATAAAAGTTCAACTTGCACTTATATATATGTTAGGAAATCCTCATTCATTTATGGCCAAAAATTCTATAAATTGTTTCTAAGTTTTCATGGTACTAAAGCCTTTTGTCTAATCTCATCCTTAGCTAGCCTTTTATCCAACTTAACTTCAGTTCCACCTTTATTTATCTTAAAACTAATCCATCTCCTAATTTTTAGATATTCAACTTCTTTTCTTTGATCATCCTTTTTCTTAATGTCAACACCATATCCTCAAATAAGTATGAAAGTCTTTTAGTACATTTTAACGAAAAAATTACTCAAATTGTACATTCCATTTCAAGATACTTGTTAAAGATAAGGATTTATAGGGGGCATGTTGATGGTATCAATTATGTTCCTAACAAAAACAAGAATAAAGATGAATATACCAAGTGGGAAGTTAGGATGCTCAAATAATGGAATGGATTTTAAGATATATTAAGCCTAATATCATCTTGAATCTTTGACCCTTTAGGACTATAATTGAAATATTTTCTTAATAAAAAGGCTCTATAACCAATATAACACTACTTGTTGGTTTTAACTTAAGCATGAATTAGCCACTCTCCAACTTACAATTACGATCAACTATTACCCTTTTAGAAAAACAACAGTCTTCTGTTGAACCAGCCCCTAGTATTCAACCTATCACTCCTCAACAAATCACTTAAAAATCCGTATCACACTCTTCAGAAGCTAGCCCTTTAAACATTTCACCTTTAGCTCAAAAGAAACAAAACCATAAAGAAGACAAAGTGTATGTCATATTTAATGGACCAATGGCAGGAATCTATGATGAATGGCATAAAGCACTATTTATATTACAAACAAACCTTCCATCATTCACCGCAGCTATTCAACCCAGTCTGAAGCTGAAAAAGCCTTCTCCAACTTTAGAGATCCTTCCTTGAAACCTCAATATAAACAAGCACTTGAAAAACCACCCATCATTTCAAATATGAAGTCTTTAGGAAAACCAATCATCCTTGAAAAAATTAATGCTATTCCTATGAGATCCCTATCTTATATCAGTTGGAGAGGGGAACGAAGTACGCCTTATAAGGGTGTAGATACCTCTCGCTTACAGACGCGTTTTCCATGACCTAATGCACTAGATCTCATCGGAACTCCGAGGTTAAATGTGCTTGGATAAGAGTAGTTCTGGGATGGGTGATCTCCTAGGAAGGCCTGTGGAAAAGCAAAACAGTGAGGGCTTGGCTGGGTCAAGGCCCAAAGTTGACAATATCTGTAAGCGGGTGATCTGGGATGTTACACATGGTATCAGAGTCGGTACCCGAACCATTGTGCCAGCTAGGCTGGACCCCAAAGAGGGCAGGGGCCTTAAGGGGGTAGAGAGTGTGAGATGCCACATCGGTTGGAGAGGGGAATGAAGTACGCCTTATAAGGGTATGGATACCTCTCCCTTACAGACGCGTTTTCCATGGCCTAATGGACCGGATCCCATCGGAACTCCAAGGTTAAATGTGATTGGATGAGAGTAGTTCTAGTATGGGTGACTTCCTGGGAAGGCCTCAGAAAAAGCAAAACCGTGAGGGCTTGGCTGGGTCAAGGCCCAAAGCGGACAATATCTATAAGCGGGTGATCTAGGGTGTTACAATTCCTACCTGAGCATTTAAAGAAGAAATGAAGAAAATAACTTCAGAAGGATTTTTTTGACTGCTTTCAAGCTCTTAATGAATGGACCAAAGCCTAAAAATCTTTTAGTATTACCCACAAAATAGAGGAACGTATGGCCCTAAAGTAATCATCTTTCCAGATGCAGTTCCTTTAATCACTTATCTCTTCTTCCAAAGTGGCCTTGTAGACACTATCTGTCTTACCAATTTAAACACTCTTTTAGAATTTCCAGTTGGATTTATTCTAGCTATAAAAAATTATAAAGAAAGGTTTGCTAAAGACCCAGAAGTATTTATCAAAGTATTTAGTTCTTATCCCATTTTTAAACAAGCTGACAATTTAAAGGACATCAAAGTACTACTTTCACGAATTGCTTATGTCCAACTTGGCATTAGCATTGGTATGTATCCACCAATTGATACACCACCAAAGTATGAATTCAATTGGGATATAGTCAACCAATTCAACCTTAATTGTATTGAAGGAGTTCATCAGCAATATTTAAAAATCAATCCAGAATCTTTAATCAAGATCAATTATCGAGGACCCAATATTATTATGACATCAACATACAGATCAACCATTTCACCAGATGCACTTTAATTATTAAAACAAAATGAAGCCAATTTTTCTACTCTCTTCACTGGATTATCCACCCAATGGCAACACACTATTTGTCAACAGTTAAAGCATTATTCAGTAGTGCCCCACTACCTCACAATAAGACAAAGCCACCGACGATACTTCCTCAGAAGATGTAATTATTGAAGAATAAGGACAAAGGACAAATCAATCAATGTAAGCTCTCTGGGCCCCTCTCTTTAATTATTCAGGCCATCTGTCGGCCACGTAGCTAGCATCTTTCCTTACTTTTTTCTTTTTCTTTAGAATCTTTTTAAGCTTTTGCTTTTCGCTTGTCTCCTACTTTTTCTTTTTTTATCTTGGACGATATGCTTGTTCTCTGTCTATATAATGTACTAGCTTGCGCTTCGTTCAGTTATGAAAATATAAAACACTTTAGTTTTCATACTTTCTCTCTCACCTCCTACTAGCTTGAGGATTGGCGATCAAAAGGAAACGAGAAATCAAGGTATAATTTCTTTAGTTTTTATGTCTTCATCAATCATTATCTATGTCTATTTAATTATTATTCATTCATTTATTCCTATTATCATCTTTTTATCTGTAAGTTTAAGTTATTTACCTAAATGTGAGTTAAATGATTTTCTCTTTACTTGTTTTCGTTATGGTTTTAAGAAATCTCTTATGCAATTGTTAGATAAAATGAATAATATTTCATATTAAATAATTATTAAAGATGCCTATATGCCAAACCTGTAGAATTATTCATAAATGTATTATACATACAGAAAATAGAATAAAAATAAGTCAACAATGTATTAAGGAATTTACTTCTATGTATACATTTTTTCAATCTATTAATGCTAATCCTACTACTCTTCAAAACTTTCAAAATATGATTAATAATAATACCAAATTATATCAACAAGAAAAAATAGAAATCACACAACTGTATGAGTGTTTTAAGGAACATTATCAAACCCATATAAATGAGTAATTCTTTCCCATACATGACTAATTGTCTTACCTGTAAAAATATAAACAATGGAATTCTATATTTTAACGGTTTAGTAATTCAATATAAAGCAGAAAAAGAACATTATGAGGAACGTTATAATTATTTACAAATTTTCATCACTAATAAAAATGGATTAAAACCTGTTAAAGAACGTCTTGAAACAACTTCAAACTTTTACAATGAATATAGTCAAGAATTACAAAATATAAAAAATCAATTAATCGAACATCAACAAATTTATCATAATCATTAACTATGTTAGAAATAACTAATATATCTGAAGCTCCAACAACAGATAATACATAAGAATTAGATAGCTCAGAATTAACAGAATCATCTGGAATATTTCATATTAATACATTATTATCAAATGAAAAACAAAGGCAAATCTCTAAAACCCCATTAAATTTAAAAGCAGGACAAGATATTAATAACTCTCGCATTAAAAATTTCATAAATAGAAAAATATTATTTATTATGGAAAATTAGTACATGAAACACCTATACGAATTGACCAATGTAATGGACATATCCTAATAAACTTAATTGATCAAGAATAGATTTATAACAGTTAGAAAAAATTCTTGAAGCCAAAAGACATAAAATCGGTTACATACATTTGTCTACAGTACAAATATTATTAAAATCTACATTTCAAGAAGAATAGATTCACCTATAAGAATGGCAATGTAGATGAACGAATGACTAATTTAAATGATCAAATAACTGGAATAACGAACGAAAATTTAGCTTATGGAAAAATAAAATTTAATACTAGATTAAAATTGGGAATACCTTAAAATCACACAACTTAGATGAAACAATTACCATTGCATATAAATTTTATCGGGAACAATTAATGAACATTGGACGATACCTTTTTTCTATTACATATCAAATTAGTTATGCTTTAACCAATTCACGTCATAACATTGAATTTAAAAATACAAATATATATTGATCAATTATTTAATGAAGTAGCAAAAGTATGAACCAATTTAAGAACCACATTATGAGAAATTCCAGATATTAAATATCTGATAAAATTAAATAATCTCATAACCCCTAGACTTTCTATATCTGAAGATCGACCTTTTAAAGAAAAACATCCTTTACATTCTCAATCATTAAGATTAGAAAGGCCCATTAGATTTATAGAACCTGGAATAACAATAGAAGAATTGATTCGAATTACTGATCCTAAAATAGCTATTGATAAAGAAGATCTTAAATCTTTCAATAATGAACTAACAACTATAAAGCATCAAATTACATCTTTAATTGAACATATCAAAAATATGTTATGAGTGTTACTAAAAAATTATCTGAATTAATAAATAAACTAATAAATATAGAAAATTTGTTAAAAGAAGTAATTACAGATATTTTACCTTTAATTCAAAATTGTAATTTAATTGAGCAAAAATATGAACAACTTTTACAAGGATTAGATAGTATAAATAAAAGACTTGATATGACATTAGAAATCATACACATAATTCAAGAATTAGAAGCAAAAAGAGAACAAGAAGCAAAAGTGGTATCAACACTGATCCCAAAAGCTATAGCTTGTAGGGAAGTACTTCGAACCTTACTTATATCCACTATGCTTCTATGCCAACTCTTGTCAACTAGTTGGTTTTACCACTGAGCGACTCCCACTTTAGGGAATCGAACTCATGGCATGGGGCTGGTCACAGGTCGTAACTTGGAGTTTTGATACCACTGATCCTAAAAGCTATAGCTTTTGGGATCAAAATTTATAAAGAATTTATCATAAAAGATATAGCATCTTATAAACAAGAAATTGAAGAAAGAAAAAAAAATGCCCTTTGGCATCTTAATAATATAAGCATCTGTAATATCTGTTGTTTAGAACAATATATTTGTGAATTTAAAGCTTTTAGGTAAAGAATTTATCATAAAAGATATAGCATCTTATAAACAAGAAATTGAAGAAAGAAAAAATGCCCTTTGGCATCTTAATAATATAAGCATCTGTAATATTTGTTATTTAGAACAATATATTTGTGAATTTAAAAATTATTATTATAAATTCACACGAAATGAACAAGAAATGTATATCCAAATATTTATTCAAAAATTACCTTATCCAATAAATAAAACTGTAGAAGAAACATTTTTATTTAAACAAATGCTAATTTAGTTGCTTATAACTTAGAAAGAGCTATTTCTATTACTAAGGAGGTATTATCCCAAAAATGTTTAGAACCCAAATTACATAAAAGATTATGACATAAAGAAACTCAATTATGTTGTTCCAAATATTCAGAAGTACCACAACAATATGGATGTGATTTTACTCCTTATAAAAACAACAAAGAACTTGTTCAAAACACCCGAAATTTAAAAACTTAGATGGAAACGATATCCCAAAAATAAATATAGATCTCCTTTTAAGCCTTATAATTTTTTTTTATAGAAAACAAGCTTATTGAAAATACAAACCAAAAAAGAATTATTGTCCTCAAAATAAAAAACAATGTAGATATTGGTTATGTAAAGAAGAAGGTCATTATGCCAATAATTGTCAAACCAAAATAAATTTAAAGAAAAGTTAATATTTTAAATTCAACATTACAATATAGCCTAGAAACTATAGAATCAAATTGCGAAACAGATTCAATAGTTTCTTTTTTATATCAATATGAACTTCAAAGTACAGAATCAACAAACGAATCCGAATACAACCTTTATTCAAGTGATTATTCAGAATAAAAAAGTTAATGCATATATTGATACAGGAGTTGCTATTTGTATAGCTACTTAAACATTATTAACTAATTGGAAAAAGTTAAACAAACCTTTACAAATTAGAATAGCCGATGGTAGTACAAATTATCGAAAATTATACATTTACAGTACCATCAATATATCAACAAGAATCAGGTTTACCCTTAATCTTAGGAAACAACTTTCTAAAATTATATAATCCATTCTGTCAATATTTACATTATATAACATTAAAAACCCCAATAATCAATTCATTAAATCAAAAATCTATTATTTTGAAAATTTCTATTTACCATATAAGTTATTAAAACTTATAACTTAAAAACTTGATCAAATACAGTTTTTTCTTCAAAATAATCTTACCCTACAAACTGAAATTGAGACATTACCTAACAACGTATGTAGCGAAAATTCACTTAATCCTTTAAAAATTCTAGTAATTAATTAATTGAAATCAAATTAAAAGGCCCTTTAAAAGAAATAATATTAAAAATAATATACCATATATTCAACAAGATGTACAAGAATTTATTACTGAATGTTCTGAATTATTAGAAAAACTATTAATCTCACCCAGTAAAAGCAAACATTCAGCCCCAACCTTTTATGGCAACAATCATTCTGAACAAAAAAGAGGAAAGCGAAGAATGGTAATTAATTATAAAGAATTAAATAACGCAACAATCGGAGATGCCTATAAATTACCTCGAAAAGATTATATTTTAGTAACTTAAAAGGACATAATTGGTTTACTACTTTAGATGCAAAATCTGGATATTGACAATTAAGATTACATGAAAATACAAAACCACTAACTGCTTTTACATGTCGCCTATAGAAACACTATCAATGGAATGTATTACCAGTTAGATTAAAACAAGCCCCTGGAATTTATCAAAGATTTATGGATAATAATTTAGAAGGTTTAGAAGAATTTTCTTTAGCATATATTGATGATATAATTATCTTTTAAAATAAAACTAAAGAAGACCATTTACAAAAAGTTAAACAGGTATTACTAAAATATCAAAAAAGGGATTAATTTTAAGTAAGAAGAAAATAAAATTAGCCCAAACAAACATTGAATATTTAGGAATAGAAATTTCCAATGGATTTCTAAAATTACAACCTAATATCCTTGAAAAATTATATCAATTTCCTGATGTATTAAAAAATGTTAAAGAAATTCAAAAAAATTTAGGATTATTAAATTATATATTCGATCAAGGATTCTTGAGAGATCTGGCCAAAACACGAAAACAATTACAACTTAAGTGTAGTACAAAAAATCAATGGTCATGGACCAAAGAAAACACCCAAGCTATTAAAGCATTAAAAAATCTTTGTAAAAACATATCAGCATTATATAACTATAATGCTAATGATAAATTGATTGTACAAATTAATGCAAGTATAGATATATGGGCAGGCTGCCTTTTGGCACAACCACTTAATTCAAGGAAACATTTTTTATGTAAATATATCAATGGGACTTTTCGCCTTACTAAAAGTAAATATCCTATTCATGAGAAGGAAACACTTGCATGTATCAAAATTCTACAAAAATAGAGAGTTGATTTATTACCTATTGAATTTCAAGTACAAAATGATTCAAAGTATTTATGTGGATTTACGAAATACAACATTAAAACAAATCATAATCAAGGCAGGTTGATTAGATGGCAGCTTGAATTAAATCAGTATATATTTCAAATTAATTATATAAAAATCCTCTAATAATAGTCTTGCAGACATTCTAATAAGAGAATGGAAGCAGCTATAGCAAGTCTGAAAGATTCACTTGGAAAAACGAAGTAGTGCTGTTAACTTTGCAATAGCAAGTAAGTAATGTAACTAAAAAAATAAATCAATTACGATCAACTATTACCCTTTTAGAAAAACAATAGTCTTCTATTGAACCAACCCCTAGTATTCAACCTATCACTTCTCAACAAATCACTTAAATATCCATATCACACTCTTCATAAACTAGCCCTTCAAACACTCTACCTTTTAAATTTTTTTTATAAGGCTTAAAATGAGAGCTATATTTATGTTTGGGATATCGTTTCCACTTATAGTTTTAAAATTTCGGGTGTTTATGTAATTTGGCTTCTAAACATTTTTGGGATAATACCTCTTTAGTAATGGAAATAGCTCCTCCTAAGTTATAAGCAACTAAATTATCATTTTGTTTAAATAAAAATGTTTCTTCTACAGTTTTATTTATTGAATAAGGTAATTTTTGAGTAAATATTTGGATATACATTTCTTGTTCATTTCGTGTTAATTTATAATAATACTTTTTAAATTCACAAATATATTGTTCTGGATAACAGATGTTATAGAAGCTTATATTATTAAGATGCCAAAGGGCATTTTTTCTTTCTTCATTTTCAATTTCTTGTTTATAAGATGTTATATCTTTTCCAACAAATTCTTTATAAATTTCATTAGTAACTACTTGAAATGCTTTTATGGGTTTAAGAGCATTAAGAAATTCAATAGTGTTTTTGATTCTTCATTATCTAACAAAAAATTTAATACAATACTAGTACTTTTTGTAAGTAATAAAATTCCATAAAGTACTTATATTTGTTAGACCTTTAAAAGGTTTTTTCTAATTGTATAACTAATGTTAATTTATTAGACCATTCTAATAATAATTTTTCTGGTGAGATTACACAGTTTAAGTTTAAAATTCCATCCGGTCCTAGAGTTCCATGTTTTAGTGTATATTCCGTAGGAAACCTTCTTATTTTGTTGTCTTTTCGATAGTTGCCAAATTTGTTTTGCTGGGCACAACTTGTTTTCGGAGCCCAACGCTTGGTTCCTTGTAATCTCCTCAACCAACTTCGATTCATCTTCTTGCTTTAATACCACAAATGTTAGATCCTGCTTGTTTTTGGAACCCGACTCTTGAAAATATCATCATACTTAATACTTGAGCGTATTATTTTCCTATAGGGTTCTTTCCATAAACCCTTATTAGGCATCATCCCACAAGGGTGGCATGCCCATGACAATCAAACATTAAAACCAACTTATTACATCAACTCAACCACATTACGTTGAAACAATATAAACATACATACATAACTGAACTACTTCAATCGCTCATTTCATTTCTTAAAGCAATAGAGTTTGAAGTACTTTATTTACATATCAAAAGCCACACCATTGGCTTATTACAAAAATACAATTAACAAATTTGCGGAAGTTCCCTTAGGCTTTTGATCACTTGATCTCTTAACTATTACCTGAATAGGGGACAAAAAAGGGGTGAGCTTGACAGTTTGTGGGTAATAGTTTATAACAAAATAATAAGTACAACTTTTGAAACCACTTCACTTGTCATAAAAATATTTTCATTCATTTCATAAATCATATGTTTCATGAGCTTTCAGCCCAAAATCCACAAGCTTCAAAACATGACTGCATCAAACTTGTTAACATAATATGAGCATATAAACACATCAAAATGGTTTGGGTAAGTCCGAAGACATGACGCACTACACATTTCCATATAATGATCCTGTGTAGTCGTGAATTCTTAAGGGAGTCCTTAGAGGAGCTCCATGCCACTAGTGGGCAGGCAGGAGAAGCCTATTCTTAGGTTAATGTGCACATGACGGTTCTTGAGGGACTACCACAAACCCATATAACACATGGATTTCAAAATCTTGTAAGCTTGTTGTCCAAAATGACACATTTTCTTGAAAACTTGCTTTTTCATATACTTGACGTATATCTTGAAAACCATTCTTGAAAACATGCTTGCATAAACATGTATCTTTTCAAAGATATCACTTTCATAGTCTTTTCCTTTGAAAATCACCACTCAAATCATGTAACAAACATATAGAAGATTTCACAAATCATTCATGAACAATAATGCAGCACTTATGATGCAAATGAAATCAGAAAACTTCTTTGATTTAAA
>JANZLC010000003.1:5820857-5841077 GCA_026413385.1 Erythroxylum gracilipes
ATTTCCAGACAACTTCCAAAAATTCACCAAAAATTTCGTCAGAAAATAATGACTTTCAAATTAATTTTTCAAAAAATCTGGACTTCACTAGCAATTTCTAAAAATATTCGAAGTATACAAAAATTCCAAAAATTATCTTAATACAGTCCGAATCAATCCGACGTTTCATTAAACCAATTTACCCGGAAAATACCATGAATGCATGCCAAAATACTTAAGCACAATTAAACAATATTTAAGTAAGCAAATAACAAACATCATTCGTATTAACTGCCTTTAATATTCTAACCTCTAATTTGGGGCGTTACATTAGCATTTGGTAAGAGGAAACAGGTTTTCTCTAATATTATTTGGCATTTGGTGAGAGAAAATAGGATTTCTCTAATGAAGTTTAGTATGTGTGGTTTAGCATAAAGTTGGAGAAATCAAGACCTACAAACGAAGATGATATAATTTAGATCATAAAAGTATCATCTTAGTTTGCCACATTCCATTTTTCCATTCATGTTAGTAAGGCATTAGGTATAAGTGATTGTATTAGATTTGTGTCGCACATGGCACATCTATTTTATACTTTTCGGTATCGAAATCCCTTTCAGGACGGAATGATGAATTTTCATTATCTTTGAATCAAATGTCTTGTTTTTAAAATCCAGTCGACTAATTCAGTAGCATGGCTTAATCGAGTTTTTAAACTGTTTTTAAATTAAAGTAAAAAACTGCAATTAATGTTTGTCCAATGAGTAGAATGCTGGATAATTTTGTTCTTTCTCATAAAGTTGGACAACTATTAATTGCAGTTTTTGGTTTTTTAATAACTTATCGGTTAAGTTACGTAATTTGATACAGATAAAGATAATAAAGTAGCCGAATAAGTGATCTAAATCAATGGGTCAAAGTCCGAGTGAAAAATGGATCCCAATCAGTGTAGATTGGACCCATATCCTCCCTATGATAGGAAAGCCCGACATGAAAGTTATATATATAAAGGTTAAGGTCTCCTGCAGTTGCTCATATCAATCGTAAGTACAAGGATTCCTTAACCCATTAAGAGAGCTTACGTTTTAAGAAATTTGTAGAAAGGCCTTACCTGCGTCCCGGTGAGCAGTTCCCATGAAGGCGGTGGTGGATTCCTGCTTGTTTCGGCTTGTCCATTCACGTTTAATCCTGGATACGTAACTAAGATATCGTTACGTATTACATCCAATACTTAGACATTAACAAATGTAGCAATATTGGAGACAGTGGGATTTCCAGTGTTGCAAAGGCTTGTTCATCGTCTATTAAGACACTTAAGCTGTTGGATTGCTGCAAAGTTGGTGATGAGTCAACGTTGTCCATGGGTAGCTTGTCAGAATCTTGAAACCCTTATTATTGGTGGTTGCCGAGATATTTCTGACAAGTCTGTTAAATCACTGGCCTCAGCCTGTACTTGAATGTTCATTGCTTATACTTGAATGTTCATACTTGAATGTTCATCGCTTTTTGCATTTCTTGTAGTCTTGTTTTGTTATCTGCTGTCCTATTTCCTTATATTGAAGATCGTTGTAAGATGTTTTATCTCCTAAAAGTTTTGACCTGCTACAGGAATAAGATCATACATTTTACGCCTTGATCTTCTTCTTCTTGAAGCTTCATACTGATATCAGTTTGTCTTCGTCATGGTGGAATTATAGAAGTTAATGAAGATATGATAATCAACCTGTCTTACAAGAGCAGAACTTCAATAAAGCTTTAAAAAAAGCCATTAGTAGCATTTTCAATTTTGGTTAGGAGACGCTTCCAACCACAACGTTGGTGATTGTTCCTCAGGATTCCAGAATCAATGATGTTTTTCAACTGAAGGGTATCGTGTCAATGATGTGCTCAGAAGTTGTTAGCCTCACCAACTCCTCCAAGATTCCCCCTGAATTTTCTTTGCTGGTTAATCCGTTTCGTTCCTTGGTTCTGTTTACGTGTGATGGTAGCTTTGGCTGGTGACAGAATTTGTTGCATGCAGTGGTTAGCAGTTTTTATGCGCACCATGTGAAGGAATACTAGTAATAGCCACCTGCCATGGTTAGCTGGTGATGGTATGCATGATCGAGGAAGCTGAACCATTTGAGTTACATACAAGTCCCTTTCCTTCTTGACTATTCTTTTTCACCGCCCCCATGATACAGTTCCTGCTCTTATAGTTTAATACACTGTGATGAGTAAGTATGCCATATCTCTTGCAATAGTTTCTGTCGTCACTTTGGAACGCGAATGAATGAAAGCGAAAGCTATTTTACCTGTTACAATTTATTGGTTTTATGCACTAATCCTAATGCCCCAGAAACGAGGGGTAAACATGTGGGTATAGATCTTAAAGCCTTGTCAGCTTCGGATTTCATTGTTCAACTAGCCTGAAGCAGGCTATCATCTTACAGAAAGGGAGGGGGCAAGAAATATCGATGGAAATGAACATCAAAGTTTAAAGCACAGTGTTTCTAAGTATGATGCTATAGAGCTTTCTCTGCGAAAGTCTTTCCATGTCGTTGCAGAAACCCGGATTTATCCATCTATTTTACCTAAAATCTTGACTATGGTCAATTTTTGGGCTGAAGTTGCTGATCTTTACTCATTAGCCAACTGAAACAATTGGCATTTGGCAATTGGAAATGGTGCTTACTTCTGAGTTCTGACGTGGGCTAAATGATGAGAAGCGTTTAGACAGGTCATGAATTGAATAAACAGGATAATTTCACACACTAATCCGGAAGAATATGGTTTAGACATGTCCTGAATTGACACAGGTTAGGTTCTTCATAATGTTTTAGTAACATTAAACCTCGGTGTCACAGCATTAGTTCTGTCATAAATCTTATCAACAGATCACGCAAAGGTACAGAAAGATCCCTTCTTCTTTTTTTCTAACTTCGTACCATTCTGAAGTTGTAGATACGTATAGTGTGGTGAATGAAGTCACTGGCCTGTCATGCACTCACAGAGGATAAAGAACTTGAATTACAGCAAATATAGCTAAATGGAACTGCATTTAATCAGTTAGTATCATTAGCTACCATTTGGCATATGAGTTAGAAGGATTGATGTTTCAACTTATCAAGTGTTAGCTACAAGCATCACCGAATAAGTTCCTCAAGTTAGAGCTTGCAGGAAGTCTCACACAAAAGTAAGAATGTCATATGTTAAGGAGTCAACAAGTTACGCATAGAAGAAGTTGGTTCGTAGACACTGACTTGTGTCCAACACTGTAATGTCACGCAGCCAGTTTATGTGTTTCTTGAACACGTTCATCTGAAGCGAAGTAATTTCACAGGGAAATGCAGGTATGAAACTGGGAAATTTTGAAACTTGCATATCAATGTCTGCAGCATCTAATTTTTATGTTTTACTAGGAGTTTGAACGTGAGCTTTTGACAGGGGAGGCAAATAGTACTTTCCATTTGAACCAACACTTATTTGTTGTTGTTACAGATTGTATAGATAAGATTGTGTGGCTGTTACAATATCTCAAGGATTGATTATAGGGATTTCATTACCTAATTAATTTTTGATTAGCAAGCATACATATGTAACAGTTGTAATCTTCTATTTTTGTTCTCTGATGAGAAAACACAATTTCTGTTCATACTGGTTGTACCTTGTAGTTGGTTACCTAGTATTCCTTTTTAGTAAACTCAAATGTCACACCAATTACTGAAGCGTAAATGAGTGACTACTGAAATAAAGAAGAAGAGAGAACCCTGAACAAGATTATGGCTGGCAGTTAGAAAATGATGGAGCATATTTCAGGCGTGAAAATTATGTACAATGTCATTAGTCAACTGGCAATATTGCCGTATTCTTAAATCTTAGTTACAATTGGCAAAGAGAACAAAAGCCTTCTTTCTAAAACAAATCTGAGTTTTGCTTGCTCGTGCTCATCCAAGATTGAGATACTGCTTGCTGAAGACACCTGAGAGCTTTCTGGTAGTTGAGGAAACCCATAAACCAGAAATCAAAATTATCAACAGTTACTATTTCCATGAACTTCTGTGATGGCTTCTTTACGTTTTCACTTTGGTTAGCAGCCTTTATATTTTTCAGGGGGATCACAACCTGCAGAAAGTTCATCTCATTTTAGGTTGCAGATCACAGAAAAGATACTCAAAGAGACATTAGAATGGTGAGAGAGGTGCGTGAAAGCATGTTAACTTTTCTTACCTTGTAATGAACTCTGACCACTTTCCCATCTGGAGAAGTCAATTTGATTGATCTCTCACTGCAAAAGGCCACCTTCTCAGTAGAGATAAAGAGAAGACCTGCAATCGGACCCGAAGTGGTATACAAGTAACATTGGCAGGCTTTCAACAGCCTCTCTCCTTCTCTAACTGTAAAGAACTGTCTGAAAACTTTCTTCACTCCTCCTACCTGAATAATTTTTGCTCCCAAGCTCAACTTCCCTTTCAGAGTCTCACTGATCTTGGTCCCCAACCTTACTGCAGATAAACAAAGTTGAGATGAATTTAGCATTTATCTAGTTTTGGCCTATGTGCAACAAATATGACTTCCTTAATAACCAGAAGATTTGTTCTCAACTCACCATGCTCGCAGATTCCGTGTGCAAACTTGTCAGCTTTTTTCCCTAGCTTGTTCATCCTTTTAAGAACCGAGTTCAAAGTATCTGCTACATAAAATCTTGCTGATTAGCCTCAAACCTTAAAGTTACGATAGAGGAGGTTAAGGGAGAGAGCAAAAGAGATATACTTTGTTTAAAGGCCAGAGACTTATTTGCAGGGGTTGGAACATAATCTTGAGTAGAAGCATGCTCAAGTAATAGTCTTGGATTCCTTTCAATTGGCTTTGCTATCGCGCTGATTGCAATGCCAATAGCTCCCATTTTACGTGAATCTTTCATATCTGATGTGAACAATAAAATTTTGACCTCCTACTTGAAGTATCTTCTGTTGGGAGGCTGAAACACCTGCAGACTGTGCTTGATTAGCTGTGAGAAATGTAGAATCTGTTGTGGTTGATCAAACTTGGTATTCTACAAGTATATATATTACTGGTGCTTATGGTTGGCGAGCTAACTTTTCATTCTATGAGTCATCGATGGCTCACTGACTAGAAAAAAGGCATTTTCTTTGACTCAAAAAGATAATCTTTAGGAAAGATAAACAAAAGTTGGCATGTTGTGTTGCTTTAAGTAAACATTAATGTAGGTCCAAATCTTTTTGAGGGCCTTCAGAAAAATCTTATAATCAATGTATGGCCGGAACTTCAAGATGAATTCCTATGTCGCCCTGCAATTTAGAAGTTAACACTGTGGTTGAGGTTCTGATTTTGCACTTTAAATTGAATCATTAGCATCATTTTCTTAGATGGTTGAATGCTAGGAACCATAGCATTAGAACTTGTTGCATTTTAAAATTTTCAAATCAACATCAGCATTAATACTTGTTATTTTAGTTACTCCATTGACTCAACAACATTTCATTATAAGCTTTGGTTATCAGTCATAGCTCCCTGAGACAAGATTCATGTCATCCTGTCTAGTTAGCTTATTTTCATGGGACAAGGGGTTAGACAGTGATCTTGTTTCTCATTAAACTTTTATGTCACTATTGTTCTCTGCAGAACTTCAGGAAAACCAAAATCCTTGTAAGATGGGTATGAGAACAAGAAAATAAAGAAAGGATTTCCCCATTACTTGGAACAGTTTTCAGTTATATAATCCACACAAGCACCAACTTGCTCTATTTAGCCTGATATGCTGACTGTATGAGGGTGTGTCCTTGCAGACTTTTGAGCTGTAACTTTAACTTTATGATGCTATCCCTCTAATTCTGACAAGAGAAGGGCATTTTTGTGGCAAGTCACAATCTATTGGCTCAACTGAAATGTTGGTTATCTTATCCTTGAAAATGATGGACAACATGTTAGTTGTTCACCCAAATTGAGTAGTTAGTTTCTTTACATGTGATATCTGATTTAGAACATGTGATATCTGATTTAGAAGGATAAGAATTGGCCCTTGGATTTGGGAAAAAGAAACTGCATAACATGTCAACTGCTATAACAGTAGGTTATGTAATATATAACTGACATGCCTTTCTTTTGCCACCTTCTTTATCAAGCTTTAGTTAACATGCTGATGTGGGAGTGATTGGGAGGGGTAGGCCAAGTTATGGAGGTGAAGTAACCTCTTATCCTCCATTGTATTTAAACAAGTAACCTCTTATCCTCCATTGTATTTAAACATTCTTTTATTGGAATGCTGAGTTGTAAATGATACAGCATTAGATCAAGCTGATGAATACATTCCACCTATATGTCCAAATCCATCCCAGCACTGACTCATGCTTGTTTGCTTACCCATCTCCTTAAATGGTTTTGGCTTAGGAAAAGATGATTGCATTGTCTTACTACACACAAGCTCCTGGATTTTCTTTCATAAAGTTCCACAGGAAGTTGATTAGACTCCGGGGATATAAGAAATTTGACCAAAAAAAGGACATCAGAAGAAGGTTTCTTAGGATTTAAGTACAGGTGTCATAATGCATTGATGCATAAAGAAGAAAAGTCTGGCAGATCTTGCAAAATCTATGATGCCCAATGTTATGGTCTAGATGAACACTTAATGCCAAAAGAATTACTACTTTCGATATAATAAAGAGAGAAATGAAAAGGGAATTCTTGAGAATTTACTCCTGGATACATATCACATAGTGTAGTAGTACATCACAGAATAATCAAGTGCAGACAGATTGCGGATGTAGAATATGTGCCTGTTTCTCTGTTTCCTAGTCAATATTAACTAGTCATATCTTTCTGAGGAAGGGATCGTTAGACATTGAATGATTGAAAAGGTTCTGTAGTTGGATGGTTCATTATGGATAGCAATCTGATTTAGACTTTTAAAAACTGGGTCTTGCTCAAAAATCAAAATGATATGATTAACCTGAAGCTCAGAATAAAAAAAATGGGGTCAGGTTGACGGGATGGTTTGGTGGTCATACAATAAGTCTTGTATGCTTACATCGTGAGGATGTGTGATTGAAACTTTCTGCGTTGGCAATTAGCTTTATGACGCCAGATCTCATCTCTGGCTTTAAGCTCCTATGCGTGTGCATGTTGTATGCCACTTTTTCTCTTGTTTTCTTTTCCTAGATTAGGCTGCATCTGTTATGGACAGGAGCTTTTTATTTTATCATTTGTTTTCCTGTTCTTGAAGGGAAAATAGTGAAATTAGGGACGTATTCATCTCATTCCAAAATTGCTATTCTCGGATGTAAAAAAAACAATGAGACAACAATTTTGAGAACAGGTGATTATGTTCCGTGAAATTAGGAAATTGCAAGCCAAGCAAGTTAGTACCAAGTAAGGAATGCGCTGTCTCCTTCCAATACTTCTCACAAAGACATATGGACAGATTAAGATGATTAATCACTTTTAAAGTTTGATATTTCAATTAAATATGTTAAAAAATTATTCTTTTTACTAATTTGCAGTAAATAACCTCAATTTAGTAAATTTTAATATTATTAAGATTATGGTAATAATATATTTATTTTAATTGTCCTGAATATCTCAAATTAACTCATTATTGCATGGAAGAAATAGAAGTAATACAAGATAATAAAGATAACCTATTACGGATTTTTTAATTAAAAAATAAAAAGAATGATATGATATACATTGTTAAATTTAGGCAAACGGGTGAATTGCAATTCACCATATTTGCTTGTACAACAAAACTCATAACTTTGTGGATGGTTGAGGCCATACAATACTATCTTTCTAATTCCAGTGTATGACAGGAGCTTAGTTAACAACCAAACAAATCAACAATTACAAACTCTAATTGTACCTGGTGCTGTTCCTTCTACCCCACAACTTCTTTTTCATCTTGCCAAGAGTACCTTCTTCATTTCCAAGTTTATTCAATATCACCTTGGTTTCTCGCAGTCTTGATCCATAATCCTTCTTCCAAGCCTCAAACGTCTGTTTTAACCTTCGGAGCTCACGATCTGGGTTCAAATTGGCATCGGTTTGACCTGATTTTACTTCTACCAAAAATTTGGCGTCGTCACCGAACACTTGACTCCTCTGCTCAAATTCTCCGGCCAACCGACTTATAACACTCAATTTTGCACTCATTGGCCTCACACCATTGCTCTCTTGACCCCTATTGTTACTTCCTGTATCCCAGCTGTTGTCTCTTTCATCACTTGCATTAACTGATGCATCAGAATTCCTTTCTGAAACATCAACGGCAAGGCTTTTCTTCGCTATTGATAGGCTGGATTGTAAAGATCTCATCTGTTTCTGCCACACTTCTTCCATGGACTTCATTTTTAGCTCATATTCTGCCCAACGGCTCTCATATTGTTGAAGCCGTTGGTGCAAGATGTCATTTTCCTCTTCTTTAGTCCGAACAGCAGTCTCAGCTTTAAGAACTCGTCGCTGTAGTTCAGCCAGAAACGAAGCCTTGACCAGCACCTCGTCTGACTCATTGTCCTGATAGAATGTTGTAATTGTTTAGTACATTAAATGGAGCAAATATCCGAAACTGTAAGAATACTGCATATTGTATCAAAGAACAACAGAATTATTGCCTGCAATCGGGTAATGATCCTCAAAAGATATTATTGAGATATATTCGCAATTAAGCACAGAAAAGAGAAACAGGGCATCACAAATAACTAGATAAAAAGAAAGATTTACTAGTGCTATAAGAGATATGACTCCAGTTTCAACAGAGAGAAATAAGCAATGCCCATTACACCAAAAAGGAAAAGAGAAGAAAAGCATGTCGTGCGTACATGAATACAGTAAAGTTTCAAAAGAATGATATGGTAAGTACCTTCATTACCCCCAATTTCAGAAATCCTATGCTACCAGAGCATTGCCTAACCAACCATCCACGAATAACTGCAATGTAGCACAGAACATAAGGTGTGAGTATATAATAATTATAGATAACAACTATGTAGCTAGCAACAGCTCTATATTCAACCTTCTATACCCAGCTATTGCAACTCCAAATTTTTTGCAGTCTTTGAGTAGGAATATCAAGTCTACCTGACTGTATCGTAATTGATGCCTTATAAATGTCCTCATATCTTCTCCTGTAGCTCATGCTTTTGATTTTCTTTTGTATATGAACAGCAGCTCTATGTTTCTGAAGTAAGACAGCATACTCCTTTCTACTTTTCTCTCCGCGAATAACTGCATAAGAAATAACTTAGTGACCAAGCTTCTATACAAAAAAGGAAAAGAAATCCTTCGTCTATGTAAGTGTGAATTTGGGAGACCACTACATGACTGAAGTGTGGCAATTCCTCTTTTAAGCTCCCTCTGCTGACAGCGAGCTTGATGCCCTCGGAAACAGCTTTGAACACGTAAGATACCATGTAGAGTACGGTTTCTTGTATCTTCAAGCATCCCAATCTGCAGAAATTTCCTTGTTATGCTCAAGATAGTATGCAATAAAGCTCATCAAGGATATGGTTAAACGTAATTCACCATCTGATTCAAATCATAATAAATATAAACTGTCGTGGATCTTGTTCACAAAAGCTTAAGGAGACAAACAATGGCCAAGATTTGATTATATAATCATTTCTAACACACCCCTTCACAGAAAACCCCACATAGCCAAAAATGTTGATGTGTAGGACTGGACAATACTGAAGAAACCACACGAGATCTTGATGTCTAGGGAGAAGGGAATGCGACTATAAAATTATGAGCACATTTTTTTTCATAATATCAAAAACCATTTAACCTAAAAGCTTAAGCTATTGGGTAAGACTTAAAGAACAATCAATTTGTACCTGTCCAGTTCGGAAAAATAGCTTAGTGTAACCAACTTGATACATCTCAGGCAAAATACCAAACTGATGAAGAATTGCAATTGATACACTGAGTGGATCCTGAGATGCGATGTTTTCCAGTAAAAGAAAACCATACCTGCGGCCAAAACTCTGGTCATCGAACTAATCACGTAATAGCAGAATGAATCATAAGTGAGGAGCCATTTAAGAACTTGTAACAACTATCTAATTGGACTTGTTCTCTTTTACCTTCTAGAAAATTTATGGTGTGACATTCTTGTAGGAAACCCAGATCTCGAGATACGAACTACCTCTATGACTCCACAACACCTCAACTGCTGCAGTACGAGCCCTTGCTCATATGATCCAGGAGATTGAACGTTGTTGGGCTTTATACACCTGATGAAATGTGGCGTGGTGGTCTCTAGGCGTTGCATCAACTGGAACAGTTGACCCTAGACACCAGACATTAATTAATAAAAATAAAATGACAATTTTAAGCAAAGCTAAAGTTGGATCAACTGATGACAGCTGTAATCAATTGTGCTGATTTCAGAAACAGAGTACAGTTCATCATCCTAATCCAAAACCTCTTAAACTATAGATATGAACAGCCAACAGCCAATATAATTAAGTGTTCACACTACAGTAACTTGAACTCTTAAGGAGAAAAAAGGAATATAACCCAAAATCCCAGAATCCCCACCAATCATTGGCTAAGCCCCTCATTCGTAAGACTGAACACTAAATAATTCTAATCCAAAGAAAATAATTGGGACCATTGAGAGCTATCCCCACCAATCATTGACTTAAGCCCCTAATTCGTAAGACTGAATACTAAATAATTCTACTCCTACAAAAATAATTGGGACCATTGAGAGCTACCCGTCCTGAATCCCTACTTATTCACTAAAAAGAGTTATGAAGCAATGCAGTTGCATTAATTAATTCATATCAAGTAGCAGAATGCATCTGTCAATTACATGCGAATACATTGAGGGGGATCACATGACTCAGTTTTGGTAAAGTATGGATGTAGTAACAAAAGTAATAACATCAGTTTCTTGTATGCTAGACACTATAAATATGAGTAATAACCTCAGTTTCTTGTTTCTTGTTTCTTGTTTCTTGTTTCTTGTATGCTAGACACTATAAATAAGAGTAATAACCTCAGTTTCTTGTATACTAGACACTATAAAGCAGTATTATCCTTACACCAAATCAATAAAACAAGACATCAAGGAGAAACTTTCATCTTTCAGCATAAATGAATAAGTCCAGCAAATTTAATACACAACCCTGATGCTAAAGAATCTGCATTATCGAACAAAGAGTTGGAAAGCAACATGAAAATCATACAAGTACACAACGCAATTCAGTCTTTCATAATTTTAATAAGGTAAGGCCATTAGGGGATCATCATAGGTACTTACCTTGAATTTTGTAGCTACACTTAGCTTCTGAGAATCTGGCCCCGCTTTGTGCAGAGGACCAACTGCAGGCTTCTCAGATTGAGCAAGCAAAGCAGAAGCAAATATCTTAGGCAGATGGCATGAACATGCTGACAAAAGTTCAATGGAATCCAAGTGTAGTAAGTCCCTATTCTTCTCCAGAAACCCAGTTGTATCATATGTGACCTGAAGTTGGAGAAAAACATCCGTAAGTAATTCTTTTGAAATAGCAAATATGCCTGCCAAAGGTCCTGAATTCAATTACAGTAACATTTTACTGTATTTAACTCCTACTACAACTTCCACTTTGAAATGAACCCGTTAAAATATATTGAGACACACATAAAGCAAAGATACTGGACTATCAATCGGTGTACAGAGGACTAATCACCTCCCCAGCATAATGGGAAACTGTGAAGGCTTTGCCTCGCTCTCCTCTGAAACAAGATTTCAAATTAAGATGCTGCTTGAGCTTGTTGGCAAATGTCAAGTCTGTTCCGTTTGGAAAAGTGGACTCCTCATCCAACAAAGACAATAGCCCTAGTGGTCTCTGCATGAAACACGATGGAAAGAGAGTGAACGCATGTTAATTTAAAAGGAGAAGTCAGGATGTGTGAACAAATCATTTCCATATTCTCCAATGGATTTCCTTAATCCAGTAAAGAAAAGAAACAGGTAATCTGAAAGAACTTTGCAAGGTACAAAAATCCAAAATTGACAACTTCAATAAAAGACCAGTAAATAGAAAACAAATATAGCATAATTAACCAGCCTACCGTACAAACAAAACACCTTCAAATATAGGTAATGAATCAAAATTTTAATGATGTCAGAGATGATAAGGCATGGGCCTACTTATAATTAAAAACATGTTATAATCTTTAAAAATGACTTGTACAAAATGAGAGATGAAGTTAATCCTATTGCACTTGTGATGGGACTCTTGACATTTAAGACCGCTGAGACTAAATGCAATACATTAAACGTGATTAAATGCATAGTAGAAAGAAGAATTACTATCAGATTTGCATATGGTTTGTCACAGCTGTGGTGGATCACAACCGCAATATACCAAGCAATTCTTACAGGAGCTACAATAAGTAAGCTGAAGGCTTTATATCCAAATATAATCCTTGCATTATTTCCAGCTACATAATCAGTACCTGCTCAAAAAGATTGAGACAGTCTTTGTTGTCGTCGAAATCAACTCTAGCCCAATCAATGCCATCTTGGATGTACTCCTATTTAAGAAAAAGGCACCTATTATAAGTACTTGGTTGTAGTTCATGTTAAGATTACAGAAGCACTCTGCTCAAGTATTTTTCTTTCAACACTTTAGTTACAAGAAACAAAAGCTTTTAGATGGAATGCATACAGCAGCTTAGAACTGTTTTACTCAAACTCAAACGATTATACATCTATAAGAATTAGAATCAGGAGGTACCTCCTGCTCTAACTTGAATAAGTGACGACTGAAATGCTGCTGCAGTCTCTCATTTGCATAATTTATGCAGAACTGCTCAAAACTATTCCTCTGCAGAACAACAAAGTTTTAGAGATAAGAATTTACACAAGAACTTTAGAACAGAGAAGTGAAGAAATTCACAGAAGTAGCATGAGAAAGCTTGAGACATACTTCAAATGACTCAAATCCATAGATATCCAAAATGCTAATGGATCTGCCAGTTCTGCGCTTGCCAACTGCAAGTGATTTGTTGATTTGTTCAACTAGCCATTCAAATAAACAAGCATAAATTGACTTTGCCAACGCATCCCTTGCATCAATCGCCTGGAAGACAAAATTTGTGGATTCCCAGTTAGGTTAATTAGAAGAATAAGACAATTCACCAATCTAGAAAATTTTCATAAACATTTAAATTCAATTTGATTTACTAAGGGCAGATCCCTAAATCCAATAGATGCTATACGCATAAGAAATAGTTTCACAAGTGTAATAGATTGTCCAGTTAAGTGTCTGTGCAGATTTGACTGTGACCACTATCTATATTTTAAGTTTTGCCCTACATGATTCTTTCAAGGAAGTAACTTGACTACCTTCATGTACATGCCCTTGAAGAAGAGCAAGAAATTTTTGTTTTCCATATTTGTCCTCTTACATTGCTACGACCAATTATACAAATGCTTCACTTAAATTTCACTCAAACATTCTTACCTGAGATAAGGCAAGCTTCTGGGTTATATTATCATTCCCAACTCTCATTTTTCGAGTTGATAAAGCAAGCTTTAGCTCAACGACATCACATCCTATCAACTTGGCTACAGTTGTCAGACCTGAACACATCCAAATTTTAATCATTGGTGAACACCCCTTTCCAGAAAGAACTCAGGATGCATAACTTGTTAACGAGAAGGAAGGGGATCATAGGGGTAATCAAGTGAATTTCAAGAACAAACAATGGGGAAAAGTACATTTCCACAAGGCAAAATAGCTGAAAATAAAATACAATCATAATTGAGTGGGATACGATCACAAGACACAAATATAGCAGATGCTTGTATCTCTGGGGTAAAAATAAACAATTGGCATCGATATTGCAAAACATGGAAACAAGCTATACTATTAAAGGATCAGATAAAGAAAAAGATAAGTGTTTGTGAAAAATAAAATAGCAATAAGCATCACATGGCAATTAATATTGCTTACCACTACCATTAGAAACTAAACATAAAAGATTCTGATATCAATGTTAGAGTACACATTACGGAAAACTGACAGTGTTTTAGTTTACTTCAGCTCATAATTGTACCTCTCCTACATCTTTTACTTTGCAAGCATCGTTTTTTTTTTCTTTCCAAATATTTCCCTTCCATGCTTTCTTTGCTTTCACCCTTTACCTATTTGTTTATTTTATTCCACATTATTAGATTTTTGAGACTTAATCGCAATGCTATTTTTCCAGGCAGGACCACAAGCAAATTACCTACATTCACTCGCCTCTAGCCAAAATGTCTGTTTATCCTTCCACTCAACGAATTCCTCGTGTCAATACAAATTTTTTCTCTCTCCCATGGTCAATGACATTAGAATAAAAACATAAAGAAACAGAAAAAGCAACTTCTAATTTTGTGCAGAAAATCCAAGACTAGTAGAAATATCCACATTAGCTACTGAAAGAACCTTACTTTCATCAACAACTGGTTCAACATGGTTGTCATTATCAATAACAACAAACGAGATGTTTCCTAGCCACAGTACAGCAGAAAGCATTGCAAATACACTCTCTTGGTCTTCCTTGCCAACATGAACAATATCCAGCGCTTCCTGATGATTGGCAACAGTCATAATGTGAATGCACGCATGGCAATCTCCGCAATATAGAAACCTAGAATGGAATTCTTAGGATAGTTGCAAGAACATGAAAGGGAAAAATGTACCATGACAACACAGAAGCATTCAGCATCATCAATCCCATTTATTGAGTAGCAATTGCTCTGATTCAAATATTTATACTCACTTGCACTCTTCAAATTTATCTTCCCTGTATTCCATGAAGGAATAAATCACTAAAGAGTCAAGAATACAATAAGAAATTTTAATTGTGAGTAACAGCTATGGAGTGATAACAACCTAGAAACAGCCACTTTTCTTATAGACCTGAAGACATTGAAGGGTTACATCACAATTTATTCATCCAAGGAAACAGCCAATGAAGAAAATGGAAATAGATACCTCTAAGCGCAGATGGAGCTCCAGCACAAAGCTGGTAAAATATATGGTAGGACCTTTCTCCCTCAGAGCATTGGACCACTCTAGACTGTTTAATAACAGTTCAAATTAGCTACATAAATCACAAAAGATAAAGCAACAAATATACAACAAATAAACATCACCTTTTCAAGTAAAACTGTGCGTCACGGGGTAAAAGAGAGATCAAATTGTCAGTGCATCACCACATCAAATTGAAAACAGATAAAGTCTCAGGAACTCAGAAATTTCAGTAATCTTACAAGTTTGTATTTTGGCACCAGATATCTTTCCAGTTTCACTGAAGTGGATTTCAATCAACTTGCCCTGCAGCATGTTTAAAAGGCAAAACATATTGTCAAAATAGCCACAACATCTATTGCTGAATCTTTCAAGTTCAAGGTTGCAAACTCTCTATATGAATTGATCTGTGGTTTGAGACATTAACTCAAAGAATATGATGCTTACAAAGCGGCTTGAGTTATCATTCCTCAATGTCTTTGCATTACCAAAGGCTTCTAGGATTGGGTTAGTCTTCAGTATTTCATACTCAATCCCACTGCCGCCACCAAGTGCAGCCAAATATTGCATTGCTATCTTTGCAGTCTCAGTTTTTCCTGCCCCACTCTCACCACTGAAAAATTAATTGAAATAGATTCAACATATTTAATTGTATATGCAATAGAAAAACTAAAAGTAGAACGAACTGCAGAAAAAAAATTGTTACTAATTACACTAAATTTGTTTAATCATGTTATGACGCCAAAAGAAACAAACAAAAAGTTAGTACGAGCTAGGCACACAAGACAAACACAAGTAGCAAAATGATACAAATTGTGAAACAAACTATACTGAATGGAATCATGCAGTAATGAATGGCCTCAACTTGGACCAAGAAAAGAAACATGATTTAGAAGTGGCCCATCCACTAATAAGGACGGAATTGATCCAAAATAAACTAAGAGCATCATTTGGTCCCGATACTGGTACTTTCTATTTCTTGACTCAAAAAACGAAGATAATATTCCCAATAACATATTTGATTGCAATAAAAATTCCATAAAAGAAACTTCAACTATCAATTGAATAGCCAGGATCTCATAGGAGAACTTAAATTTCCTCACCAACTAAAGATTGGAAAAAAGGGTATTACATTCCTCATCCACTTGCCAGGTTAGATTGTCTTTTTGTCTTATGTATTAAGAATTAATCAAAGTTTCCTTATAGAACTAGTAGAACGACTATCATCTATACCTATGAAAAATAAATTATAAGATACATCTCAAAAATGATCAATGCAATTTATGTAGACAGTTAGAAATCATCTAAAATTTGTGCAGAGATCCACCTAATGCTAAACAGGAAACAGAACACTACACAATTGGTGGATAATAGAAGTATATGCACAGGAAAAGTATAACTACTAGTGTAACTGAACAAGTTAAATCATGAACCAATAAAGTCAAAATATTCGAGTAACCAACCTTATAATGATAGATTGATTTACTTCATCTGCATAGAAAACAAAACTCAAAGATCAGTTCCAAAAAGATTCATAAACTTTTAAGTTCCTAAAGCTACAAGAATTTAATCAAAAAATTTCAACAAAAAAACACCTCGAATCATTTCCCTGATGGCTGTATCTGCAATGGCATACACATGCGGGCTCTGCATAGATTTATTCTTATATGCTTCAATGTAATCATTCCCATATGAAGGAACTTTCTTGAAGGGATTGATGGCAACCAACACCGGCCCGGCTTTTGTCTAAAAAGCATAAATTTATTCAGTAGACAAGTTAGTCAAGTTTATAATTCCGTATCATGTCCATAAGCAAACATAACCTTATTAGAATTCTTACGTAGATCATATCTTGATTGTATCTATATTGAAGATTGTACAACACTGATGGCTCATTTAAGAAACTAAGTTGCATGAGATCATCTACACCATCAAGGATATCAGGATTCGCAGGTACCAGACTTTCAGAGTTTAACTTTAAAACCTGCAACAGAAGCAGTAACAGTTTTAACTAAACAGCTAAATTTGGCTGAAAAATCATCTTACTTCAAGTGGTTCTACTTACTTTTCCGTCAGGAAGAGAAATAACAGATTCACTACCCGAAGTTGATAAAATCTTCCCCAATGCCCAATCCCCGTTTGGAAGTTGAACCCATGATTGAACTTTCTGAGACCAAAAACTTAAATAAGTACGTGACAAGATCAGTGAAATGGGTATTGACAAAATGCGCTTGATGGCACAAAATAATTGAGTAAAATTCTTTAATATTGGCATGAAATTTTCAACTGCAATATTATTAGTCCACGTGAAATAAAAACATCATTGAGTTCGTGCATGATACCTTTTTTGCAGCATATGACGTGGTATCTGCCCACTTTTGCTCACTGCAAGATGGCAAGATTGAATGCAAGGGTGAAGTTCCAGTGTCCAGGTCTTCATCCCCCACAGAAGGCCTGCCTTCAACTGGGAAGGTGTTGCCACAGCCACTATAAGGGGAATCCTCATTTGCATCATTCACAACCCGACCCTCTACTGCCTCAACATCCCTATTCTCCATACCATTGTTCTCAGAAATGACTGAACACGTGCTATCCCTATGTTCAGCATTAAAAGAATCAGGTTTTTCTAATCGATCAGGTGACAATGAACCAATGAACCTAAAATCAACCGGCAATGATTTGATCGCCTGAAGGGAAGGATGGACCAACGACTGCTGTGACATTTCCTCTGACCCTGGGGATTGAGTTAAGAAAAACACCATGAGATAAAAATGAAATAAAAAGAAAACTCTTTTCACACAAAAATGTCGTGTCAAGCTTTAGCACAAGTCCCCACTTGCCAAATTATCTGACTACCAAAGTGGAGGGGACCATACTCGTAGAGTTAGACCTTAGTATACTTCAATACTTGGTCACTATTGACAAGCTCAACAAAAGAGGGTGGAAAAGTTCCAAACCAAAAAGTGGTCTAATCTTTCAATCATCATTAGATCATCTTTCCGAATCCATCAAATTTATCAAACAGAGATGAAGCGATTCAATGGTAGAAGAATTACTTGATCTGATAAAACCCCTATTTCACGCACCAAAAGTTGTTATGTTGCTCAGAAATGGAGGCAAATTAACTAAGAAAATTCCTTCCTTAAACCGTAAATGTTACCTATTTAAGAGAACATATCTACATGAAGGAATAAAAAAAATAAACACTTCGAAGAAAAGGAACAACAGAAAAAAGAATCACATCCTTCTCCTTACTATGTGTTTTCTCAGAATCCAAACAAAGGATAAAGCCTCAAAGCGCCGAAATGTTCCAAAACCGAACCGATCCAGCGCCAAAACTAACGATTTCCCAAAAAAAATTAATTTCCGTTTAAGAAATACAAGTTAAACAGAAAAGAAAAAGGAAGGGAAGAATTAGAAAACAAATAAAAAAGAAAAACCAATGACAATAACAGAATTTGAAGAGAAATAAGACAAGGAAAAGAAAATGGCTAACCTTGACAAAGTCAAAAATTTTGCATGAATATCAGAAATCACAGTGAAGCACTGTCGAATCTCGGATCAACCTCGAGGGCTGTCCCGATATCATGAACACTCCAGAGTCGAGAATCAAGCGGAATTACGGAGTTCGTTCATACTAAACTCGAAAGAAACGCAACGAAAAGAGAATAAAAAGAAACGGAAAAGCAGCTTCATACACGAAGCAGCAACTGGGAATGGTGTACACAGTGGAAGTATATAGTTAAGATAATTGTAGTAGCACAACAGTAGGGACGACAATAGGCGTGTTTGGTTTCCCAGAAAGCGAGAGAGAAAATGAAATAAATTGGAATAGAAAATCGAAGTACGTGTAGAGCTTCAAACATAAAAAGAATAACAACAAAGGAGAAAGAACATCTCCTCTGACTCTCTCTCCCTCTTTTTTGGAATTTAAAATATTATTTATTTTTTTGAAATTTTCAAACTTTTTTATTAAATCGTCATTAATAAAATTCTAATATTCTAATAAATATAATATAAACCTCTAAATTGTTTATACTATTGTGTGAAAAGACGGTTCCGACCCTGCCTTTTTGTTAAATTTATGTGGAGGACATATGTCCTTATACACAATTAAAAATAAGATCTTACCAGAATGAGAGTAATGCATTGCAGGTGATTAGGTGTGTAGGCCAATCATTGAAATTAACCAGATACCTTAAAATTAGTCGTTAACATTTATAAGGGTATTATTCTTTTGATTTGGAAACTTTAAAATAGTTAATTAATTATCAAACAAAATATTACCCGAATTATTATTATTTTATTAAAAAGGTGTAAACGATAACGTTTTTGTCATCGCCTGTAAAGCCTCAGTCCCGATCAACTAGAGCTCGGCTCATTGATCATGGACTATGCCGGCCAAAATTGTTATCTCTACTCCTTGAATTTGAACAAGTTTTATAATCAAAACTTATTAATATTTCAACTTAAGTTATTTTTATTTGATTTTATGATTGTTGATCTAAAATTAATCAATTATTATTCATAACAACAATAATAATATTCGGTAGAAAATTCGCTAAGGCACACTATCTGGAAAAATTTAATAGTGTGTAACCTTATGCCTAACTAGCAGAGAAACTCTTTTCAAATAATCCACATAAAGGAAAATTAAAAATTAAAAATTAAAGTAATAAAACAATAAAATCAAATCAAATATTAATCTTAATGAATCAAAATAATTTCACAAAATCAAACATTAATGTCACTTTTTAGTGCTAATATTTTCCAATTTACATGCCCGAAGTGATTAATGTGTAATTGTTAAGTTGTCATATCATCATGAAAGTCTTTATTTACTGGAGTTTATTTTATTTTTTGATTTTTTGATTTTGTTTTGTTCAAAAAAAATTATGTGAATTTTTAGTTTTATTTTTGATTTTAGTTTCTTCCTATTTTTAAAAATTATGAAAATTATAAAATGTTTCCTGATTCTGTTTTTTTTCATATTCTGATGTACTATTATTTAATATATTATTTAATTATTTAAATTTTAATAAAAATTATGAATAATTTAATTTAACATTATATATTTAATAAATTAAAAATAATTATCAATAAAAATTATGAATAATTTAGTTTAATTTAATTTTTATAATTAAAATATATGTAATTAATTTTTAATAATTACTAATAAATTTAATTAAATTTAAAATGTATAAATATTCAAATAAAATTTGATTTATAATTAAAA
>JANZLC010000003.1:5845232-5872041 GCA_026413385.1 Erythroxylum gracilipes
GGATTAATTTCAATAAAAATTTCAAATTTTGGTCAATTTTATAATTATAGTTCGAACTTTAAAAAATAGTAATAAAATATTCAAATTTTTAATTCCGTTAAATTTTAACATGAATTTCAACAATTGGTAATAAAATATTTAAATTTTCAAATTTTGCAATTATAGTTTGATCGTTAAGTTTGCTGATGTTATTTGTCACATACGTCATAAACTTTGAAAGTGTTTAATAAATAGCTAATGTTATCTGCTGGTCAAATTAACTAATATAGTCAATTGTTAGCTAACCGCTTGTAAAATCAACTAACAGCTAATGTAATACGTCGATTGCCAAACAAGGTCTCTGACTATTAATACATGTCACCTGAAATTAACACAACAATGAAGATTAATGAAACAAAGTCGTAGTTAAAAATGGAATCCTTAAGTCAGTTTACATAGCCTCAAACATTTTTTTTGTTTGTTCTTTTAACACCTCAAACTACTCTCACATTGTAATGTATTGCACTAACAAACACTTTGTTTTCAATTCATTCTCTCGATGCTCTCAATATGAAGACATCAGGTTGCGTAATCTAAAAATCGAAGGATGAGGACATCGAGAAAATAAATTAAAAATTAAGGAAAATTTTAAAATTAAAGCATGAAGCTGACAGAGCTATTTAATATGATTTATGTTATTTTTAATTTAACGAAAACACTAATGTCAACTATAATTGAAAAAAATTAATTTTTAAATATTTTATTGTCACTCTTTGAAGTTAAGTTTATAATTAAAGAAAATTGAAAGTTGAGTATTTTATTACTACTTTTTAAAGTTTAGGCTATAATTATAAAATTGAGTAAAGTTTAAGATTTTTTTTTGCAATTAACCCTATATATATATATATATATATGCATAATATGTGTAAATTATGCATGTTAATTTGTTTTTTTAATAGAAACGCAAGACCCAAATTATGATAAATATATTTATTATTTATTATTTATTACAATCAAATAATTCATCCCCTCCTTCTGTCACTCTCCCCACATATGTGTGTGTATATGCATAAGTATAACTGTAACATTTTGAATCTAATATATATATATATATATATATACATGCATAAGTATAACTGTAACATTTTGAGTAATCAGATTTTTTAGATTCAATGACTAATTAAACAGATAGATTTTAATGAGATGTTGGGTTATATTTTTCTTGAATTATTATATTTTATTCAATGATAAAAAAAAATCAACTAGTTTGATTATAAAATTTTAATTTGTTTAACTTTTCAGTTCGATTTATTTTAATAATTTTTGTTATTAAAAAATAATCAATTTATTAATTGAATCTTTTAAACTTTAAATCTTTTATCTTATTAAAATAATTTTTAGTTTGGCTTTTAAAATATTGATTATATTTTTTTATTAGTAATTAGTTACATATGACATGGGTGTTACTAGTCAACGAAATTAATTAAAGATTTAGAATGACAATATAAATAACAATTTAGAAAACATTATTCTGTTCAGATTGACATGTTAAAATTATACACTCAGTTAGGTTCAAACTGAGTTTGACGACTGACCAACTGGATTTGCTGTCCTTTCACTAAGTTTAAGGTTCACCTAGTTTGGCGAGACCTAATCCTACATTCTTTCGCAAGTACAGAAAGTATAAACAATGTAATAACACATGCCTGTCAGGACTTAAACAGTTAAACCTTAAAGCCCCCCGTAAATTACGACATTACGTAGGTATTAATAAACCGAAACTGACGCTGACGATTTAACTGAAATTAAAAATTGATGAATTAATTAATTAATTAATTATATTAAATTAATAAATTTTTATAAACTTAAATGAATGAATTAATTTTTATTTAAAATATTATTTTTAATTAAACTTTAAACTCTCTTTTAAACTTATTTCAAATTATTCAGTTTTATTATCTTTAACCGATTTTATAATGGTTTAATATTGATTGAACTTTTTAAACCTCTTATTAGTTTAACTTTCAGTCTGAATTTTAAAACACCAAAATATTATATTTTTATAAAGCTATTTCGTTATTATTAATGTGTTAATATATTAAATATTAAAAATGTAATAATTATTAATTATATATTTAAAATGATTTACTTAATAAGTTTACAAATTAAAATAAAAAACACATTCAAATTCAAATGATTGATAATAAAATTTGAAATAAAGCAAACTTGCATATATTCGATACAGACTTTCAAAAAATGCTAAAGACTTGAACCTAAGAAAGACATTTTGAGGGAAATCCCCGTCCCTTAGTAACCCTCCTAAAGGGCATTACTGAAACATTCGAGACCACATAGTAATCCCCAAATCACACCACGAGACCAGACAGTGTGAATGCAAGAGCACGGTGATATTATCCAGTGTCAAGGAATATTTGGGAATGACATGCAGAGAGACGCAACAACATTGCCCCATGTGTTTTGCATAAAAGTTATGAATCTTACAATGAGTAGTGTCTCAATTATTGAAGTGACTTTAGGTAACGTAGCATACCCTCTAAGAATTTGAAACCTTCTTAGTTAAAATCATAACATGTTCTTTGAAAAATTAAAGTTATCATGAAAGGAATATGTCTAAAAGGGATATGGGATAAGGAGCTTTTTGACTATGCTACGTAGCTAACAAGTTTTGGAGATGGCTCAAAAGCTGCAAAGGGTCCCCAGTTCTGGCCTTGAAAAGTTTATTTTTTAGATTAAAGATGTGTTGTAATGACAAGACTCTTTCTTTCATTATTACTCTTAATATATATATACACATATATGTTTGCTTGCATCCGCTAAGAGAATTGGTTAAGTTTGGTCATAAAGAATCACATTTATGAGTACATAGCAGCAACAGAGTGGTTAGGCTATTGGTGTGGTGTCCTGTTTTGATATTAGTTCTGGACAGGGACTGGGTGGTGTGGTGGGCAAATGTTTTCCAAAGCATGGGCAAGGTCACCTGGGTATGCATGCATAGGTAAAGCTTGGCCCTCAAGAAATTTTGGAAAGATTTTGTAGGGAAATTGCAGAGACTTGGCATGGTCCACATGTATAAAAGCTTGATCAGATCAAGTGACTTTTATCCAAATCTTCACTGAATTTCAAAGTCTTATCTTGTTATTTTGAATGAGTTCTTTCACTTACTAGAACTAGTTTTATGGAGAAGTCTGGATTTAGGTTTAAGCTTAACATCATAAGAATTTGAACCCAGAAATTTCAAGTGCTTGGAACGACTCCTCTTGAACTACTCCTTAAGAAGTTTATGTATATACTTTCTAAGCAGACAATTCACAAATGCTGCAAGGTGAGCGACCTAACCTAGTTTTGCAAAAGGAATTGAGTAAAGAGAAGAAGCAAACAAGTAAGAAGGCAAACCATCTATTTTCCTGACTGCACAGAACAAAACACGAACATAGGCTACATAGGTTGGCTGTTCTTGCTTCTGATATCTAAATGTCTTCTTTGTTTGGATTACTCAGTGGCATCATGTGCTAGAAGGAGACATACACTACACTGACATCTGGTCAGCAGACGTGCAGTTGTGCCAATTGATTAGTGGGTAATAAGTAGCATATACGACAAACAAAACTAACACATTAATAATACAAGCCAATACAAGCTGGTCTCCTAAAGCAATCCCAAGTTCTCTGGAATAAAGCAGGTCTTAGTGACCTACATACATGGAGGTGGAGGAATAAACCTGATCTCAGCCAAAAACAAGATGATGATCATGTATACATTGTGGTATGCCGACTTTTTTTTTGACTATTGTGATTAGCCGATGTGGGAATAACACATCTAACAATTACCTGACCGTGGACGTGCAAGTATTATGGGACCTGAGAAATTTATTAGCATTCCAAGCTAAACCCATGGGTCAGGAAGGGCTATTTTAGTTTGCTAACCTTTTGTATTAAATGGTTTCGAATTAGCTTCAACTGGTTTGACAGGAATTTTGTGTTGATGGTCCATGCTGTATGGAGGTAGGTAGCCCAAGATGGGAACTGACAAAGGGAAGAGCCAATGTCTTGCAGGCACACCTCAAGTCATTTGATGTTAGGATCAAATCATTCTGATGGGTATTCTGATAAAACTGCTTAGGGAAGTGATCACATTGACAAACCAACCTCTGAAGTTTATCACGATAACTACCCATTACTGGTGCCAAGTGCTTTAAGCGAGCACAAGGCCAGTGCACAAGTGGATGATACAATGCAATCAAAATATGGCATTGAATTCTAGAAGTCAACAAATGTCTTCAGTGAATTTCCTAATCATGGATGAGACCGGCAAGTATGACGAAACAACCTACAAGATACCATTGAATCTTCACTTCACAAATGGAACACCTGAGGGAGTTCGTCCAGCATATTCCTCGTATTGTGAACCAAAAAATTGCTTCAAGAAGTACTCTTCATAAGGTATCCTTTCTGCGAAAAAGCGCCAGACAACAACTGCAAACGCAACAGTTGATATGGGATTACACAACATTATCTGAGTGCCGACTGACCATATCAGGAAACCACAGTATCCTGGATGACGAACAAAGTGGTAGATGCCATGAGTAACCAGCTTGTGATGTTCCTCGTGATGAATCTTGATGAGATGTGTGAAAGCACGTCCAGCTGTTATAATTGCCATTTTCCTAATGATTTCCCCAATTAAGACCATTGCGAGACCCGCATTACTTATCCACCAATATTCCTTCAAAGCAGGAAATAAAGCAATTTCAATAACGTACTCCAGTAATGAAAAGGCCATCGCTAGGAGATAGCTTTTGCTGATCAGAAGTGACTTTAGGGTAACACTCGATCTGCCATGTACCATAACTGCTAGAACATATTCAGAAATATGAAAGAAGGCAATTGCCAAAAACATTTCTGCCAACTGTCTGCATGCTGTGTAACTGAAGATTTCTGTCATTTTTTCCAAAGTAAGTGGGTTAATTTTTGCCTTGATATACTAATACAGATCAACAGTAGCATGCAATCTGAATAAATCAACAGTATTGTGCAATCCTGGGGGTAGCTTCAGACCTGAAAAAGACGCAAACGTGAACAAGGTCATTTCACCTTTCATATCATCCAAAAGGTGCTTCAAGAATTGCATCTTCTACAAAGCAAGGAAACAGAAGTATGATTTAGGAATTTTCCATACACTTTCAAGAGTTTTTACAGAAATATTCTTTTACTACACAGCAAAAGCAAGATAGAAAAGCCACGGACAATCACTTTTCTGCTTTTGGAAGATAAGAGCAAATACATTTGCAGTATTGTCCAACTCATCCCTCATCAAATGATAAGAGATTTTTTTTTTTTTATAAAAAAATTGCCTTGGAATGGAGAAATAACAATGGTGTTACCAAGAGTAAGCACTTTTAGAAATGACGCAACCATCTTCATATAACTAATAATCAGCAGAGCTAGAAGACTAAAGGCGAAGAAAACATGAGTCCAACAGAAAATTCGTAAAATTTATGGAGATTGAAAATTTTGTAAATTTATGCACACAAGAATTGAATAAACAAGATAAAAAAATCCCAACCATACAAACAGGCCCTTCAAAATCTGAAATCCTCTTTTGTCTATGGGACCTAAAGAGATGGAAAGACAAAGATGAGAGATAAATTGCATTCATCAATTCTTCAAAGCTTGCTCTAACCTACCTCTATTTATCCCTTTACCATCTCACCTCTCCATATATAATGGTGTGTTTGTGTCTGTCCAATAATCAATCTTAACCTTTGAAATTTATTCAAAATTTTCAGTTTGTTGCCCACTAATCAACCTTTAAAATGAAACAAGGGAGGACAACATATATAAAAAGCCAATGCATTAATCAAAAAACATATATGATTGTGCAAATACAACAAATTAGCAGGTGCTAATAGTACCAAGGTTTCATGTGCTGAAAATCTGTATAATTTAGCAATACTCTCAACCACTGTGGCTATCAGTATCCACACAGTATTTGAGAAACCCTGTCAGTTGCAAGCACCTACGTTATGTAGATCTGAACTCAAGCTTCAATCCAACTATGTCCTAGGTCTTTTCTCAGTACCCCCTTCCCCACTCCCTTCCTCACCTTTGCTGCATCATCCCAACTACCTACCTCGGAATAAACCTTTGATAGCAATACAAAAGCAGCACCATCCTCAGGTACCAGAAGCAGTAGCTTTTTAGCAGCCCATTCTCCTAACTCCCTGTTTCCATATGTTCTACAGCCACTAAGCAAGGATCTCAAAATAGCAGGCCAAGGAGGATGAGGCATGATTTCAATCACATCTTTAGCATCTTGAAGGTATCCATTTCGTGCGAACATATCGACTAAGCAACCATAAACATCAGGAGAAGGCTCCATTCCATGTTTTGACTTCATTGAATAAAAGAGAAAACATCCTTTATCGACAAGACCCAAATGGCCACAAGCTGATATAAGAGACACAAATGTCGCTTGGTTGGGCTGCAGATTAGAAGTCCTCAGTTTATAAAAAATTTCAATAGCTTCCACAACAAGACCATGGTGAGCGTAAGCCATGATCATGGCATTGTAAATAACAATGTCCTTCTCTTCAAATGATAGATCAAAAACCATTCTTGCACTTTTAATGTCCCCACACTTCGCATAAGCATCTAGAATTGCACTGGCTACAAAACTATATGAGTCATATCCCGTTCTAAAAGTAAATGCATGAACAAATTTCGTTTGATAATAAGCAGCAATAGCAGCAGCACTGTTTAAGATACTGGAAAAAATAAATTCATCCGGTCTCTTGCCACAATCAATTAAAGTTTTGAAAAATCCAATAGCTTCGTAATCATAACCTTGACGCACTAAGGTGGATATCATGATACTCCAAGATGGCAAATCTAGTTCCTCAAGTTCACTGAATAACTCAAAAGAATCAACCAACAGTCCAAATTTCACATAACCTTTAATTAATGAACTACAAATACATCCATCAGAAGAAAAACCAAACTTAATTACAATCCCATGAATTTGCTTGAACATCTGCTTGCTTTCCATTCTAATACAACTTTCCAAAACATTTGTAAATGTACATTCATTTGCTTCAACTCCCATCTGAAACAAACTATAGAAGGTTTCTATTGCTTTGAAGTCATCATTATTCCAACTGTAGCCTGAAATTAATTGATTCCATATGGTGACATCTTTGAGCAATGTATTGTCAAACACAGTATGTACCATCTCCATTGCTCCACAACTAGCGAGCATGTACATAACAGAGGAGGTGATCTTGACATCATCAAAGAAACCAAAATGGCACGCAAGGCAGTAAAACTGCAGTCCAAGATAGCGTTGAAGTAACTCCCCACATTGTCTGAACAATGTCGAGAAGGTAATGTGGTTAGGTCTTACGTCATTCAGCGATAAGTCATAGTATAAGGTTACTAGTTCTCTTGGATCTTCAAGCTGTGAACCAAGCATAGTATTGAACGATACAATGTCTTTGTTATGCATCCTTTGGAACACTTTCAAAGGAAAGCTTGTTTTATCACTCTTGATGTACATATCCATAAGAGCATTCATTACTGAAGTAAGAGAATCCATCTCACTTCTTACGATTAGTCCATGAATTTCCTTACCAAAATCCAAGTTACACACAAGTGAGCACCCTTGGCAGGCACCAATGTATGTATACTTGTCCATTGATACTCCTTCAAAGCGCATTAAAGATATTAAATTGATTGCTTCAGGGCCATAACCACAGTGTGTATATCCTCCAATCATAGCATTCCAACAACCAGTATCTACGTTGTCCATGCAGCAAAAAATGTTTTCAGCTCCTTCAATATCTCCCACCTTAGCATAAAAATTCAAAATTGAACCACCAACATGTAGGTTGCTTTGCATCCCAATTTTGTAAGCAAAACAGTGAACAGAAGTGCCAAGTTCACTACGTCTAGCATTGGCACACACCTTCATAACACTACCAATGGCAAATTCATTAGGCATTAACCCAGTTCTCATCATTTCCACAAATATATACATACTCAGTTCAAACTTCCCACAATGAATTGCACCTGATATGAGTAAAGTCCAAGAGAAAACACTTCTTTGAGACATTTCCTCAAAAACCTTAAACCCATCATCCAACAGGCCACCGCGTGCATATGCTCTTATCAAATTATTCTGTGTGAAAACGTCATTAGGCAATCCAATTTTAAAAACATATCCATGGATTTGGGCTCCAATAAAGGGAGACAGAGAACCCTCAGACGAAGAAAGAAATGCGGCCAGGGCAGCAGGATCATTCCCTATTGAGAAACTAGGTCTCGAAGCCCCTATGAATCTATAGAGACAGGATTGATGCTTGAATGTGGACCTACTAAAGAGATGTAATTCCTTTGGTAAATACTTTGATCTATGAGAAAATAATATAGTTCTCATAAGTCTGCTAACAAGAGCTCAGAAAGCTCATCTTTTCAACTCAATCATGATTCTCTCTCGTTTACTTCAACAATTAGGGTAGCTATTGGGATCTACCTGCGAGCAATAGTATGTAATATTAAATTTAGAGTCTTGCTCGTTAAATTAAATGGAGCAACTTGTCTCCTTCCATATCACGATCTTTCATTATCCAATGTAAAAATAGTTCCTTGCCCCCGTTAGTGAAATGAAACTAACACAAAAACAACCACCAAAATTTGTGATCACATATACAGAAACAGTGGATTATTAATTAACAGAGTAGATGACACAGATTACCAACTTGAACAAAGCAGTAGAATTTTTTTTAAGGAAAACCAACAAAATTAAAGATGGATCCAACTCACATGCAACAGCAGAAACCACAAATATATGGGGAAAAAAGGGAACTTAAGGAATATTAACACAAATAAAAAAAATAACACTGCATTAAAAAAGAAAAAGAAAAAGAAAAAGAAAACTAAACAAATACCAGTGAGTCTTCTCCTTCTGCATCTCCGGCAAATATGATTCTGAAACAAAAACAACATTTTAATACACACAAGATTGCAGATTTTTTCATTTCGAAGTGAAAACTAGAGATTAAACCCAAAATCACCTTCTGTTTCCCATTTTCAGAAATAACCCGAGAAAGTGACAGCACAATCAAGATTTCACAAGCGAAGTAAAATTTAAATGGAGCCAATCTCCAAGCTAGGGTTTTTGTAAACTTGAGACATACTATAGAAGAAAAGACCAGAAAAGAGGATATTAAAGTGAAAGTGAGAGGCAGCAGATGTTGGAAGCTAACTGATCAAAGAAGAAAAGAGGGAAGTGTGACAGAGCAAGCACAAACTAACAGTAAACAACATAATTGTTTAATTGATATTTTCTTAATTAAATATTATTAATATAGAGATAATGAATTTTGGTGATTTTGTAACGATAAAAAATATATTTTATTATATTTTAGTTTTAAAATTATTTAAAAAAGTTAGGTTATATTTTATAATTTATTTATTTATTGTAATTTTATTTATATAATGATTTAGTATGTTAATTTTATTTAATTATTTTTTAATTTATATTATTGTCACATTTGTATGTTGATTTACCGGAAACAATCTTTATATTACGTAGGAGATAAATCTGCGAATTACCGTATCTCTTTATATCTTGCTTTATTAGGAGGCTTCGGATCGGGAATGATGAATTACAATATCAATTTTATTTTTATTTTTAAAAATTTTCAAAACTATTTTGCAATTGCCAATCGGGTCTCGGGGCTGGGGCCCAAGTCCAATTATTAAATAAGTACAGAAGCCCAAACTTGTTTTAATTGGAACAGAACTGCCTAAAACCCCATTTCGTACGACACTGTCCTAAAGCCCCATCTCACAACAGAAGCAGTACGAGAGAAACAGAGAAACCAAGTAAAGAGATGGGGTGGTGGTGTAGTAGTTGTAGTTGTACTCCTGTTGCTCCAACTTCCCTGCTTCATTTTACTCATTTGAAGACTCGCCCTTCTCTGGTTTGTTGCTTTCACTGCTTTATCTTAACCAACTAATGTTTCTGCTCTTTTGCTTTCTTTGGAACTGTTCTGTCTTGCTTTACCATTCGGTTCTGTTAAATGCTTGGATTGCCGAATTAGGAAAGAAGTAACAGAAGGGAAAAAGTAGAAAGATAGTTACTTTTTCATAAGTTCACTGTTGTTGTTAGTAAAAAAAATGTTTCGATTTTCATTGACTTCATTTGAGTTTCGGTGACCTTCGAACGTGCAAAGACACATTTGTTTGAATATGCATCAAAAAGTTGACTCCATTCTGAAAATTGCTCATTTGGGTCTCTTTCTATAAGCATAAGCAGCAGAAGAGGCTGTTGGATAGGAGCCAAAGAGCTTCAAAAGTTGTTGCCTACTATGGCTTGAAGACACCTCCCTACAAACTCGTAAGTGGTGATCTCTTTCTCTCCTTATGATTCTCTGAATTGCTTCGATTAAGAAGTCTTTTTGAATCATAATAGTAACTTCTGAAGGAAACATCTTTAGTTATCGGTGAAAATGGGGTGGAGAAGATGACTTCCATCTTGGTAAACTTCTTCAACGAGAAATTTTTGTTAGGATTACCTGAAATTGTCATTCTATGTTTACCATTAAGAAAATATGTTTGTTGAATATGAAAATAAAAGTTGTGTTTCGTACACTAAAATTTTAACTGATTTGCTGTCTTCAGTATGTTGAATATGCTTAATTTTGTTTGATATCGATGTTGAATAGACTTAATTTTGTTTGATATCTTAGGATGCTTTAGAGCCATATATGAGTCAGATGACACTACAGAAGCACTGGGGAGAACATCATCGTCAGTATTTGGAAGGTTTGAATACAGCGCTAGGGAAAAATGACATCTTATATGGGTATACCATGGATGAACTTGTCAAAGCTACATATAACAATGGGAGCCCCTTCCCTGAGTTCAACAATGCTGCTCAGGTATACTATTTATATGGTCTATGGATCAATTGCATTATCACACAGATTTATTGGTTCTCTAACTGAAGCCTAAATGTATCTTTTGGGTGGTCTTGCCCGTATCAAGTCTCTTATGTTCAAATTATTTGCAAGATTCTTAGGCCAGAAGAACTGCCACAAATGATATATGAAAACCAATATCTGAATTATATTGCAGGTCTGGAATCATGATTTCTTTTGGGAATCCATGCAACCAGGAGGAGGGGGTATGCCTCAAGTTGGTGTTCTTCAGCAGATTGAAAAGGATTTTGGTTCATTTACCAATTTCAAAGACAAATTTATAGAAGCAGCCCTTACACTGTTTGGTTCTGGATGGGTTTGGCTTGTTTGTAAGTCTTTCCCATCTCCTTTTGAAATTTCAGTTGGACCAGGTCTTGTCATTTTGGTAGAGGCATAGTAAATTTATTTATCAGGAAAGGGAAGCAAGGGTGTCTGGTCAGGTCTAGGCTTCATTTGCAAAATAAGATTTCATAGTGAGGTCTATCTGTTGGGATGATGTGTCAATTTGCATCCCATTCCTCCCCTTTCTAACTCACTCCAGAAGTATTTAGCTAAGGCTACTTTTTGGTAAATTCATGCATCATTCATTTGCAAAACACATGTTCATACATATATGCATCATTAGATGTTTCCTTCTTGGTTCTAGCTTAAAAGTTGAATAAGGAATTTCAACCTTAGCTCTAATGTACACTTAGATGACACACTGATTGCATATGTGATGCATCTGAGTCTCATGTCGACTGCCAATTGTAATGAGATATTCCAGCAAACCTCTTTTCCTTTGCTGGGGCCAAACCTTTCGTTTAATTTGTTATAACATGCTCAAGTTCTGCTGAATTTTTTATTCTTTTCCTTTTTACCTGTTCTTGTTTATATTTTGGGTTTTGTCAATTTTCCCTGTTGTTGGGAACCATTGACTAGTAACCGTTTCTTGTTTTCTGACAAGAAGATAAGAAACAAGGAAGGTAGCTGTATGTAATAGTGAAGGTTAAAGCGAGTGCTAAATGACCTGTGATGTTTTAGCAATGTTCTCTTGAATAACTGGTAATTTTTTGTTTCATTATTTGCAGTGAAGAGACAAGAGAGACGACTCGAAGTGGTGAAAACATCAAATGCTGTTACTCCCCTAGTGTGGGATGACATTGTATGTCAATCTCGATAGCTTATATGCCCAATTCTATTAAACATCGTACTAATTTATTCTTGTTTTGCAGCCTATCATCAGTTTAGACATGTGGGAGGTAAGTCCACACTCTCTCCCTCTCTCGGACATGGGATTCAATGACTGTTGTTTCTTGCTTTTGACTTATTCATGATCTCTTTATTCTTGCATGGCAGCATGCTTATTATTTGGATTATAAGGTTAGAAATGATCGCTCTCTGTTAATTCAATGCTGAGAAATCTTTTCTTCTTACTGATCCCTGCATGGCACCTCTAATCAGAATGACAGAGAAAAGTACGTAAACACATTTATGAACCATCTTGTGTCTTGGAACGCGGCAATGTCACGAATGGGTCGAGCAGAGGCATTTGTGAACTTGGGTGAACCGAAAATTCCTGTTGCCTGATAATTTGACCCCGGAGATCAATGTTTGGATGATAGCGAACTTCCAAGTAATCATACAAGCAAAACTAGACTCACCATTCAAGGCCGTAGATACAGTAACATTGGAGTAAAACATCCAGTCCTCTCCTGTTCATCCACTCTGAGAGGAGGGATTCAAGTCAACACAATCTGCATTCAGAAAAAGAGAAAAAAGAGAGGCTTCTGTTTCTGTGGTCAATCACCTCTTACTCCCTTCATAGTACATTGGCGTTAGTACAAATTAGTAATATGCAGCTGCTAGTGAATACGAAGAAGAGGTGGATTCATCTACTTAGGTTGCAATCTTGGGAATGGTATAATTTGTGAGAAGTGAGAGAAGCTGTATTTTGTACCTAATCAATTCACACAGCTGACAATAAATGAAAACAAGAAGGAAGTACATTGTGGTTCAGATTCTTCTTTTGGCATCACTTATTGTAGGAATATGGTGTAAGTGCAACTTTTGATTTCAGAATATGGTGTAACTTTTCATTGTAGCACATGACTTCTGCTTCAAACCTGCTTTGGTGATTCTGTATCAGCTTTATTTATATAGTCTGGTTTGAAGTTCAATATAATTAATGTTAAGGTGAGGGATTGAAAAAAAGTTATGTTGTGGTCAATTTTCTAAATTTAAAGAAATCATGGTTCCTAACTAATTTTGTATTATGAATTTCATTGTAAAGTTGTTTGTAATTTGGTGATTTATATAAATCGGTTAGTAATTTATGATATGATTTAAATAAAATATTTTTATTAAAAATATTGAAAATAGGTATAGTTTAAGAATAGACAAATTTTGTGAATTTTAAAAAGTCAATTCATATGATGAGAAATAATTAAAAAAGTATGAAACAACAATTACTAAAAAATTTAAGGTTTAAAAATTTCAATCGATATTAAATTATTATAAAATCGGCTAAAATTGAATAAAATTAAAGAATTTAAAATGTGATCATCTTTATTAATTAAATAATTTAAAATTTAATTAAAAAATTTAAAATAAAAATTTATTTATTTAAAATTATCAATAAACTAATTAATTGAAATTAAAAATTAAAAAATTAAAATAAATAAGCTTTTAGTTAAACAGTTTTTTTTCGTTAATCTGTTTTTTTATTATTTGAAAATGTCGTTAATTTGTTTTAAAGAGTACGAGATTAGAAAAGGAAAAACATAAAGTTCTGCACTTTAGGTCTCGCTCTTTGTCTTTCAGGGTTCTTTCTTTCTCTTAAGCGAATCTATTCGGTGTTTTGTGCAAGACTCAGTGCTGGAAAACAACTAATGTGGTTCTGTTGAACTCGACGCCATTTCTCCGCTAAACTATCTTCGGACTACCAACTTTTAATCTATTTATTCGGTCCCCTTTCTAGTTTCTTAGTTGAATTAGAGTTTTATTGGTTCTTTTTGGATTATAATGGCGACAAAGGCTTCGAGTAGGAGATTGCTGAGAGGCTTATTGTTCTGCAAAAGGACAGTAATCTCCGCCTCTCCTACCCCTTTTCGGTTCTTCAGATATTCTTCTTCCTCCGTTCCAAAAGCTGCTTCTAAAATACCCCACTTCTCCAAGAAAGTACTCTTTCTCTCTTTGTTTTCTGTTCTTATTTCTTGTACAAACACACACTTGTATATAGTATCATGGGTTCCATGCAAATTCTCGTCTTTCTTACTATTTCATGAACTGTGTTCGGCTCATATAGTTATTAATGATTCCAAAATGCCTATATTCTCACGCACCTACTAAAGTTTTATTAACGTGACGTTGTTCTACTCGTTTTCGTAATGCTTCTCTCTTACTACATATATTTTCTTGATTCTCGGAGTTGTACACACAAAATTGAAACACAGGCTCCCGTTTTCTTGCAATTTTAGTTGTTTAACGTACCTAAAACTTTTACGGGATTGTTGGTCCTTACATAATTACAGTTTATGTTAATACCATTGTCTATTTAATGTAATATGGCTTCAATTTAAATCATTCGCGGGCGAATGTTCTTGTCTGATTCTGACATTTTAGGCCGTGTTGTTTCAGCTGCAAGGGAGGTTGTTAACTGGAGCAACTATAGGATTGGTTATAGGTGGGGGAGCTTATGTCAGTACAGTGGATGAAGCTACTTTCTGGTATGCCTTCTTAAGTTTATCAATGTTGGCATTTAAGTACATTTTCTTGTTCATTACAATAGCGTTTCAGTTGTTAACATACCAGCTACAAACAAGAATTTAAGTGACGATAACCTCTTCTTCCCAACACAATTTTGTTGACCCATATCATTGCACTAATGTCGCGTTGCTGATAATTCTGGTGATCGCATTTGGAATATCATTCTCTTCACAATAATAATAATAATAATAAAACTTTTGGAATACTGTCCTTTCCTACGTTCACTTGAGGATGCAAAATTGTATCAGAGCATATGCTACTTCTGTTTTCATTAGACTTATCCTTTGCTTGGATAAGTTTAAAACAATCAAGACTGTCTTACGCTTCAATAGGAGTTGAGTCCAACTTAAATTTAACCTTTGATAAATTCTGTCCACAAATACGGACTCATTCTGCATAAGCTATTTGTTGCAGTGGTTGGCTATTCAATGCCACAAAGCTTGTGAATCCATTTTTTGCCCTTCTAGATGCTGAGGTTGCTCACAGACTTGCCGTCTCTGCTGCTGCTCGTGGCTGGGTTCCAAGGGAAAAGAGGCCTGATCCATCTAATTTAGAGCTGGAAGTTTGGGGAAGGAAGTTCTCCAATCCTGTAGGTCTTGCTGCTGGCTTCGATAAAAATGCTGAGGCTGTTGAAGGCTTACTTGGGCTGGGTTTTGGTTTTGTAGAGGTAGGCTCTGTCACCCCTGTTCCACAAGAGGGTAACCCAAAGCCACGTATCTTCAGATTGCGCCAGGAAGGGTGAGAAAATGGTCTTCATTATTGTAACCTTAAGTGCTTGTGGTTGTGAAAGTGATTAGCTTTTCCTAGTTTGGACTCTAGAATGATGTTTTGAAACTAAGTTGTTACTTGTTTATGGTGGCCAGAGCAATCATCAATCGCTGTGGATTTAATAGTGAAGGCATAGTAGTTGTTGCAAAGAGATTGGGTGCTCAACATGGGAAAAGAAAGTTGGAAACATCAACCAGTTCATCTTTCTCTAATGATGATGCTGAACATGGAGGAAAAGCTGGTCCTGGCATCCTTGGGGTAAACCTTGGAAAGAACAAGACAAGTGAAGATGCTGTTGGTGATTATGTACAAGGGGTTCATTCACTATCCCAGTATGCTGATTACTTGGTAAACTTTTTACTCTTTAAACTGCCTATTTCCTTCTTAGATATATATTTTAATTTCTGGAATTTTCTTAGTCCGAAGAAGTTATCGCAACTAGTTCTCTACCACTCAACTATTTGGCCAAGCTATTGTGAGAGTTTAAACATGGAGTAACAGCATTTAATAGAAGGTGGAGTGGAAATTGTTAAGCTTTAGCATGGAAACTAGTTATTGCTAACTGTTGGTCGATCAACATAGTTATTGCAACTCGTGAAGCTGTTGTGTATATATGATGACGAAGGTTTTCATAATCAAGCCTTTAAGCAATCTATCGTATGCACCTACTAGTTTTATTGGTGAATGGACATAGATATATTGAATAAGTAGTCAAGCCTCCATTGATATTATTATTGTTGTTCTTCTAATTCATTGTAAATTAATAAAATTTCCAATTCCTTGGGAATATAAACAAAGAAAGAGATATACTAGAAATATCTTGAATGTTTTTCTTCTTCTACTTTTATCCTTCATTTTTAAAACGGGGCCATGGTATTACAATATGATATTCCTGGTAGTTTGGTGAAGGGTTGTATACTCAATCAACCTCTGATTAACTTCTCCGAGCTCATGATTTCTATGCATTTGTTCATTGATAATTAATTTGCTATTAATATATAAAAGTTATCACAACTGGGAAACTAGTATGGCTATTACAACTCCTTGAGCTCTTGTATTTGTGAACAATTCTTATACTCAAGTCCTAACTAATTAATTATTTGAAGATCATATGAGCTTATTACTTTTAAGCATTTAATCATTGATGATGAGTTGGCATAGGTACCCAAGGTGCCTAAGTTTAACAAGATAACATATGCAACTGAAAATTTTCAGTATTAAACAGGTTTAAGATGCAAAAAGTTATTGTCTAATACCTTTTTCTATTTTCTCTTTCAAAGTTTTCTTATCAAAGAATAAATTAATTCAGGGCATAGTTTTTTTTGGCATTAATTTGAAATGTGTTAAGAAATTAATTCAATTTCAATGACTTGGTTCCAGGTTATCAATGTTTCATCTCCTAATACTCCAGGACTGCGTATGCTTCAAGGGAGAAAGCAATTGAAGGATCTTGTTAAGAAGGTGCAAAAGTTTTATATATGAACAGATGCAGTGGCTTCTTTCTTTTTCTATCATCCCATTATATACAAAATTGAGGTTCTCTTGTTTTGGTTTTTGTCAAGGTTCAAGCTGCCCGGGATGAAATGCAATGGGGTGAAGACAGTCCACCTCCATTGCTTGTTAAGATTGCACCTGACTTGTCAAAGGAAGATCTAGAAGACATTGCAGCAGTATGTTAAATGTTCTTATCATCTGATTCTCTTATCCACTTTCATGTTAGCACCTGATATTTCTTTCTCTACTGTGATTTTAGGTAGCTCTTGCTCTTCGTTTGGATGGACTGGTACGTATTCTTTGATCAATAGTTCTTTTCTTCAGTCTGTTTTCTCTAAGTTTCAGTTATTTTTGTATGTGTACTGCTTTTGACATTTTTCATATGCTAGCCACCTTAGTTGGTGCTTTAGTAATTTAAGAATGCGAAAATATTGCACTTCTTCAAGGAGCCAAGCATTTATATTCACCGGTAGCTTTTTATGGGATACTATCAAACCCACAGCAAATGGTAAAAAGAGATAATCCTCCAGCCTTCTGCCTGGTGGTCCTTGTGTATCTTGTTAATATGCATGCTAGATTGATGAAGGCAATTGCATTAAAATTCAGTGCAGATCAAGAAGCCAAGTATCAGTGTGCATTCAATTACTTGTGCTGCTCCTGCCCAATATGTCCTATGCATTCCTTAAGCATTACAATCCTGTGCAGCCTTAACTATTAGGATTCTTCTAGATGTTAATTATAAAGTGACTTTTTGAGATTACTTTTCTATTATCAAATTAGAACCCCAGAATTTCTGTGATAAAAAAATTCTTAAAAATGTCTAATGCTGCTATTAGGGTCCTGTAGACTGATGAACTTATGATTGTGGATCGAACGTTATTGTTCTTTTACACAAATCATTTTTACTTAGGTTCAATAGTGAATGCTGAATATGGTTCAAGTGATTCTGGTTTTACTTTTCTGTTTTGGCTTTTTCGATAGATTATATCAAATACCACAGTATCAAGGCCAGATCCTGTTAAGAAAAATCCAGTCGCTGAAGAAGCTGGTGGCTTAAGTGGGAAACCTCTCTTCGATTTGTCTACAAACATCTTAAAAGAGATGTATATTTTGACAAGGGTATGTTGCATTTGTTGTGGTATTTAAAGAGTTCAACTTGTCAATACTTGTCGGTTCTCATCATGATGTACAAATCTTTTATTGCTACATCCTAAAGCAAGTCAGTACAACTGGTTTAAGCTAAAGTTTGAAAACTTTTGTGCTGTGTTTGTATCTTTTTTTTCATAGTTAAAATTATTTCTATATCTTAGCATGCCTTCACTTTGGATATTGTTCAACTTTTTTCACTTGTATATATCCTTGTCCGTATATGTGTTGATATTTATACTGCTTTACATATTTTCTCGTCCAACATGCTTGCTTATGTCACCACCATTGTGAATGTTTATTTTAAGTGAATAAACTTTTGAAAGTTAAGATATAGATATCTTGTAGGTGCATTATTTTTGTTAAGTTTGTGATTTGTTCCTTTTCTTTCTTCATCATTTTCTTTGGGCATCATGCAGGGAAAGATTCCATTAGTAGGCTGTGGAGGAGTGAGCAGGTAAATTGTATAGAATTACCCTTCCTTATTATCTTCATCTGGATCACTGCAGGTTATTGTTCTTTCTCTATAGATTCTTTAGTTTTAACTTCTATTGTTTGCCATTGGTTTAGCGGTGAGGAAGCATACAAAAAAATTCGAGCTGGGGCAACTCTTATTCAACTTTACACAGCATTTGCCTATGGTGGGCCTGCCCTCATCCCTCAGATAAAGGTACTGTTCTAATATGCCTATGAATATGATAGAAAATTGAAACTTAATTTGAAATGTGGATGTCTTGCATAAAAATACTGCTATTGACATAGTTTGGCTATGGTATTGTAGAATTAATTTCTCACCGAATGGGTTCGTAATTTTTTTTAAATCTCATTTATAAGCAGTTTGCAGTGAGGACCTTTTATTTTGAAATGAAGGATAATTAGAAGAAATTGCAACTACAGAGAAGAGTTAGAAAGGATTTTCAGGACTTATGTTAAGTTCAAAAATAATAGTATCTTGGATCCTATCCTCTTTCCTTTTTCCTCTTGGGTCTTTAAGGATCCATTTGATCAAAATAGCTACAATGAACAAGGCTAGTTCTTGTCAAACTCCACCTACCTGGCCTTAGGACTCATATCTGGTTAATAAGGAGAACCTCCCTGTCACTGCTGAGCCACCCCCTTTTTGTCAAGAACCTGTGGAGGATATGGAGTTCTGAAAATTCCTTTTTCTCAAAAGAAAAATCCATCCAAGCCACTGATATAGAGTTCTGGCAATAAGGTGATCATATTGGACTAGATAAAAGATGGATATCATACTGAAACAAACTTGAGGTAATCTTTTTGTTGAATCTATATCCATAGTGTTGTGTTTAATTTATTGAGAACCCAAGAACATCCCTGTTAAAATATATACAACCGTCCTGATGTAATGCATCAATACACTATAATGGACCTTGATTGACTCTTACGGTTACTGTTTTATAGTCCAGAGCATTTTTTTTTCACCTGAAAAACCATCTTTGTTTCATTTTGTGTAGACTGAACTCTCTGAATGCTTAGAAAGGGATGGTTTCAAGTCCATCATTGAAGCAGTTGGTGCAGACTACAGATAGTGATACCTGCATTTTGTTACATTCCTCCTGAGTGCATTTGTACACCAGATAAAAAGTTATGCAGCTGTAGAATTTTTCCTATCTATTGATTGGTGTCCATATGTTGGAATTTTTTTTTCTTGGTCTATCCACCACGAAATGTGAAGGATTCCGCTTATCTTCCTACCTGATTTTGGTAGAGTTAGGGATGTTTTACCCTGTAAAGTAATTAGGGGACATTTTTTTGAAATGAGTTAGCAGGATAAGATATGAACTATCGTTATTCTTGCTGTTTGGCAATCCTCGCATTTATTCTTACACTATTTATTCACAATTTGGGTAATATGGTCTGTACAACCTATTTTTTTATCTTCACGTATTCATTGTGGTGATCTTCATCTATCTTTGTGTCAATCGATGTTATCTTTTTAGAATACATTCCTTTCGTTCCTACTTCTTCAATTTCTATTAAGTTGGATGATGATCTATTGGTTGCAAGATCACATATTAGGCCATTAATGTTACTTTTACATATGATACTCATACACAACCATCATTACTATATATTCGCCTAATCTACTCTAGAAGACAAGATCATCCTGATATAAATTCAATAGCCGTCTCTTCTTTGACCTCAAATTCAACATCTGATGGTCTTGATTTTTCAATTGCTCTTTATGAAGGTAAACATCAATGCACTTTTCCCATTTCTTCTGTTGTCTCTTATGTCGACTTGTCTTCCTCTTCTTATTCTTTTGTTATCTCACTTGATTTTAAACTCTTCCAAAAACTGTTTATGAAACTTTAGCTCATCCTGGCTGGTATCATGTCATGACAAAAAGAGATGAATGCTTTAGATGCTAATGATACGTGATATTGAATGAACTCACTTATAAGAAAGAATGCTATTATATATACATGGAAGCTACTAGGATTGACCCTTACATTAGTTAGACATCAAGAATGCTTTCTCACATGGTAGCCTTTAAAAGTTTATATGGAGCAGCCACTTGAGTTTCGCATTTGGTATCATTCTTCTTATTGTGTATCTGGATGGTATTGTCATTATTGGAAGTAATATTTTGAGCATTACATCTTTGAAGTCCTTCCTTCATAGTTAGCTGCACACAAATTTTTTTGGAGTTTTGAAGTATGCTTTGAGAGTAAAGATGACAAGAAGAAAAAACATCTTTTTGTCTTAAAACAAGTATGTACTTGATCTATTAGCTGACACTGAAAAGTTGAAAACAAAGTCATACAATGCTCTATTAGTCCCTAATTTACAACTTACTAAAGATGGGGGATTGCTTGAAGACCCTGAGAAATATAGGAGATTGGTTGGAAGATTGAACGATCTTACATTAACTCACCTTGATATTGCTTATAAGTCAATTTATGTCTTCTCTAACTTTGCTGCCTTAGAACATATCTTATGTTACTTAAGAAAGAGCTCTTGGTTGAGAGATACTCTATAAAAATCATGGACATATTCATTGAGTGCTTTTCGGATGCTGATTGGGGTTCTAAGATTGACTAAAATCTACTACTAGTTACTATAGCTTTGTTGGAAGAAATTTGATCTCATGGAATAGTAAGAAAACCAAATACAGAACAGGTCAAATTGGAAAGACTAATTACGTCCTCATAACTCTTGGAGGGTGCTTTCCCTTTCAATTTAATAAAAAGTTAAATTGACAGAAAAGATTATATGAACATCAGAAATCTAGTAGATTCATTACTTCCTCTTTCAGAATTCAAATCTTATATAGTTTCTGGGAAGGACCTGTGAACAAAGAACAATGTCTTCGGTGTGTATGCATTATATATTTACTGTTCTATTCTCCGTCAGTTGTTTCACCCTGACATGCTTTTTTATGCCTGGTTTAGATTCAGGATTGGTTCTGAATATAGATTATGAACAATTCAATATACATGGTCCAAGCAATGAACACAGGTATGAATGTGGTTCTGTTGCTTATGCAGGCTGGTACAACTCAAAACACTACTTACCAACGAAGTATGCCAAATTAGTTTCTTAGTCTGATCGCTTCCTTTTGTTTATTGTTTCTGTTTTGATTTATACTAGTTCTTCGGATTTGTAAAGGCAGCGTTAAGAATGCAGAATCAAACAGGTGCTGGTCAATCAACTTAGGAAATACGTAATAATATTTCTAATGATAGATTAGTATTAAAGCTTCTATCTTCACAGAAACCAAAGTGCAAAACTTGAGGATCAACGTCTGAAATTTGACTACCAGTTGTCCTTTACGTTGCCTGTCGTTTTCCATTGATCTACCCATTTAAGAGTCAGGAAAGTCAAAAGAAATTGCATGGAAATTGTTGAAATGAAGAAATAATTTATTTAAAATGTGTAATTTTGTAATATATACTACAGGATTCAACAGAGCACTTCAACATTCTCACTTCATTTCCATTACCAGCAAGAAAGATGACATTACCAATGTTTACATACCACATTGTTCTCTCCCTCCCTCTAGCATTAATCCTTTGGCATTGCCAAAAAGCATCAGCACTTTCTCTTGTCTCCTCTACCAATTGTCCCAAAGATCAGAGCTTTGCCTTGCTTGGGCTTAAGAACTCATTTTCTTTTGCCAAGGATGCTTCTTTGGATTGCAGAGGATCGTATCCCAAGATGGTTTCCTGGAAAAATGGCACGGATTGTTGCTCATGGGAAGGTATCATTTGTGACCCCAACAGTGGCCAAGTTATTGAAGTTGATCTCAGTTGCAGCTGGATTCAAGGACCATTCCCTTCTAACAGCAGCCTTTTTCACCTCCCAAGCCTCCAAAGACTCAACCTTGCTTTCAATTATTTCAACCACACCAAGATGCCATCTAAGTTTGGTTGGTTAACAGGTTTGACTCATCTAAACCTGTCTACTACATGGTTTTCTGGTCCAGTTGCATATGAGATCTCTCACTTGTCTAAACTGATTTCTCTCGACCTCTCACTAAATGATGGGTTGATACTTGAAGCTCCTGATTTCAGCAGACTAGTTCACAACCTAACTAATCTTGTTGAGCTTTATCTTGACTATATTGACATGTCCACTATTGCACCCAGTTCTTTAGTGAACCTTTCTTCTTCCATACAGTCGTTGAGTCTTGACCTCTGTCAACTGAGAGGAAATTTTCCAGAGAAATTGTTTCACCTACCAAATCTTCAGCTGCTCAGTTTATCAGTAAACAGTGAGTTGCAAGGTTCTTTACCACAGTCAAACTGGAGCAGTCCCCTTATGTTCTTGCAACTCGGTGGCACAAAGTTCTCAGGAGAGTTGCCCGATTCAATTGGCAATCTCAAGTCTCTGATGATCTTGGATTTTTATAACTGCAATTTCAGGGGATCAATTCCTGCTTCACTTGGGAACCTTGATCAACTCACTGAACTGAACCTTGCAGAAAACAACATGACTGGTATGATTCCAGATGTTTTTGGTAATATTGGCAACTTATTCCGTCTTGCCTTCACCAATAATAATTTCACTGGTCAACTTCCTTCATCAATCTTCAGCCTCAGAAAACTTTCTCGTTTTGATCCCTCACAAAATAAACTGGAGGGTGGCCTTCCAGAGGAGATATGTACTCTTTCTAATCTCACCTATCTCGACTTATCATACAACTCCTTTAGTGGCAAGATACCATCTTGTTTGTTCTCTCTCCCAACTTTATCGACCCTTTACCTCAATAATAACAAGCTCGCGGGGGAGCTTGGTGAATTTAAATCCAAGTCGTTGACAGATATAAAGATGAATGATAATATGATTCAGGGCAGGATTCCACCATCAATCTTCGGATTGAGAAATCTTACTAATCTCAATCTTCAATCAAATAATTTGAGTGGGACTGTGGAATTGGAGAAATTCTCAGTATTCACAAATCTTTCGGTACTTGATCTTTCTTTTAATAGTCTATCAGTGATAACTGATGTCAGTGGCAACTCAAGCCTGCCAATGTTCTACAGTTTGGGATTGTCAGCTTGCAACATAAGTGAGTTGCCGGACTTCCTGAGAACCCAAAACCAGTTGACAGTTTTGTCGATGTCCCATAATAGAATTCATGGGCAAATTCCTGAGTGGCTGTCAACATCCGTGGTGAAGAATTCTTTAAAATCCTTAGTTCTTTCTCACAATTTCCTTACTCGTGTGAATCGATTTCCTCCTACACTGGAATCTGTTGACCTCAGTTCTAACATGCTTCAGCAGCCATTTCCTGTTCCTCCACAGTCTATGTACATCTTTCTCATCTCTAACAATAAACTATTTGGAGAACTCCCTCCAACTATCTGCAATATTACTAATCTTATGATTCTTGATGTATCGAACAATAGCTTGACCGGCACTATTCCAGAATGTTTGGAAAATTTGAGCAACCAACTCTCTGTGTTGAACTTAGGGAGGAACAGTTTTCACGGTAAATTCCCTGGAAGATTTGGTGAGGAAGCTATACTAAGGAACTTTGACATGAATGGCAATCAGTTTGAAGGACCATTGCCAACATCTTTAGTCAATTGCAAAATGTTGGAAGTCCTCGACATTGGGAACAACTTTGTAAATGACACATTCCCTACTTGGTTGGAGACCCTTCCAAAGCTAGAGGTTTTAGTCTTGAGATCCAATAGATTCCATGGTCCCATAGGAAGTCCCAAAACCAACGCTTCTTTCTCTAGTTTGAGGATCATCGATCTTTCTCATAATGATTTCAGTGGCATCCTTCCAGCAACATATTTTAAGAACTTCCAGGGGATGGTGACAGTCAATGATTCCAACAATGCACCGGAGTATATGGGGGATGTCTACTACATGGACTCAGTAGCTTTGACAATGAAGGGGATGGAGTTGCAACTAGAGAGAATCCTGACCATTTTCACAACCATTGATATGTCAAATAACAGGTTTGAAGGCCAAATTCCTGAAGTGGTTGGAGAGCTTCGATCACTCGTCATGCTCAATTTCTCTCATAATAGTCTAACAGGCCACATCCCATCCTCATTGGCAAACTTAACTAAACTCGAGTCGTTGGACCTCTCTTCAAACCAACTTACTGGAAGCATTCCACAGCAACTTTCAGGCCTGAATTTCCTTTCAAAGCTAAATGTTTCATATAACCAGCTTTCGGGAATGATTCCTAAAGGTGGACAATTTGACACCTTTCCAAGCAATTCGTTCGAAGGAAATCTCGGACTATGCGGATTTCCTTTGCCTGAGGAATGTGGGATGACTCCACAAGCTCCTCCATCTGTACCCATTGAGACAGAAGATTCTGACAGTTTATTTGATTGGAAATTTGCACTTATGGGTTATGGATGTGGACTCGTGATTGGACTCTCTATCGGATATATTGTGTTCACAACAGGAAAACCATGGTGGCTTGTGAGAATGGTTGAGAAGCAGCAACAGAAACTGTCAAGAAAGCGACGGAGAAGAAAAACAAATTAATTCCCAAGTGACAATTGTGTACACCAGTGCAAAGGGAAAAAATAGCTGCATAGGTTCATGTTTCCCATTTTGTTTCACTCTTATGGGCGGGTTTGTTCTGCCGTTTGAACTTCGGCTGCACATTTAACATTGTCTTCAGATTTATATACTTCTGAGATTATGCATAGAAATTGCCGATCCGACATAGTAAAGGAAGAGTCTTCACTACGCAGTTTATATTGCACCGTATTGTTCTATTATCCTGAATCTAAATTGAAGCGAAGTAGTCATTGCTCAGTGACTGCGAGTGTGCATATGTCATTTTTTACGAACAGAAACCTTAAAGATCTCATCTTTTGTTCTATAACGTATTGTATGGTTGCTGTCTTTTCTAGCGGGAAACAATAAAATCCTGTCCTGTCCTCGGCGTGTTTGGTTGCTGTCCCAAGGACAAAATGTCTTCCCCCGTCTCCAAAACGAAACAAATAACCATCTTCCAAAATTACCCCAACACTCCTCTCTCGGCAGTCAGGTCTAGGGTTCTCTCTCACACGCTGCACTTCTCCCTCAACAAAATCGCTCTTCTCTCTCGGCAGTCAAGTCTCTACGCTTCTCTCTCGCACGCTGCCCTTCTTCCCCAACAAGTTCGTCTCGGCAGTCAAGTAAGTTTTTATTTTGTGCTGGAAAAATGTCGCTGCTTCCTTGCTTGACTTTTCTCTGGTTGCGCAAATTTGTTGTACATTGTCTTGTTCTTTTCTTTTTCTTGTTTGGGGTCGGAAATGGAGGAGATTTGTGAGAAATGGAGACCTTCGGTCTGTTGGGTCTTGGTATATGTGGGTCTTTCTTTTCCCCCCTTTTTCCTGAGAAATGTCGACGAACTATGCATCAGACAGTATTACTAGCTCATTTTTTCAGCGCTTCTTTTTGAACTTCAGCTCCGTAGTATAGGTTATCCTATAAGTTTGTACATAGATATGTGTTTGTATGCTTGTTGGTAAACTTTTATTTGTAAATTAACTGGAAGGGCACTGCAGATGTTTCAGTATTGTCGTGGTCTGTGTTAAATAAGTTGGAAAGTCTGTGTTAAATAATCATCTCTGTTCCTTTTGAAGTTTGTCATCGAACGCTGTTGTCAAGACTTCATGCCAATCTGCATATATAGTATTAGGACCTTACAGTTACATGCTTTTTGAAAACGTCATGCAAATTGCGCTGAAATTTTTCTTAGACAATCAACAATTTATTTATTAGGCTCTTAGTAGAGTTCAAGTTGGCCTTGGTTGCTAGAATCTTTCCTTTCTGCTTGATTTAGTTGCCGGGACTGACCTTTAAAAGCAATGAATTGCAGGATAGCGAGTAAAGCAATTAGGAACAACTTCAACAATTACTTAACTAGCTCATTCTTTTTCCAGTGTTGAGACTTTAATTCATTTTCCTATTGACTTTTTTGAATGCTTTAGGATTTCTTTTATTTTTTTGTCCTTTTCTTTTCTCAATCTCAAATTGATTAACTTTTAACGGTGCATACATGTGGAATAGTCATAATAAACTTCTCATGAGTGTGATTTCTTTGAGTTATTAAGTTATTATACATTATACATGCATGCAACCGTATCAAATATTTAAAGAAATATACATAAGCAAATTGTAAGTTTATTAGGAAATGGATGCTATTTTCTTCTGAAAGTAGAAGTATAATGTTACTGAATTATT
>JANZLC010000003.1:5872141-5894808 GCA_026413385.1 Erythroxylum gracilipes
TTCTCTCAAATATGCAAGAACTCCAAGCGTTTGAAGCATTTTGATACAAAGTATATGTTTGTTAGAGAGAAGGTTAAAAAGTTTTAGACTCATATAAAGCATATACCCACCGATTTTATGGTAGCAGATCTCTAACTAAAGGCTTGACTGTTAAGGCTTTTGTGAGTCGTGTAACCCGTATGAGTCTATTTAGATCTTTTGATGCCTTGGATTAGTAGGAGTCTGTCTTTTATGTTAATTTTGATAGCAACATTGTATTTGATTATTTTGTTATTTAGGCTAAAGACTTTTGCTTATAATTGTTGCTATTATTGTTATTGCCATATACTTTATTGATATACTGCGCAGATACGTTTAAATGTTTGTATATATATATGGCATTTTGTTGGAGACATTTTGTACCCAGTCTTATCATGTTGTTCTGAGATATTTTGTTAAATCTCAGTTGGCATCTTGAGTAGATGCTTGGGCCATTTTGTTTGGACTTGCACAAACGGATCACCATTTTGTGTGCATTTCCTTATGAAACATTCTGTTTAGGTCATCGAGTTATGAGTATCTTGCATATATGTTATTAGTACTCCTATCGGGTCTGATTTTTATATTGTTGAGGTACTTGTAATCTCATTTTAGACTTATGATTGAGAGATTGTTGGCTCTACTTTGACATCCAATTGTGGCCACATATTGTTATATTAATCTGGGGATTTGTTTCTGTTGTTCATTAATGTTGGTTATGTTGTCCAAGTGGGAGAATGATAGAATTTATCATTAATTTTGTGGACTAGCATAATAAATATAATTTTGTACAAATCCCGATTAATTAGATGTCAAGATAATTAGAGCATTGGTTGTATTTAGCCCAAAATGGTGATTACTTTTCTAATTGGGCTTAGTACTTCTCTCAAACGTGTCATTGAGCCTGTGTTCATGGGCTTGCTATGATGGGTAGGCTTAGCCCATGTTTTGCAGTACACAGGAGGCCCTACTGCTAACCAACCTTAAATACAATCCCCTCATTGAGAACTATATGTGTTTCTAATTAGGGTTCGGAATAGCAGTAATCAATCCTCTGCACCTCTGTAATGTCGTTTCACAGAAAACAACAATGGATTCAATTGTTCCACAATTTTCAGGTATTTACCTATTCAATTATTAAATCTAGTATGTTGTAATTCTAGGGTTAATTAATTGTGTTGATTAATTACGAAATTAATCTAAAATCTTGTGTTAAATTTCCTTCACTATTGTGCAGTTATAGACAGGACTAGACTTACCGTCACAAAAGGCGACCGATTTCTCTAGTAGCAAGCTTCCGTTGACCATGCATGTTTTCCACTTTTAGATTCCGATTCCGAGTTCTTTTTCACCCCAGATCTCCTGTCCAAGTTGCCCTTGGACAGGGCAACTTGGACAGGTGATCGTTGCCCGTTCTTTTTTATGCTGAAACATGCCATTGTCTTATCCATCTACCACATCTCTAATAAGCGATTATTTGAAGCTGGAATACCTCGTAAGTTAAAGAGAGGTCCTAAGATATTAAATCACATTGTGAAGTCCATTTATGTGGCTGGTTTTACTGCTGGAGACAAGAATAGAAGCAAAGCATAACAGAGGAAGAAGAAATATGACAGCCTTTGTGTATATGGATCAAGACTATCGACATTTCATTACATAAACTTGCATATAAAAAATATAATCACTTCTTGGTCATGTTCTAATCACACAAAATATCTTATATTGACCAAATAAACAAGTAAAAACAACCTTAAAGCACAAGATATTCCGTCTGTTGTCTATAACAAACACAAAAGGATTTAACTCATTCCAGTAATATTTGAGTATTCTTTAAACTAATGATTTTGACTTCTCATACTTGCTCGATTCTTGAATGATCTCATATCCAACATCAACCAATCCAAATCAGCATGTATGCATATTAATTTATTTCTTACGTTTGGCTTACTTTTCCAATCCTATATATCATGTTGTAAGTTGAAACCTTCTTGGTCCGTCATTGGCTGTATTAGTTTCATTGGTACTGTCCGTGTATATCTTAAACCAAATTTGACTTAACAGAAAGAGAGAATATATTTAGGTTGGATCTCACCGAAATGTTAATAACTTGATATATCTAATATGCATTATGCTAATCATTTGCCAAGAGAAACCGAACCAGTACCAATCAATAGACACACTTGTTCAGGAAAAGCAAAACAACCAAAACTTCTTATATATAAAAATAACAGTGTTGCTAATTTAGATGTAATTAAGTGCAAATGATTGGCAATCATGAATTAACCATTGAACTATAAAAAGACAAACATAGAGATAAAAAGCGGAGGACTTCAATTCTTTTCTCTTCTTTCTCCACCAACTTCTTTTGGTTTGTTTTCCTCCCAACACAAAAATTCAAGAAGATATACATCAAGAATATCTATATTCTGTGTGTCCTTAAAGTTCCAAGAACACATTTCCACTGGGTATTTTGTTCTGCTTTTTTCTGGTATTTCCTTTGTTTAGTATTATTCTTTTGTCGTGTCTCTTTATAGTTTCTGTTTCTGCAGTTAGCTGGCAAGTAACCGCAATAAACGAACTCTGCATGATCCAATCTTTTAATGATAATGTAGCAGGAAGATTCATACACTTTCCGCTACCAATTCCTTTTGTTCTAAAGATTTCTTCAAGTGTGTCAGGAACAACATTTAAAAGATTTCATTTTCTGATTATCTTGGCTCTTTTAGCCTTGTCTATTTCCTATTTTTCGTTTTTTAGTAAACTAATGTCATTTTTTATGGTTATCGAGTCCTTGGCATACGGATAAATAATTAGAGGAAATCTAGTTATGGGTTACATATCATCCAGAACAGTGACCCTGATTTGTAATTTTCTTGGGGGATACAAGATTATGTTTTTGTTAGTTTTCCTTGACTTTTTAGTTCTTGTGTTCATTGCTGTTCCAGAAAAAGAAAAAAAAGATGGGGGATGCAAATATAGAACAATATTGGTGCCACGTATGCTGTAGAGTGGTGACCCCAGTAACAGATGCTGAGATCAAGTGCCCCTTGTGTGAAAGTGGGTTCGTGGAAGAAATAGGCGACACAAGAGAGCTTAACAACAATGCCATTGATCAACTAGGATCAGAACGTACATTGTCACGTTGGGCTCCCATCTTACTTGGGTTGATGGGCGGTTTGACCCCTTCTGGAGCTCGTGTCATGGCACAAGAACGTATTACCAACAACAGTTCACCGCAGGAACTAGAGAGGAATTTTGAGTCAATGTTTAGGCAAAGGAGAAGAAGGAACTCAGCTTCCATTCTACGTGTGTTACAAGATCTTCAGACCGGATCACAACGTAATGTGAACAATATTGTGGAGAGTAGTAATAATAATAATCGCAGCAGCAGTAACAGTAGCAATGGTAGTAGTGTGATTTTAGTCAATCCTTTATATGAAGATGCCTTAGTTCTGCCAAGTCCTTATGACATGAACCGATCTGGAAATCCAACTCAAAGTCTTGCTAGTTCTTTCGCTGACTATCTATTTGGTCCTGGTCTAGAGTTGTTGCTGAGGCATCTGTCAGAGAATGATCCTAACCGATACGGGACGCCTCCTGCCCAGAAAGAAGCAGTTATAGCAATGCCAAATGTTACCATTGAAGAGAATTTGCAGTGTCCCGTATGCCTGGAGGAATTTGTGGTTGGAGATGAAGCAAAGGAGATGCCATGCAAACACAAATTCCACGGTGAATGTATTCTTCCTTGGCTAGAACTACACAGCTCTTGCCCAGTTTGCAGGTTCCAAATGCCCAGTGACGACTCGAAGACCGAAACCAATTCGTTAAGAAGCAGGCAAGAGAGGATGGGGAATACTGATGCTAGAACTGATGATGGAGTGGGAGATGGACAGGAGACAAGAGAGAACAGAAGAGGGCATATGATCCCCATTTCATGGCCCTTTGATGGTTTATTTTCTCTGCCAGGATCTCAGAGTAGTGGGAGCTCTAATTCAGCTTCCTCTGCTGAAACAAGGCCGGGAAGTTCTGCTCACACAGACGAAACTTGAAGAAATTTGCATATATAAAACAGATGATTTTGTTTGATTTATGCATTTTAAATTTGAACTTTCATTCAAACAAATGGGTGTCTTGTCCCTGTTAATCTGTAATATGCGTGCTTACAATTTGATTGATGTATTCATCTGAGAAATCTTTTTATATTCGAGATATAATGGCTCCTAAATGAAAATTGTTTTTCATTAAATAATAGAAAAGAGTTGAAAATTTGACAGAACTCACAAACATCTTCCCCCATAATATCAGTTTCTTACTGAAAATTGCCCTTCCACAACAGTAAGATTAAGGCAGAAACCATTGTCGTCTCGTTTCACCTTTTGATCGCGACTCTTTCTAGGAAAAGTAGAACCTTCGTCTATTATATCAACTAAAGGATAATCAAAATTGCCTGCGAGTCATCACTGCGCGTTCAAAATCTTGATCACAGAAGCGGCGTCCATCTTGTGCAGGACCACAATTGAGTCTCCTGGTCTGCAAAGTCCCTTCTGTTTTGCATACTGTAAGGTGTTCTCTATGATTTCGTCTGTCGACTCGGCATGTGAAGCTTTTAGAGAAACTGAAGCTAAAACAGGAACCAGTCCTCTGTAAATAAGGCTATGCCTAGCAGGATATTCAGCGCTGCATGACCATTCAAACAAATCAGTTTTTATCTCTGGAACGACCACAGACAATATTGGCACACTTGGTCGGTGCTTGGAAATCAGCTTTGCTGTGGTTCCACCTCTGGTTAGGACTAGGATAAAGGCAGCTCCAATGCTGTTTGCTGTCTTCACTGCTGAAGAAGCCAGACTCTCTAGAGGGCTCATAGGGACAGGAGCATTTTCTATAATTCTCTTGTAAAGCTCTCTGTAATCAATGAAGTTCTCAGCCTCGACACAAATTTTTGCCATGGTTTGAACAGCAAGTTCAGGATACGCTCCAGCTGCAGTTTCTCCACTAAGCATCACACAATCAGTGCCATCAAGGACTGCATTTGCAACATCAGTAGCTTCTGCTCGAGTAGGTCTTCGAGACTTGATCATGGACTCCAACATTTGAGTTGCTGTAACTACAGGCTTTCCTAGCATGTTGGATTTTTGTATCATCATCTTTTGAGCTAGGAATATCTTTTCAATTGGGATCTCCATTCCCAGATCACCTCGTGCCACCATAAATGCATCTGAATTTGCAAGAATTTCATCAAAATTCAAGACACCTTCTTGATTTTCAACCTGTCAAATCAGACACAGAAAAAGGTTAATTGAATGATGTTATCTCTGGGAATTTGACTTGGTTAAAAAATTCACCAATCTACTTTTCATTCATTTACCAACTTATCAGTAGAGTTAATTAGCTACTTTTTATGATTTCGAAGGCAATATATTGAAGTCAATCTATTTAGGACTACCAGAAGAGGCAGGACCCGTTAGATAGCTCTTTAATCCAACTAAGATCCAAGTTCCAGAACCAGAAGTTTACCTTTGACATGAGAATGATCTTCTTTGCATGCTCTCCAAGCAAATTTCTGACTTCCACCAGATCCGAACCTTTGCGAACAAAAGACAATGCAATAATGTCAATATGGTTTGGGATTCCCCATTGCATAATATCCTCTTTATCCTTGTCTGTCAAGGTGGGGAGATCCACAATAACTCCTGGAAGATTGACATTCTTCTTCTCACCCAAAACAGCAGAGTTTTCACAGCAGCAGCGGACTAAGCCCAATTCCTTGTCACAAGCCAAAACCCTCAATGAAATTGTGCCATCAGAACATAAGATGACACTTCCTGGTTTTACGTCATGAGCCAGCTTCTTGTAACTCATGCATATCATGTTTTCATCACCCTTTAAGCTATAGTCAGTAGAGATGACAATCTCCTGCCCCTGCTTGAGTTCTATGGGCTTTCCATCCTTCAAGAATCCAGTACGAATTTCTGGTCCCTGTAATATTTTTAATTGCAGAGATTATTACCAGTCAGGACCCTCTACAACGACCAGAATTGTTAAAGACATGAACAATATTCAAACATGATCTTTAGATCACCTATGGGGGAACCAATTCCTACTCTAGACAAGAATAATGCCAGTTTATCTCCATATGGGATTAGAAATAATGGGCAGGCATATCCTGCACTACAAACTATTTTATTCTTCAAAAACTCGAAAGTGAACTCTTGAGGACATAAACAGGCAAGAACTTAATCCTAAAGCACCTAAAGTAACTTATATTCCCTCTTGATGTATCTCTTTCCATGTGCATTGATTGCTTTACAATACTAAGACTGAAGTTTATACCGAGAATGATGCTTTGAGAAAGAGGTTCCTACACAGAGCATCGTATTCACAAAGATTTAAAGAATGCACCAAAATTGATGGACTAAAAAATTGGTTCTTGTCTTGTGCCAGTTATCTTACTCGACAAATAACCTATATCGTTGACCAAACAAATTACTGTTCTTTTCCCCTAGGACCATCATAACTAGAGCTAAGAAAGCTGAAACATTGGTAACCGATAATGAAGAGGGTATAGATTCAAAGGACCAGCCATTAGCATGCTTTGAGTTTCTTGAATGGACAGTGTGGATTTTAGCCTTAATACTGTCAACCTACTTTCCTTGATTGGATTGGATTGGATTGTATATTCAACTTCGGTGTCACCCTTTTTCTTCTTATAGCAGATTCCTGAAAGCTTTTTTGGGCATATATTTATGTAAAAGTTTGTGGGTTTTGGATCATTCTCTGATTTCCTTTCGAAGTGTTTAACTTTTGTCTTTGTTTCTTTAGGTTGTTGTTGATCGGTGAGAGGTTGCATATGCGTTTTGATTGAATCCAAGAGTACCCATTTCTGATATCTAAGAGGATATATCTCCAAAGTTTTTCTTCTGTTTCTTTTGACAGGTATTTCCTTTTTTCTGAATTTAATCTGCATTATGCTATCATGTATCTGATTGTTTCTGGCAACTTTGGATTATGCCTTGTGTTGTTTGAAGTATATCTTGACACTGACTGTTTGTTGTAATTAATTTTGATAGCAACCAATTATATATGAGATATGTAATGTGATGTTCTTTTTCTTGGTGTTTTTGCTAATCAAATTTTTAGTTGTTTTTTATTCTTGTATTATTAGTTGTGGCTTGTTTATGATCATTATTTGTTTTAATCTTTGCAGATAGTATTTATTTACAAAAATGGATAACAAGGAACATGATGCTATGTTTAAGTGTATGGACTTAAAAGCATTTACACTGTTATGTGAAATGCTTCAAGTCCACGGTGGGTTGACGAATACTGGCCATGTGCCTATTGAAGAAAAAGTTTTAATCTTCCTAACAATATTAGCACAAAATGAATCTAATAGAGTATTACAAGATAGGTTTGTGAGGTCTGAAGAAACAATAAATAGGGTATTCCATAGTGTGTTGAAGGCTGTACTAAAGCTCCATCATCTGTTGCTTGTCAAGCCCATACCAATTCCAGAGGATTGCACAGACAATAGATGGAAATGGTTTAAGGTTAGTAAATTTAATTAGCTACAATAAATTGTCTAATTTTACTTTTTTAAATTACTAAACTAGAACTTTTTTTTGTTGGAATTTTGTTCAAAGGGTTGCCTTGGTGCTCTAGATGGGACCTATTTAGATATAATAGTTCCCCATGCAGACAAACCTAGATACAGAGGTAGGAGAGGCAAATTATGCACTAATGTGTTAGGGGCGTGTGATAAGAACTTAAACTTTGTTTATGTTCTTGCTGGATGGGAGGGTTCAGCATTTGATTCAAGGGTTCTGCATGATGCTGTTACTAGGCGTAATGGACTTCAAATTCCAAGGGGTATGTAAGATACGAATTTTCAGAAATTTGCTATTTTGTTAAAATGTTTGATTACAAAAACTATAGTAATAGTGTCATTTGTTTATAGGAAATTACTACTTAGTAGATGCTGGCTATACCAATAGTCCTGGCTTTCTTGCTCCTTTTAGAGGCACAAGATATCATATTCAAGAGTGGGCAAGAGATGAAAGGGCACCTAGTAACCCAGAAGAGCTTTATAATAAGATACACTCATCTGCCAGAAATGTCATTGAACGTGCATTTGGTTTATTAAAAAAAAGATGGAAAATCCTAAAAAATCCATCTTATGCAGCAGCCACTCATGTGAACATAATTCTTGCATGCTGCCTTCTACACAACTTTATTAGGTTGCATATGACTTATGATCCAGCAGAGCTTACTCCTCTTGATGCTGAAGATCTGCCAATTGGGGAAGATGTATCTTTCCCTAAAATTGTTGATCGTGTTGAGACAAGTAATGAATGGAGTCAATGGAGAGAAGATTTAGCTAAGAATATGTTTGATGATTGGAGAAAAAACCATTAAATTGTGAACTTTCATTTAGTTAATGTTATTTTTATTGAATTGAGGGTTTAAATTTGGTTGGCTTTCATTGTAACTGAATTGAGGGTTTGTTTTAATTGCTCCTTATATTTTGACTTTCATTCCAACTGAATTTGAGAAGACAATTAAATTTTTGTTTATTTGTTTTATTTTTACTTAATTACATGTTTCTTTTAATTCAATATTGCCTTTTTTATTTCAAAAAAAGTTTAAATGTATGTTGCTTAATCATTTATGGAAATGGTTTGGAATGGTTTGAGGAATGACATTGCATGGTTTAGGTGCAATGTTAAGAATTTAGACTTTAGATGAAACAGAAATATTTGTGACCTTCATGGAGGAGGCAGTTGTTGCTGGTAAAAGATTACTTAAAGATCTCATTTTTTATTCTATAACTGTTAAAGGTAACAGAAACATCTCAAACCAACCAACATAATACAGAAAAGACGAAGAACATCTTAACAAATTAATGAATCAATTGAAAAAAACTCCTCCTTTGTGGGTCTTCAAGCCTTGGCCAGCTAGATTTCGACGTCGAAGTTGAGCAGTGATCACCTTTACGAGTTATTATAGACAGACACAAAAGATTTAAGGCCAAGCCAGGTCTAGACAGAACTTGGGGTCCTGCTGCATATCTTCAGATACCTCCAACACAGACTCGTTGGTGGTGCTGGTGTGAGCTGTAGGCGACTTTTTCTGAATGGTAGAAGAGACGGCTTTGCCAAAAGAAGAAGAGGGTAAGGTTGAGACAAAAGCCAGATTGGTTTTCTGGGGACGCAGAAGTTCTGATAACAAAAGCACAAGAGAAGCCATTTTAGCAAATCAAACGTCTAGTATGTTGGTAAAGTACAGATTTTTCAAGGCAAAAAGGAAGGTTTGTTTAAGATACTTTTATGTGTGTATATATATATAGATAGTGTTGATGAGTGCCAGAATCATAACTGAGTAGCCGTTGTTTTAGATGCTGTCGAAGATGGTTTATCAATCACTGAAAACAGGGGAAGGGTTTTCTGCTTTCTTTGTGATCTTTTACCTTGTTTTGGTTTTAATTAGGAAGGATTAGGTAATCAGAACAGTAAACAAAACAATGGGCCAATCTATAGAAAGTAGCAGATTGTTTTACGGGTAACTCTTCTTTTTTATTTTTCAATATATTATTAAAATTTATTATTAAATGGATATATACATTCTTTTTATTAATTATATTGTTTAAATGGATATATTATTAAAATACAAAAATGTTTTTATTGAAATTTTAATAATGTTTTAAGAATAATTTAGTAAAATTTAATAAAATATTTTTAAAATAAATGAAATAATAGGAGAATTCTGCTTTTTTTAAAAAATAAAATAAAATTAGTAAAGAAACAATCTAAGGTGAGCATAAAGAACTAAAGTTCAGGCAGGGTTCATCATGAAGAGCACATCAAGCTAGTTATGAATTATATATCAGCAGAGATCACTTACATTTGCTGAAACAAACTCGATCTTTGCCGACTCGCTAAAACACTGGTCATGAAATTAAAATGAAAAATCCAAGAAAATGAAGGGAACTGAACCGGAAGGCAAAGTGAAAGAGAAGTGTACAAGTACCATGACAAGCTGCTTGCTATGGCTGAAAAGGAAGAGACAAGCGAGCAGAGTGGGAGTGTGCAAGAGGTGGCTTATTTACCATAGCTGTTGGCCTACTACTCACATGCTTAGCTGTGGAATTCACTACCCTTTGTCCTTCTAAACCCCCACATTTCATCGGTTGTGGCCCTACGCTCACCGCCTTCTCACATCGACAGCTCAACAACCCTCCATTAATCATCCCTCCCTTTGCTCTCTTCCCTCCTCCTCCCCCGCCGTTCTTTTCTGCCTCACGCCGGTGCCGGATTGCTGATGTTTCAACGTCTACAGCTGCTTCTGATGCTGTCACTGAGAAGTTTGTTACACTTGCTCTATCGAACCCTTCAGCTGTTGTCACGCTCCAATCAATACTTGCTTCACTTGGCTCGTAACATTCGGTTGCTGCAACTGATGGTGTCATCGGTTCGTCTAGACTCCTACAGTACAAGCTTCCTCCATTTGTAACAGTTAATCTCCTTGCATTGAAATTGGAAGCCTCGTCAAGTGAGTCCCTTCGGTTAATGCTGTACATAGGGTGATTGGACGTGGTTTGTGTGGAGAAGCTCTCGATCTCAAACAAGTCTGAGCTCGCATCACTGGCCATGTCATCGTCGGTGGCACTTATTATCCGTGACGTGGGACTCGCAGGAAATGTGAAACTCTGCCGTCTGTGAAGCTCCGTTGTTGATGTTGGCTTGGTTGAAACAGGATCTTCAATTGGTCGGAAAATTTCCAACGAATCCCGAGGTGGATCTTCAAGTGAGGGGTTGAAGTGAATAGCATTAGTGGAAGATAAACCGTTACTGAGCAGTGGAGGTCTGACGAGAGTTGTTGTTTGGGTCAATATAGGAAAGGTGAACCCACTAGTAGTAACATTACCATCAGTGAAGGGCCTTCCTGTTCCTGGGGCCAATACTTGATGATTGGAAGAAAAACTACGACCGTGCTCTGCTGAAATTCTAAGAGTAGTAGAAACTGGTTCCCGGTTTTCGAGCCAATGATCTGGCGTGACCAAATTGATGACCCTTTCATTGCCACTTTCAACACACTCTCGACCCCATTTGGATGATGGGACCACAACAGTAGTATCGTAGTTATGGCCATTACCTGCAGCAATCTGTTTCTTGAGATCCAAAGACACTTTGGACATGTGACTCAGACGAGATGGTGTTCTGGGTTCCGATTGTTTGTCCTCTACTTGGACAGATTTCTTACCTGAGCAAGGACATCTTGTCCGAAGAAGCCATTTTGTTGCAGACATTCTTTTCTTGTCATGATCCCCTGGAGAAGGATTTCGCATGGACACTGCAATAGCGCCTGGTGGATTAGACAACAACCCCGTCTGGCTGTTCCAACTAGCCTCCGAGGAAGCTGTTGGAGTGGCGTGAAAGGATCGAGCTCTGTAGTTCCGACCATATCCATCAACTGACGATGAAGCAGAGGAAAACCTTGGGACTGAAGAATAATCACAGCTCTCAGAAATGCGTGCAAGATTAACATGATGGACATGAACTGGAGATACCCTTTTGATTGATCTGGGGTCACCAGCACTACCACTTTCGTTGAAGTACTTCTGCGCATCAAAGATGCTTATCTCTGAATCATCAGCTTGGTTGTTGAGCTCTTCAGGTTTGAGATAAGCAGAGAAAGATGCGTCACTGACAGTAGTCTTCTTTGGAAAGGGGATGTACGTAGGGGAAGGTTCAACTCTATCAAACAAGATCGGCTTCTGATGAGATAACTCTCCAGCTATAGTTTTCATTTTCATCACTGTCGATCTTTCCATCTCTTTTTGTGTATATGTTGAGAGGATTGAGAAAGAAGTATATGAGTTGCGTGCTTCCGAAATCCCTCGAGTAGATGTATATATGTAGAACAGTTTTGTCCTAAAATCCATGAATGCTCATGATAGCTGTAAAAAGTTACGAGCTTAGTTGAGGAATTTGACTGTCGTAAGCTTTTCCTTCTAACGTGATTAGCTTGGTTTTAGGACAAAAGGCCAGCCCATCTAGCACCAACCATGGGCATGAAATGTCCAGAAACAAAAAGCATGTCATGTTAGTACGAAAGTATTGGTCTACCCTACATGCACAAGTTCCCAGATCAATCAACAGACTTTCGAGATGGGTATGGCCACAAGGTGAAGGAGGGCCTTTCTAATTCTAGCTATACGTTTTACAACTTACAAGAATGTGCTTGCTGCTCAATCAAAACCTTCTTCTTCCGCACACGGACCCCAGTTGTATCCACGTTCACATTCCTATCCTACTGTTTTCTATTGTCACTTCCGATGTTGCCTCCCCAGCGACAACGAAATCGCCACCAAGTGATAAGAGTGGCCACATGATCCAGGCCAAATCAATCAGATCTATTTCATATAGGTTTATTCCAGTTTTGGAGTCTAAGAAGTATAGGCATAGGCATAGGCATAGGCATAGGCATAGGCATATGCATTGGTGTGTAAAGAAGTTACAGAAGTTGATCAATAAACACCTTGACTCTGTAAAGAATTCTGTAGATAGATTGCTGATACAGTGTTTCAGGATTGGTGAATCTAAAGCTAAAATGTTGCTACAAGAAAGTAGGTTAATTCCTTTTAACATGAAAGGGTAGAAACAGTCCACTTTCGACAAAAAGAATACAATAAGCTTCCTAATATACTGGAAAGAGAGACGGTGAAACTCTTTAACTGAAAGCACGGATTTACAATTCATGCCTTAAAATGACGAATAAAGCAACATCAAAAAGGAAATGACTTATAACAATGATTTATAATTTAATGTTTTAAAGTTTCAAGTTAAAATACTAATATTCTTATATATAAATCACTCTCTCCTAAAAATAACTAAAAAAATGATATTAGCAAATAAAATAAAAAATTCTTATTCAAGCAAAATATTCAAATTAATATGTGCGGCTTCCATACAATAAATAAAATTTACTTGTAAAAGACTATCAAATGACTAACAAAATCTACATAAAAAAGTGAACAATAAAATAGAATGATTTAATAAATTACTCATAACCTAATCAAAGAAATAGAGTACTTAGATATGATAAATTAATATCGAAAACAGTTTCTCCGTCAATTAAAAGTAAGACTGCGTACTTTTAAACCTCTCCTATCCCTCAATCAGCGAAACTTGAGTCGTTTAACCAGGTTGTTATTGTTGTATATATGATAAATTATTCATTAACTAATGTCTTTAGATTTCAGGCTAGAAACTTTTTAATGTATAAATGACCCCTAGATTAAAATTTTTCATAAATCGGCTATTGTTTAAACAATGATAGCAGTGATCGAGTTTTCTAAAAATCTTCTGTTAACTAGAAGGATCACCATTTTCCAGCAATTTCTTCCAGTGTTTGGAGACATTTTGTTCTTAGCAAGTTGCATGTTTTACAATGAACTATTGACATTATCAGCAATAAGTTTGAGCATACAAAATTAAATTAGCACTCTATTTTCAAGTTCTAATGGTCAGTCGAACAAGACAGACTTCTTTAATCAGAAAAAGGTAATCACAAAAGAATAATTGCCTTGAGGGAGATAGGAAATCCAAACGATATCCAGGGGAAACAATAATGAAGACAATGACAAGATGAGTTCAAAGGCCAATAGTAATACAGTTGCCTTGGTATATTCTGGAAAGGGGATGAAATATAGAATAGCAAGGCAGTAGGAAAAACTACATAACAAATGCCAATAAAAGATAGAAAAAGAAAATGATTTAGTCTATCAACCAGAAAGACAGATTGGAATCCTTCAATCTGAGGTTACAATTCGTTCAATAGGCTCTTGTTCAAGCAATGATAGTTATGACCGAGTTTTCAAAGACACCTTAAAAATCTTCATTAACTAGAAGCATTGCTATTTCCAGGAATTCCTTCAACTTATCAGAGAGATTTTTTTTTTCTCAACCAAATGGCATGCCTTACAATGAACTACTGGAATTTTCATAAGTTTGAGTACACAAACTCAAAGATAAATCTGCACATGTATTCTAATCACTCCAATTTTCAAGTTCTAACTTCTAAGGGTTAGTCAAACAAGACAGATTTAGTGTTTAATCAGAAACAAAGACAATCAGCAAAGGATTTTGTATATGTTTCACTCGATATCCTAATTGCTATCCTATTGAAACAATAGTGAAGACTGCAACAAGACGAGTTCTTAGGCTAAATGTTATGCAGTAGCCTTGAAATTATTCTGGTAAAAGAGAAGGGAAGGGAAGTACAAAACAGCAAGACAATAGGAAAAACTCATTGTATAGAGAAAGCAAAAATGAAACTTGATTTGGTCTATCATACAGATACAGGCAACAAGAAGGCCAATCACAAGAACCTAAACCACAACTCCCTACTCATCCATTGTTCACATCATTCCAAACAAAAAAATTTCCAGCCCAATAATAACCCAGAAAATAGTAAATGTGAACATCACCCCTCAACAAACAGTAGTTCTGAGAACATTTTGCAAATAAAAAGAAGAAAGTAAAAGTAAGAGCCTTCACAAGGTCTATGATGCGGGTGACAACTGTTTCAATTTTGCCTGTAGAACTATCCCTGCTTCATCTGCTACATTCTTCTTTTTGGAAGCAAGCTGCAATTGAAATTTACAGGAAACATAATTAAACAATCACACCAAGACGATGCAGCTCAAAATTATATATGGTAAGAAACAGAAGAGTTAGCATTCTTCTCTTTTCTTAAATTCCCTTCTATTTTTTGTCTCTTAATTCATACGTAAATAATAACATTAATAATAAGAAGCTGACCTCGAAGAGCTGATCAAAATTAGATTTTAGGAGATTGATCTTGCGGTCGCAATAATCTTTGCCTTGAGACATAGTTTTCTCAACGAAATAGCCAGTTCCGATATCGACGAGGACGTTATCAGAATCATCGAGTATTCCAGGAACGTAGAGAGAGGCCGTGAGTGGAACCAACATTTTGTGCCCTAGAATTCCCAAACAAAAAATAGTTTTTAAGTTATTCAAATTGCTGTGAATCGTGTTGTCAGATAGAGAATTGCTAATTAATCAATTAGAGACCTTGAGGGCGGAGGGAGAGATCTTGAAGAGCAGTGGCAGCGATCTGAAGACGGGAAGTAGCAGTGCGGATGTTGTTGAGACTGTCTTGCAAGAGATTGACTTCTATATCGGCTTGTTCTTTTAGGACTTTTAATTCTTCTATACTCATCTTCTCCATCTCCGTTGCCGCCGCAGCCGTCAAACTCGCCGCTCCGCCTTTCGCCGATGCCATCCCTTCTTCTTCTTCGTTTTTGCTTAGGAGATACTATGGGTGTCTGACTGTCTGTCTCACTCTCTCATCCTCGTTGCCTGCGCGGGTCGGCGTAGCTAAAAAGCCTAAATCAACTTTTATAAATTAATTAATATGATATTATGTTTTCCATAAGTCAGCTCGCCCCTATAGCTCAGTGGTAGAGCGTCAGTCTTGTAAACTGAAGGTCTGTAGTTCGATCCTGCATGGGGGCAATGAGTATTAAGTGTATTTTTCAAACCACTTATTTCTTTTTACTTTTAATTCTAAAGAAATTAGAGTATATAATTACTCACATTCTTCATTCCTAAATACCAATTATATTGGGACAAGATTTTCTCTACCCATAACCTTGTACCAATCCTGTTCTATGTGATCCTATCTACACATTTTTTTTGGATCCCATATATTTATGTGGATAAGATCATATAGAACATAATTATGGGTACAAAAGATTAGATATTATTATATTTTAGTTTGTTTATCCTAATTGACAATCATAAGAAAGCACTTCTTAATGAACAATGACTTGATCCACTCTGCTTTCAACATCAAGGGCCTCGGCCCACTAAAGATGGGCCCCTAAAAGTCTTGGGTACAATTAAAAATTTTAAGACAAAATTATCATTTTTCATTATTTTAAATAAAATTTAAAGATTTTATTTTAAATATTAAATCATAATTAAGTAAGCAAATCATGGGAAATGACAGTAAGAAAAAGAAAGGATGAAAGGACGGATGACTCAGCTCAAAGCAGAGATTAAGCTAAGTTCATTTTGATGGATAGGGGATTGGAGGCTGTCCAAGTCCAACATAGTAAGACCAAACTAGACTAGAGACATTCAAAGTTGTAGGACCAACCCTCACTCGCTCACCTTCAAATTCAATTATTGGATCTTTGACCTTTCTCATGTTGCCTTTATGTGTTACACTCGACCTACTCCAACTTTATCCTCCCTCATTATTGTTCACACATTCCACTAAATTGCTTATCATAATACATAATTTTTTAGACCTTTTTGCTTACTGACTACTACTACTCAATACACCAACTATAGAGTGGAGTTTTGGATAAAACTAAAGCACAAACACAAGAGAAACCACAGAATCTTTCAGACGCAGTCTATTGGTATTATACAGCTAGCAACTATTGGACTGCCACGCCAGAAACACCCACACCTTGCATTGCAATAGAGACAGACGGTAGTAGTTCATCTGCCGTTTCTATAAAGACATCAAACATCTTCTGGTTCTGTACCCTTTTTATCCACAAGTAGTTGCCGTACTCAATAAAGTGAAAGATAAAGATGCCCATGTAAAACATTGAATTTGTAATTCAGAGAATTTACCATAATGGCTCAAATGCAGATCAATTAGCTTATGACAGGAGAGTAAACCAAGAGAAGTTGAACTAAACAACATAAATGAGATTACCAATAGCAGGACAGAGTAAGTTCATGTGTACAATCAATAAAAAGGAAATGGCACACAAAGTGGGGAGAGTCAGCAACAATTTCAATTGAGAAAGCAAACGGGTTTCTTATTCACACAACAAGGCAACCCAGAATATGCAATCCACTTACATATATGGCACACAAATTATTTTCTTGCTGATTAATCTAAGAAATGATTACGAATACCAAAGAAATTTTTCTTTTCCAAAACAGAGGTCTTATTGAGAGGCACCAGAGCTTTTCCCAGACACCAGTCTCCTTTGAGATTGTTACACACACCAACAAAGACCCTGAAAGTGGAAGATGAGAGCAACAAACATTCTGAAAGCACAGGGCGGACTTCTAAGCCAGGCATTGATGAACCACCTCAATTGTATACCTTACAATCATCCTTATCGCAGAAGTTATAGGAACTTTGTTCACGGCCACTTATGGCAACAAGTAACAGAGAAATTTGCATGAAATCCCAGTGCCAGATATCATCCATTGAGATGTTAAACCTTGAGTAGAATCGCTTATGTCAAGCCCCAGTCTCAAGTAGATTGATTGCTGCAAGATTAAAGCGAAAATCCACCAACCATGATAATGCTTCAAACTCATATTCGCTAAGGGCTGAGTAATACCAGGTTAGAGGAAGCCTTGTGACTTCCCACTTCCAAAGAATGACTTGAAATTCTTTGAGCAATCCAACTTCCCACAATTAAGAGCACCAGAAATTTGCGGAATTGCTCGGAAATCCTCAAATTCATGAGCAGATAACTGGCAATTTCAGCCCACCAAATAAGAATTCACAAACCACAATTCTTCACTCCCTCTCATCTTCCAACAAAAACCCCCCAAAAAACCTAAACAATCTGACCCCTAAAACAAAACTCTAAACTATTCTCCAACAAGCTCCTAAAAGAACCCCCAGTTGAATCCATCCACTCATTCATTACTTGAACTCTCCAAATTCCTCCAAACCCTAAAGAGCCCTAGACTCACTAATGTTCCACTATCCATCATCATCTTCACACAACAATCAGAACAAGCAACAGTTCTACATCACCGTACACGTAAGTTATATATATATATATGTATATAACACATAAATATATATACCACACAAGTAAACGACATAAACACCACCACTCCACCGTCACCTCACATAATTCGCCTCCAAACTTCAACGCGGATCCTCCTCTCTCCGACCCGAACTACCCGGCCCGCTCGACAATGATGCTAGCAAGTTCAAATGGCCCGGGAGGTAATTTCCCACCCGCGCTGCCGACGCTTCGCCCATCGCCGCTGCCGCCGCGGCCGCAGCAGCAGCATGCTGCTGCTGTTGAATAAACAACGATGAGTGCTGCGTTGTCGGCTGCACTACCATTTCGGACGGAGTCGCGGCCGCGAAGCCCCAGAAATCGGGTCTAGCAGGCACCGCCCAGAACCCTCCGGCGGCGGCCGAAGTGACAAGTGACCCCACGGTGGGGCCCATGGAAATCCCGCTCTCCTCCTTACCGGGGCCGCCATCGTCGTCCGGCCGTACTCGCTTCCTAAGGATAAACGGTGTGGGTCCTAACAATGGTTTGTGGTCCATGGAGGAGGAGTTGGTGGAGGAGGATAGCGCGGAGGTGATAGAATTGGAGTTGCCTCTAACGGAGACGGATAAGGTGGAGAAGCTGGCGGGAGTGGTGCCAGTGCCGGTGGCGGCAATAATGGAAGGCTCGGCTTGGCGGAGGAGCCACTCGATGGTTTGGCCGTCAGACTTGTGGCCAAGCTCTCGAGTCAGCTGGAAGACACGAGCGGCGCATATGATTGGCATGCGGATTCTGCGTCCACGCCCGTCGACTTTGCTGTGCCGGTCCTTAGACGGCGGTTTCTTGACTGCTAAAGCTCCATTAGTTGCACCGGTCGTGTCTTGTTGATGTTGCTGTTGTTGTCTAATGATAGCGCCGCCGTTATTGGGACCGCTATCTGAATTGGACATACTGTAGGGATCAAATTGAAAAAAATAATAATATAGGAAGTGAGAGAGAGAGAGGAGGAGGGAAGGAGATGTATTGGTATATGCTTGTGGGCTTGGCTAAGCTAAGAGTAACAGATAGAAGGAAATTAGAAATAGTAGAGACATAGGGAGACAGTGGAGGGTTTTCGGGTTTTGGGTTTGGGTTTGGTTTCGGTTTCTGGGTTTTGGGGCGTTAAGATCAGAGTTAGAGAGGGGGGGAGCAGAGAACTAATGATTGAGAGGCAGGAGCTGGTGGAGACAGGAGGAGGGCACATGGGTGGTGGGTCCCACTTTACTTCCCCAGACAGCTCAGACTCCTTGGAGCAAGACAGCTCAGACTCCTCTTCCTACTACTTGTATGTTTCTTTTACTATTCCTCCACGCGCTTTTTCTGTACTTTTTTTAAATCTTTTGTATTTATTATTAATGTTAATATTATCATTCTAATTAAAAATTAAAATGACTTATTTAAGTGTAAACAGTAAATTTCATTTTAGTTAAAGAGAAATAAACTACATGTTTAAGTATTTTTATAAAAAACATTCTTCAACCATGAATCATAAGTTCGTCAACTTATCATGACATAAGTTATCTTATATTGGTATCATGTCAAAGAGTCTTCTTTTCATGTATTCTAAACAAAATTTTCAAAGAATGTTTGATCTTTAACAGTAATGTTTTACTCTCAATTATCGTATGTTAAATTTTGTACGAGTGACAAAGTCAATAATTAAAAAACCTATCTGAAATTTGAGCAATTCACTCATAAAAATTTTGAACCATTTAATTTTTTGGTTCAATTTTAAATTTTTTTAGTTCGAATTATTTTAATAATTCTTGTCATTTATTAATTAATTTATTAATTAATCAGTCAATTTTTATTAATTAACTTGTAATGTTTTGATAATAAATTTTGGAGTATCTAATAAAGTTATTTTTTTATGATCATAAGATTACATTTTCAAGTTACAAAAACAATCTTTTTATAAAAACTCCTTAAAGTGAAGAACTTATATATGGAGTCTTTTTTCATATAATGTTAATTAACACCTTACTTTGGTTAGGTTGTCAATCAAATGACACTCATCTCTTTAGAATAATAGCCAAATAACATAAGCTTATCTTAAAAGCACTATACTCATCATCACCATTATAGTTTACAATATCCACAATTGACCCTTCACCAAGTTATAGAACAAGACAGATTCCTCCTCTTCTATACCCAAAAAAAAAAAAAAACCATTTCCAAAGACGAATGTAAAAGAAAGCAAAACACGGAAACGAGAAACACGCTGAAGCGTGTGGAGCAAGCTCCGACATAGCGCGCGTGGACTGGCGATATCTTGGCTTTTAATGAATCGAGTCAGTAAGTTAGTCAGTGGCTGGAATCGGACAGACGTAATTTGCCAGTTGTTCTTCCCCAACAACCATCGATCAGGCCTTTGTTTTCCAAGGCACGAGTTTTTGACCGTTTTATTTCTGAATACCATTCAATCCAACTAACTACTTCACAAATATGATACTATATTTCAATTCTCAATTTAAGATTTCCAAAACAGAAAACGTTGCATGTATGATATCCATACAACAAGAGAACAAATAAACAGTCAGTTATTTAATTTAGTGGTCCCATTACAAAAATTGATACGAAAATAATGTATAGTTTAGTTTAAGTTAATTAAGTCTTACATATATAAATGTTCATGATTTCTATTTTACGTGACAAACTACACCAATAATATTAACAAAAATACTAACGTCAAGTTTAAATTAAAAAAATTAAAAATTAAAAAATTAATTACTACTTTTTAAAATTCGGATTATAATTATAAAATTAAATAAAATTTGAAACTTTTAAGAAACTTAATCTTAATTTATTTATTGTAATTATTTTATCATTTTTGAGTTAAAACAATAATTAAAAATGACGTACAGGGTTTGTCTAATGCGAAGATTTACTCAATATACATCCAAAAGATAACGACTACGAATTCCTCCATTTAAAAAAACAAAGATTAGAGATGACTCATACAACTATTGCATTTACTATCCATAACGTTGCATGTATGATGACCACAGAAGAAGAGAACAAATAAACAGCCAGTTATTTAATTTAGCGGTCCCATTTGCTATATCTAAACCTCCAGCTTTCTCTCCCCGTACAAAAATTATTAATGATATAGATTTTCTACAATTTTGAATACGTAATTTTCGTAAAGTGAAAAGTCTTATATATCGATACAAGGTCTTGTATACTGAGACTTGTATGAGAAATATTTATTGTAAAAAAGTCAAAAAAGAAAAAAAAAATCAACAAGGCATAATGCTAAATTAATAATAATTAGTGGGTCTAACTTATCATAGATTCATGCATTAATGTTTTGTTTTATATACGTGACATGAAATAACAATCTTAAAAATGTGTATCATCTTTGTTAGAGTAGGGCACAACAATAGATTGCTCAAAATTTTGTGACAAAATCTCTTTTCCAATGGGGTCTATCAAATCTTAGGTCACATTAACACCACCATTAGAGGAAAGTGCAACATTGTCCCAAAGTAAGGTCAGTTAGGTCAAAATCAGGGACCCATAAACCCTAATTAGTACTCCAAATGCAAATTACATTAGATTTGGACCAACGCCATGGATGATGGACCACTTTTCAAGTCAAGCACGTAAGAAATGTAGGTTTCAAATGTTACCCTTGTGTCCCATTCATTGACCGGTGACAGTAATTTACTTAAAGTAAACAAGTTTATATTTTTTAATTACAACGATTATTAAATTTATAGGTACATCCATTATTCGGCCCACGTCGGTCCAGGTAAGCATAGAGTAAGTATATGATGATTAGGATTAGGATTAGGATTAGGATTAGGAAGCTTGATAGGCACTCGAGGGCATATATTCCGTACCCTAACACCGCATATTATGGTATACTTTGGTTTAATTATCTCTCTTCTTTCCTAACCACAACCATAGAATAGCATTAGCGTTAACCAAATGACAACTGATTGGATTTGGTGCACTTTATGACATTTGATCCTAATCTTTCTTTAGACACAAAATTTTGGAACATTCCTGGTTGAGTTGAGACCATTATTGTACTTGATCATGATCTTATATTATAAAGTGGCAACCCCTTATTAGTATTATATAGGTCCCAAATTTATGGGGGCTTATTGGAGATGTACTCCTTATGTTATGGATGTTTTGGAATGACCCGACCCGATTACTCTACATTTCTTGCCAGGGGCAACCTAAAAGGACAAAAGAAATAATAAAAAGTTGCAATAAAAAATTATATGAAGCAACATGTCGTGCATACGTGACTCCTCAATGGATGGCTCCTTAATTTGGCTTCTTTCGTTTATTTTTCTCTATGATAGTGTTTAGCTATTTTAATTTGTCACAGAAGTAGTACTGTTTGGTTCAATTTTTAGAGAGTAAATAAGTATTTTTTTTCATCGCAAAAGTTGTTTTCAAAAAAATTGAGTGTTTGAATGTAAAATTTAATTTTTTTTTCATAAAAATGCCTTTTTTAGAAACTGAAATACATCTTTTTGATAAGCTTAAATTTGAAGCTTTTTAAAAAAGCACTCTTTTAGGTAAAATTTTCAGATTAATTAATGAACCTATTTTTTAGTTCCTTATACTTTTATATTTTACACAGAACTCTCACAATATCCACAAATACATATTCACGTTTATTTTGAGATTTATATAATATTATTTGACTTTTTTATATGTTTTAATATTTATTTCTTATATTAGTTTTACTTATATTATAATCTATATAAAATATTTGGTTAAATATATTTTTATTTATGTTTTATATGGTTTAAAATCATATAATAATTAATATATTGTGCTTTGCATA
>JANZLC010000003.1:5894908-5907133 GCA_026413385.1 Erythroxylum gracilipes
TTACCAACTTGCCATTAATGAATGAGAGAAGACCCTTATGCCCTTACATATAAGCCTTATAACTTAAAACCTTAAGTAATCTTCCAATTTTGCCCTTCCTTTTTGCCTTAAAAACTGACATCTTGAATCCTTATTTCGATCAGGTAAATGAAACAATTTGATAACACTTCCTTCTAGAGAAATGTTCCTCATTGTCTTATGTTTCTAACGACACCAAAAATGCTCAATTCGGTTCAGAAATGAAGAAGTTATGTCCAAAACACTTTCAAACCAATACTAAACCAAGACTGAACACTACACCTAACTTCACTCCAGAAATTGAATATCTTATGAGCAAAAATTGAAATTATATTCCTTCAAAACACGTAGATCCATGTCTCTAGTTTAATTAACAAGAAGAATCAGCTCAATCCAAGCTTTACCGATCGAGATATCTCCAAAATACTGAAGCATGTTTAGAAAAAAATCCAACTCACACTCTTTTAATCGATCCTCTCATTTTGATTCGATTGATCTTTCTAAATTTGATCTCAAAAATCATAAATTTTCATCGAAAGATATAGGGAAATCTTAGAAATCCAACGCTTTAAAAATCAGATCGATCGGAGGTCGAACGGAAAAGTTATAAGCAAAAGAGTGGAGAGAAGTTGGATTAGGAGAAAAATTGGAAAATTGGCCGAGCGGTAGGAGGTCGAACGGAAAAGTTATAAACGCGGGCGAGCGGCTGGCCGCAAAACTTACAATCCGACTTCCGAACTTCAAATGTTCATATCTTTTGACTCAGAACTTCAAATTTTACAAACTTGGTATTGATGGAAAGGTAAACAAACGATCTACAACTTCCATGAAGAACTCAAAAATAATTTTGGTCTCTATAAGGGTCAAAAGTTCACAACAAAGGTGGCTGACTGACAATTGTATCCTAAACAACATCATAACTTTAAAACATCATAACTTTCTACTACATTGTCCAAAAATTCCATACTTTATATCAATGGAAAGAAAAAAATCACAATCTATAACTTCCATGAAGATCATTTCATCAAATTCTACCTAAATCAAACCACAAAAATTCATGAAAGTTTCAGCTCAAGAGTCAACTCTGCTACTATTCATCTCAAAAAGTCAGACTTGCAATTCTCTAAAATGTAACACTTCCACTACTCATTTCTTGCTTTTCAATTCCATTTACACTCAGAACACCCATAAACAATTTTTAGTCCATAATTAAATCATAAACATCAATGACAAAAACATACACGCGTACTCTCTCATCATCAACTTGCTAAACTCATCAACCCTTAATCTCATATATCATTTCACATTCTTGAATTTTCTTTTTTTATGCATAAGAATAATTTACCACAAATTCCTCATTTAATGTCAATTTTATAATTCAAAACCCCACTAAAAGTGCAGGGTCCAACAATTTGGATAGGCTTTTGGGAGGTCAATAAGCACTTTTTTTCACCACAAAAGCCTTTTTAAAGAAAAATGGGTATTTGGTTGTAAAATAAAAAGTACTTCTTTAATAGATATGGCTTTTTTGGCAGTCAAAATATAACTTTTTAAGAAACTCAAATTTGGAGCTTCTAAAAAAATCTCTCAAATGATTTTTTCAGGTAGATTTTTCAAATCAATTAATGAGTCTAGTTTTTAGTCCCTTTTGTCTTTATGTTTTACACGTAATTCCCACAAACTCATCTTCACGTTTATCTTGCAAGCCCGTTATTTGGCTTTTTTATATGTTTTAATATTTATTTTTGATATTAGTTTTACTTATGCTATAATCCATAAAAAATATTTGGTTAGATATATTTTCATTTATGCTTCATATGGTTTAAAATTATATAATAATTAATATATTGTGCTTTGCCTATTTTTAATATACTTTAAATAATTTTATATGCATAAATAATTTTTATTACAAAATAAAATATAGTTAAAATTAAAAGTGCTTTTTATTTTTATGTTGCTAAACAATCTATTGTATAAAGCTATTTCAAAATTTTTTTTAAATGATAATTAAACAGTCAAATGACTTCTTCGAAAAGTTCTTTTTAAAAAAACTTTACTGACAAAAACTCTACTGATATAAGCCTGTTCAAACAAGCACGTACTCCTAAAATATAAACCACGGCTACAATAATGGTCCAAGATCCGTATTCCTATCATGTTTATTTATAAGATTTAATAAAATATAGTTAGAAACATAATAACTTAAATAGAGAATTTGACTGAAAGAGAGAATTTGATATTTAACAGGCCATGTGTTCAATTAATAGAATAAGTCTCCTGTATGCCTACCAAGTTACAATATAAAAGTGATTTTGCTTCTATTAATGTTGCTGTGTTTTATTTGTGACTTTTAATTTTTGGTTCAAATAAAAACGAAAATTTGGTTATATTTTTACCACCCTGTAATAATTATATACTGGATAAAATTTAAAGATAATCAAAATAATTTATTTCAATATTTATTAATAAAATTATTTTCTTTTATTAAAATAAATAATTATAATTATAAATTTTATTTTAATTATTAAATCAAATTTTATTTGAAATTTATATATTTTAAAGATATTTTAGATTTAATTATATTTATTAATAATTATTAAATTATTCATAATTTTTATTTATGATTAGTTTATTTAATTAATTATATAATATTAAATTAAATTATTCATAATTCTCAATACAAATTAATATATTAAATAATTAAGTAATATATATTTAGTTAATAGTAAATCAAATTATAAAAATGTAAATAGAAAATAAAATCTACTTTTTATGGTTTTTATAGTTTTTGAAAACTAAAAAATACAAAAACTCAAATAAATAAGTTATTTTTACTAAATTTAAAAATAAAAATAGAAAATAAAAAATGAAAATAAATAGATCCTAAGTTCGTGTTCCTATAAAATGGCAGGGTTGGAACACGCTTTTGTTATTAAGGTCTTCTAAGTCTGTGTTGCTTAATCTGGTTCACATGTTTATGTCACCTCGTATAAATGTGTTTATAAAATTTAATAAATCTAGAGCAGAGAATCTCATCGCTGGACAAACATGAAGATTAGGATATGGTACTAGCGATCCTTAATTCATTACGTCTAATCACCCATCATTAATCCATAATCTCCCTCACTAACTAAACACATAGTGAAGTGTGAAATGAATTATGAGCATGGACTTTTCCAGCATCATCTGTAATTATCCTAAAATATCCAAACACTTCATGTATTACTAGATGTTGATTGATGGATAGAGCCTGAGAAGACTCTACAAGAGTTCAAGCATTAGCCAGGACTAAGAATCAATGTATTCTTAACCACTCCTTTTTTGGTTGACGAAGACCCCATTCTCAGAACTCTGTTTCACATAAATTCACTAAAAGAAGACTTTGAAAATCATATGAAGAATCAAAGTGAAGGATGAAACTTGAAATTGGGACAAAACTTTGGGGGCAAGGGAAATATTATTCAATAAAGTTTTAATTTGTTGTAATATCTAAAAAGTTGGGACTTAGAAGATGACAGATACCATAAAAAGGACCCACAAAAAAGAACACATAAGAAATAATAATTGTAGATAAGCAGAGCAAGTTGGTGATTGAAAAGGAGAGGTAATAGTTGCAGCCATTAAAAAAAATAAATTGTCATCAACATTTCAAACATCTGGACCCCATCTTCACCTGTTTTCTTGGAGTTATTTCATGAAAATGACAAGTAAAATAAAAATTTAAAAAAATGCAGAAATTATGTACATTCCCACTTTAGAACATCAATGATCAAGTAAGCCATCACTTGTGTGGTGTGTCTTCTTGTTTGTACAATTTCTGGCATCTTAGGGAAACAGAACTACTCTTTATCTTGTGGAACTCTAGTTGGTTGCAGAACTGAACCATGACTACCTTGAGAAAATGGCCATTTATTATGATCCCATTTGAGTTCAACCTGAACTCAGAATTATTTCAGGTGGAGACATTGTCAGTCCACTCACAACCAAAGTTATGAGTAGTGAGCAGGGACAAGACGTCTCACGTGGAATCGACATGAGTAGCATAAAAAAATGGCAACAATATGAGTAGTATATCTTCTGTATAAATTTAGATGAATAAGCATCATAAAAAACTTGAGATTATAGGACTGTTTCGGATGCATTACATGCATGATTTCGCTAAAGGGTACAACTGAGCTAACCCAAAATTATTCTAGATGAAGAACATACAATGGAAGTGCCACCTTAATTTGGTGACTTCTGGTTGTAGCACGAACTGTGAAAGATACATTCATTTGGAGCCCGGTGAAGGATTTGGAAGGTTAGGACTCACTTGGAAGAACATTGAAGAAATGATAAACCTCGTCTAAATCGATAACACCAACCTCGGTTGAGCAAGCTGAGCAGCAGACTGGGTTGAATGTTTCGCCATCTGCAGGATCTACTTCACCCTCACCAAACTCCTTTCTACCCTTTCCCCTCTTTCGCTTTTTAGTAGTGTTATGCCGGACTTGGTTGGTTTCAATCTTGCAATTGAGAACGAAAACTGCCCTGTACTGAGTCACATTTTTTTCATGCCTACAAGAAATAAATCGAGCATTTATAATTAAAATCCAATTTTGAGCAATGTAATTCTGGAAATTAAAGGACCAGCAGAATCTAAGATTGAAAAATAAGACTATCAATCAGCAAAATAAAAGAGAATTACACAATGGTTTTGTGAATTATGCTAAGGTTACAACTCTGGTAGTACTTGACATGAAAAACACTCACTTCCACTAACAATTAAGAAATGACAACTTGCAAGAAGCAACTATATCCCAGGTATTTCATGCCCGAGCTCTATTCTAACAATGGAAATCAAAATAAGGAACATATGCATCAGAAGAAAGGAACAGTTTTGCTGTCAGCTATGCAGCGAAAGACTTATGATGGCACCTGGAGACGCACAATTGGAACAGAAAATAGTTTCATGCACAGACACACATAGAGAGAAGATTACTAGGTTAAAATTCCATTTACAATTACGTTATAATCATAAAACCTTCTGTCCTAATCATAAGGCCTGATTTTACTTGCATCTGGAAAGACATCTACCCCACCATCTTCTTTCACCATTCTCAGTTGCACATATAGCATTAAACTTCAAATTTGCTATGAAATTGACTTCTTTAGAAACTGAAAACCTCCTTATATCTCATCATGAAGGTTCCCAACTAAAGTGAGAAAAACGCTCATATGACATCAACCGAACATGGAGCAGTCATCACAGAGATCTCATATCCATTAAAATGCTTTTCAAGCAAGGATGTTGTTGGATGCCAATACCGTTACACATTTGGTTTTGTGATAGGTGGCCAACTAAATCCAGAAATCATAGGTTTTACATAGCTACTTTCCTTCATCTGTATCTTGAAACCTGGCCACTTATCTTAGCTTATACAATGAAGTTGGAGTGACAACACATATTAGCATCCATACAAGAAAGAAAGCCACCATCTTCCATTTACGGGCTTTCTTCTTTGTTTATAAGCTGAATTATCCATAAACAGTTTTAATTGTTTCTTAAATTCACTTTCTTATACAGGATATGCCTAAAAAGTCCGATCCCTCAAGCAGTAGTTTTTATAGGGTCAGTTGAATACAACTCCTGAACATATAGATCATTTCCTAGAGAATTTCAAGATAAGCCCTGGTACATAGTTCTCCTAGAGAGGATTCTAACTAGCATTAATGTCTTTATGAGTTCCATTAATTCCAGACTCAAGTTTGCACAACAATGTCACAACATCTCTTATATTTACTTATTCTCTGCTCTTGCGTCTGTTGATCCATATGTAGATTTTGACCCACGATAAAGTCTTGACCACATTCCAATATCACAAAGGTAACTTTTTCACTTACCAGCTTTTAACACAATAAACTACTTTCTTTTTCAAACTGGATTGTTATCAACCTTAACCACTGGACATTTTTCAAACTGGATTTTTCAAACTGGATTGTTATCAACCTTAACCACTTCAGATGATTCCAGGGCCATTCCTAAGCACAAAGGGACTCCATGAAAGCATCACCTACAATTGGAGTCCATGCAATTACTTATATTCTTACCAGTAACGTCTCTCCACACAGGCTTTGTTAAGTTCGCATGACACATCAAGTTTATGTTTCATTTGCTCAAACTGAAGGAAGAAAAAACACAAACACACCAAATATAAACATGTTGATTGTATCCGCAGACCTTTGGCATTCAAGGCAGAGGGTGGTGAAACAAGCAGGGCAGCTAAGCACAGCATCAGAGTTGCGGCCTTTTCTTTGCTTGTGAACCCATAGTTCATCTTTATCATCAAGTTCTGGGTCATAGAATTCTGGTTTCACAGAGTAGTCTATCTCATCATCATCAGAAACTGCACACAATCAACTTCCCCCATTAGAATAAGATTTCCATCTTCAAGTAACGCCGGACTCATTCAATTACACATATATGCAACAAATTAAAAGATTGCAACTTTACATCAGAGGTGAACAAAAAAGGACCCTGTACCGAAACGTAACTATGAAACAACTGCCATATACATAAAGATCACATAAATCAATTCCAAACACCCCAGAAACTAGAAATTACCACCAGCGAAAGCATGAAGACCAAATTCCCAGAAAAGGAATACAGATAAAACCACCCAGAGACCTGTTTGCTGCGAATTGGTTGGACTGAGCTGGGGAGATTTAGCATCTCCTTCCATATCTCTGTTTCAGGCATTCAGCTGAAAATGGCAATGGTAGGTTCTCTGCACTCGCAACTTTTTGTAATATGGGGCCCGTACTCGGCCCAAATAAGGTATTTCTCTTATTTTATTATTATTCTGTTTTTTCTTACCATGTATTTTAATTTTACTACGAACAAAAAATACGTACAAAAAACGACGTTGTTTTAGATATCAAACAGAGGATTCGAATTCGGGATAAAGAGTAGAGACAACAAATTTTTAATAAATTATGGTTTTAACCATTTATCATTATTTAAAATAGTGTTTTTTTAATATAATAAAATAATATCACTATGTATTATATTGTATGATATGTTCAAGTTTGAGTTCAGTTATTTTGTAGAATCCAGATCAAATTTAGTTGAACCTTTTGAATTTAGACAAGGTCGAATGAGATTTAAGTTAATTTCCCATTTCTGGGAGCAAGCAACTATCCGCATCAAAACCTTAGGAGGACTCCATTGTTAAGTTAGCTAGTTAGTAAAGTGCTGTTGTAAATACTAGTGTTTAGTTTCTGTCTTGTTTTGAAATCTAGCTTTTGTACTGAATATACGACATAATAAAGAAGCTAGTTTATTTACCCTCTCTTCTTTTCCTCTCTTAACCGTTTGTTCATGGCATCAGAGCAGTAACGATCCCGGTGATTGATCGTTACTGAAGGTCGGTTGGAGCTAAATACAACACAGAGGAGTGTGTTGGAGGTCTTCGGTAGCTGTAGTTTCTTCGGTGGTGAAGAAAGAAGATTTATCTTGACGAATTAAGAGTCGAGAGGTTAGGGTTTCGAGATTTGGACTCAGCATCTATGACGGTGACTGCAGCTTGCGATTTTTGCGGCAATGGAAGTTGTCTCTGCGGAATCCCCCACTAGCTCAACCCTTGACCCACGATTACGAGGTATGCATGAAGAAAATCGGGTGTATCTCCAAGGCTCAGATTATCCAGGTATGAGTTTAATTACTGCAGTACTGAATGGGAGCAATTACTGCAGTAATTAATCTGAGCTGGAGTAGGTTTGTGAAAATTGCCCTAAGTGCTAAGATGAAATTAGGGTTTATAGATGGAACTTTTCCGAAACCTAGTCCAGGCTCAGTTGAATGTGATCGGTGGATTAGGACTGACTATATGGTTAGATCCTGGATCTTAAATTCGATATCCAAAGAGATAGTTGAAGATTTTATCTACACCAATTCTGCCTAGGAACTGTGGTCCGATTTGGTTGAACGGTTTGGGGGGAGTAATGGGCCTTTAGTATATCACTTACAGAGGCAGATTAGTGTTGCATCTCAAGGTAATATGTCTGTAGCAAAATATTTCACTGGTTTAAAGAAGTTGTGGGATGAGCTTTGGTGTCTCATGCCTATCCCGTAATGCACTTGTGGGACGGCAACATAATGCATTTGTGGAGCACCTAAAGCTTTAGCTGATTTAACTTCACTGAATCAGTTGATGCAATTTCTGATGGGATTAAATGGAGGCTATGATCATGTTAAGAACCAGATATTGGTTATGGAACCTCTACCTTCTATTAATAAGGCATATTCTATGGTGTTGAGGGTAGAAAAACAAAGAGAAGTTCAGATGGTTTTTGGTGAAGGCATAGATCATAATGCAATGTTGGCAAATACTGGCGGTGCAATGTTGGCAAATACTGGCGGTGGTAAAAGGGTTGTAGATGGGGAAGGAAAACAGTCCAAACAAAAGGGAGGAAATGGTGATAAGAGTGATTTGTTTTGTAACTATTGTAAGAAGAATGGACATGTAAAGGAGAATTGCTTTAAACTTACTGGTATACCCGATTGGTACAAGGAGTTGCAAAATAAAAGAGGGAAAGGAACTGGGAAATCCCATACTACTAATGCAGTAAATGATTCATTCACTGTAGATAACAGTACATCAGTTATGGGCAGTTCTATCAATACTACTAATCCTCCACTCTCTGAATTGATTAAGCAAGAGTTGCTGAAGCTAGTTAAGAACAAAGCCCTTCCTGATCCTCTCATGGTGAACCTTGCACATATGTCAGATTTTGCAGGTACACTTCCTATATTGGCCCTTTCTAGTCTTGATGATATAGATTCAGATTCTTGGATAATAGATATAGGAGCTTCTAATCATATATGTGTGGATGTTTCTTTGTTAAACAAACCTGTTATTCCTACCAAATACATTCCTGTTTATCTTCCTGATGGTACTCAGAATCGGGTCCATCACATTGGTGATGTTGTGTTACCAAATGGCATTGTCTTGACCGATACCTTGCATATTCCTACTTTCAAATTTAATTTGCTATCTGTGAACAAACTTGCCAATTCATCCTCCATTACCTTTACATTTTTTCCAAATCACTGCATTTTGCAGGACCTGAAGACTAATCGCATTTTGGCAGTAGGAAAGGTTATAGGCAAGTTGTATATCCTTGATAAGGGTTCTTTTAAGGAAGATATAGTAGGAAAACATTCATTGTGTAGTATTGCAAGTGTTGATAATAATGTACAGTCTGTATCCATGTACAAACTTTGGCATAAACGCTTAGGACATGTATCAGATACTGTACTTTGACATGTTATTCCTGTTGATAATAAAAATATTGGGGAGTTTGTTGTTTGTGATGTTTGTCCACTTGCAAAGCAACATCGGTTGTAATTTCCTCATAGTGCCATTCATACTGTTTCCATTTTTCAGTTGATTCATGTTGATATATGGGGACCCTATAGTCAACATACTCTTTATGGGGGAAAATTCTTTTTAACAGTAGTGGATGACTTTAGTAGGGCAACTTGGACTTATTTTATGACACATAAATGTCAAGTTCTTGGGTGTTTAGACAGGTTTTTAAAGATGGTTAAGACCCAATTTCAGAAATCTGTTCAGGTGATCTGAACAGATAATAGGGCAGAATTTTTGAGTGGAGAATGCCAGAAATTGTTTACAGATTTGGGTATTTTACATCATAGGTCTTGTGTCTATACACCTCAACAGAATGGGATTATGGAGAGGAAACACAAACATTTATTGCAGATAGCTAGAGCTCTCATGTTTCAGGCTACCTTACCTAAACCTTTTTGGGGTGAATCAATTCTTACTGCTACTTATCTCATCAATAGGCTTCGCACCCCACTACTCATGTGGAAATCCCCTTATGAGATTTTGTATGGTTTTCCTCCCAAGTATGATCACTTGAAATCTTTTGGTTGTTTGTGTTTTGCTACAAATGTCAAGCTTCATAAAGATAAGTTTGATCCGAGAGCTTCCAAATGTGTTTTCTTGGGACATAGTGCAGGGCAAAAAGGCTACAAGTTATTTGATATAACTTCTGGTTCTTTTCTGGTTTCTAGAGATGCAGTTTTTCATGAAACAACTTATCCTTATAAATCATTATCCACTGCCTCCGTGGATGTTCCACTTCCTTTAGTTTCTTCTGATTCATATTCTGATGTTTTGGATGCACATTCTTCTGTTCCTACTTTCTCTCCTTCCCACACTAATCATTCTTCCCCTAATCTTCCTTCTTCTTCTTTGTCATGTGATCATGTCCCATTGTTCCTACTCTTGCTCTGCGTAGGAGTACAAGAGTCATAACTAAACCTGCCTGGCTTAATGATTTTGTCTCTCATACCACTACGAACCAATTTCCTACTTCTGTTGTTAGTTCCTCTGGCTATTCCATCCCTACTTTCCCTTTTATTCCTACTCCTCATCTTTCCTCCACATACATGTCTTTTCTAGCTAATGTTTTTGTTATTGAGGAACCTCAATCTTATCATCAGGCTAAGGTTCACGATCATTGGATAAAGGCAATGCAGCTGGAGTTAGTTGCCTTGGAATCTAATAATACTTGGGACTTGACTTCTTTATCAGCTGGTAAGAAGGCCATTGGTTCCCGATGGGCTTTTAAGGTCAAGCTTAAGCCTGATGGGATTGTTGATGGATATAAGGCTAGGTTAGTGGCCAAGGGGTATCATCAGGTTGAAGGTGTTGATTTCACTGACAATTTTTCTCCTGTTGCAAAAGCTGTCACGGTCCGTATATTATTGGTTGTAGCTGCTCAATTTTCCTGACCTATATATCAATTAGATGTTAATAATGCCTTTTTACATGGGCATATTAATGAGGAAGTTTATATGCTTCCTCCAGATGGGTATACTGCTGCTGGTCCTAATCAGGTTTGCAAGCTCAATAGATCTTTGTATGGTTTGAAGCAAGCCTCTCGTTAGTGGAATTGTGAATTCACTAAGCATTTGCTTTCTTATGGTTTTATTCAATGTCCGCATGATCACTGTTTGTTTATTAAGTCATCTAGTATTCATTTTGTGGCTTTGCTTATCTATGTGGATGATATCTTGTTGATTGGGCCTTCTGTGGATGTTTTGGCTGATGTTAAACAGTTTCTAGCCTCTGCCTTTTCTGTTAAGGATCTTGGTCTGGCCAAGTATTTTTTGGGCTTGGAGATTGCTAGGTCTTCTAATGGTTTATATGTTAATCAACGCAAGTATGTGCTTGATTTGTTATCTAATGCGGGATTGACTAGTGCTAAACCTGTGGTTACCCCATTTCCTATGGGGTTGAAGTTCTCGGCTGATTCTGGTTCACTCTTGGAGGATGTAGGGAGATACCGTAGGTTGGTTGGTCGGCTGTTGTATTTGGGCTTTACCCGGCCTGATATTACTTTTGCAGTTCAGCAATTGAGTCAGTTTGTGACTGCTCCCTCTCAGGCTCATTGGGATGCTGCTATGCATCTGTTGAGATACTTGAAAGGTTGCCCTTCTAAGGGTTTATTTTTTCCCTCTTCTTCTGATTCCTCTATGCCTGTTGCTTCTTCTCCCTATTCTCTTGTTGCATATTGTGATGCTGATTGGGGGTCGTGTTTGGCTATTCGTCGTTCAGTTTCAAGTTTTTGTGTTTTTTTGGGCAATTCTTTGGTTTCTTGGAAGACTAAGAAACAAGCTACGGTTTCTAGATCTTCTGCTGAAGCTGAGTATCGGAGTATGGCTTCCACTGTTTGTGAGCTGTTGCGGATTTCCTATTTGTTGAAAGATTTACAAATTTCCTTTTCCTGTCCGATTCCTTTGTGGTGTGATAATCAGGCTGCCTTTCATATTACTGCCAATCCGGTGTTTCATGAATGGACTAAGCATCTTGATATTGATTGCCATGTTGTTCGTGATCAATTCAAGTTGGGTTTCATTGCTCCTGCTCATGTTTCCTCTTAACATCAGTTGGCTGATTTATTTACAAAGGCTTTGGCTGCTCCTCTTTTTACTTCCTTTTTGTCCAAGTTGGGTTTGGTTGATGTTCACCAACCTCCAACTTGAGGGGGGGATGTTAAGTTAGCTAGTTAGTAAAGTGCTGTCGTTTTAACTTGTAAATACTAGTGTTTAGTTTCTGTCTTGTATAGTTGTATATATTTTGAAATCTAGCTTTTGTACTGAATATACGACATAATAAAGAAGCTAGTTTATTT
>JANZLC010000003.1:5937631-5949208 GCA_026413385.1 Erythroxylum gracilipes
GAAACTCATTATCATAATAAGGATAATATGAAAAATCAGAATCAAAAGCATACTGATAGTGAGCCATGCCGCTAAAAAATCAAAAAATCAGAAAAAGCTGTGAAACTATAATAAACAGAAGACAAGGTAACCAAAAGCAACAAAACCAAAAACAAAAACATCACTAAAAAAATAGTCAAGAATTCCCCAACAACGGCGCCAAAATTTGGTACTAAAGTTGCCTGCAACCAAATTTAAAAAGAAACTAACTTCCATCAATACAAAATAATGTAGTAGTAGAAAGTAGGAATCGTTCCCACGAGAAATTTTTAACGATAAAGGTTGCGAGTTTAAAACTAAAATAAAGTAACGAAAAGAGGGGGTTGTTTTCAATTCAAAAAATTTAAGAAATAGATAACAAAAATCTGAATTTAACAAAAGTGATTGGATTTGAAAATTTAATGGAAAAACCTTGATTTCGGGTTACCGATGTTATCACACTAAAATGGATATAAAATTCAATTCATCAATAAACATTCACTGGGGGTTGCTTTCTCTTAAGTATAAATAAATAGAAACATGTATTCTAAACATTCTTATTAATCAACAACCTAGATATGATTGTAGGTTTAATTGAATAATAGCTTTAAGAACCAAGAAACCAATGAACAAGGTAAGGCATGTACGACATGCAATTAATCATGATGAATATCTTCTTAAAATTCCCTATTCTAATGTAAAGAAGGTAATCCTAATTGCTGCTTGTGATTAACAAAACTAAACGTCATATTTCATTAATCTAGCTATTGAACGAATCAATCCCTAGTTGCGCACCTAGAAATCAATCAATTAAATTAGAAAAAGTAAATCAGAAGATATTCAATATTCATCAATGAAACAGACTTTATTGAAACATCTCACGCATAATAGATGATAACAAGGTTACCGTCAACTAAGAAAAGAAGTTTATCTCTTCATAACAAAAGTAGAAATCAAAGAAATAACAAAACACATAGTCTCTATCCTTGGTCTTTTCCTAAAGAATACAAAAATTCGTAGAAGAAAAGTGCAGAAATCGAAAACCAACAATGGCTGTCCAGAAAAACTGAAGAAGAATTGTAGAAAACGTAAACTAAAACTCAAAGAGAAGCTGCAGAAAATGTTAACTATGCTAACTCTAATGACTACCGTCGAGAACAGAAGAAGAAAACCCGCAAAAAAGTGAAAACTATCCCTAAACTATCTGCTAAAAAGAACAGAAGAAGAATGTAGAAAAATGTCAAAACTACTCCTAAAAATGGGTCTGCATGAACAATAACGGTTTGCTCCTTTTAATGCCTCTCGATCCCTTCCTTTTTCATCCTATCTTGTAGATCATGTTTTCCACATGTTCAGATTGTGAATCTCTATCAATCTGATCTTAAAAGATTATGAAATTATGAAAAGAATCAGATTCATATTTTGAAAGCAGGTCTGGAAATTAATTTCATCCTTGCAGGTGTTAAAAATTATCTGAGAACAATTATAAGACAATTCCAATAATTTTGAATAATAATTTCAACACATTAAAGAAAATTAAATACAAAATAAGCACAAATTGACGACTTAACAATAGGTATGTCCCCTATAGACTAATTTATGATAAAACTTGTCACTTACTAGTAGAAAGTGAACATAAATCATATTAGGCGGTAAAACAATACAATTTAGATTATGAAAAAGTAAGAAAAGAAGGAAATTACACCTACAAGAACTTGAAGAACTTAGACTAGAGGCGCTTGATTGATGTTAGGATCTACAAAGAAAAGACTAAAATTTTGCATGATATGAAGATAGCCAGGAAATCATTTACTATTGGACAAAAAAATCTTTTATTTAATTCTAAGTAAATTTGTTCCCTAGTAAACTTCAATTTAAATGGTTAGGTTCCTTTGTTGTTACTAACGTTTTTTAGCATTGTGCAATGGAAATTAAAAGCCTACAAACTAACATAATTTTTAAGGTGAATGGATATGGGCTAAAGTTGTTTTATGATCATGCTGAAGTAATTATGTTTGAAGAAATTTTGCTAGACAAACCTTGACAGCAGAAGAGGACGTCGAGCCAACGACATAAACCAAAGGCACTCATTGGGAGGCAATCCAAGACCAAAAAAAATCATATTTGAATTTCTTTCCCTTTAGCTCATTTTTTTAGCTATTTATTTTTCCCAAAAATCAAAATATTTTTGCTATTTTATCTATGTGTTTTACTTGCATATTCCTTTTTTTTTTCTGCATTTAGCCTTTACATTGAGTACAATGTAAAGTTTAAATGTAGGGGGAATATAAAAAAATAACTTGGTTGTTTTATGTTTTTTGTTTACGAAAATTGAAAAAATATTGTCTAGGAAAATGGATTGCTTGCTTAGACATTTGGTTTTGACATTATTTTGTTTTATATGTATGCATTTAGTTTTTATTACCAAGATACCTTTAAAATGGAACAATAAATTTTAACATTATGGTTGATGGTTTAGCATGTTGCATAGGTTATTTTTTTTAACATAACAAGTTTTAAAACTCTTTTGTTTAATTTTAGGTTCACACTTAAGAGAATTAACTCTCATTTAATAAATTTAGTTTATAAGCAATTGGAAGTCTTATTCTAATTCTACATACATGGTATTAAGGTCAGACTTTTAATCAACTTAACATTGTCTAGTATCTTTGGTGATTTTCATTTACTTTTGATTACTAGAGAAATACTTGATGTAACCTCGAAATTTTAATTTCCTATGAAAATATTATTGTTAATAATCAAATGCCCCTTTGAGACCAAAAAATGGTTACTGAGAAAACACTTAAGGACAAAGGACTAATGACCCCTTTGAAATCATAATTAAGGTTAGAAGATGAACTATGCACAAAGGTAGTGTGCCTGTTGTGTTAGGAGCTAGTGTAACAAAAAAGAACTTTATTTCAAGTCCAACCAAGATACTTTGTATGTAGAAGTAATATACCAACATTGCTTATAGACTAGGTTTATCAAGATAAGATGTGAATGTCTCTAACATTTGAGGTTAAAGTTGAAATTTTGAAGATATTTTAAAAGATGTTACGTTGATGATTAAACCAATTGCGAATATGTTAAGACATTATGATTTTAGTAAATAAATTTTCTTATTTGTTGTTTGATTTTTCTTTGAAAGAGAGAGATACTTATTTCCACACATAGTGAATATCTGGTATTGGGGGATTTTCCATGTAACCATACAAGCCATCTTCAAAGCCCTCCCAAATACATACCCAGTCACACCTACTGTTATCTCTTTTGGCATCAAAAGCATTAAAACCTATAAATTTATCTTCCCTATAAGTATTGCAAAAGAACAGGGTTGTACTCCAAAAGTTGACACTAAACATTCATTCATATGGCTGTCCAACTTCAATCACATGGCTTCCTAAGTCATCATCTTTTGATTTGCAGTGAATAGTGAAGGTTGATCCGCCTTTCATTTTGTTATAAATTCGAACGGTGGTATAATGTTGATTGCCAGAACCTCGTTCAGATGTTGCAAGACTTTACTGAAGAAATGAACACGAATATCAACACAAATTTGTACAAGGGATTCATGCTTCTTTAATTTTCTCGTTCACTTCTATGGATATTACCGTTAGCTATTGACATAGGATACTTTAATTTATAAGTTGAAGTGTTTTTTTCCAATAATGTTTGACTTAATGGTGTGCATTAATTGTGTAATTAGTTTAGACAAAATACAAAGTGATAAGAATTACTTGTGCATTAAATTTTCAGAAGATATGCAGTAGAAAATGTGAAGGTAGATTAAACACTTAATTAATAGCAAAGAAGTCGGTATGCCAAAATAATTTGATTAAAAAAATTAAAAAATCTTCTTTTGCTATTTTTAATATTGCAAATATTTTTCAACACAATAGATATTTTTAAAATAAGTGAAATAACGTAGGAGTTATTTTTCATTCATAACTAAACTCCAATTTTATAAAAGTAGTATAATTGCATTGTGTATACTTTACACCGATGATTAAAAAACTCAATCGATTTTGTTGGTTCTACCGTAAATTTTTTAAACTGTTTAACTTTTCATTTCGGTTTTCAACTTATCTGTTTTATTTACTTTAATAACTCTTGTATTAAAAACAATCAATTTATTAATTAATTGGTTAATTTTTTAATTAATAAGTTCTTATAAATCGAAATAAATTAATTGATTGATTTTTATTTAATAATATCTTTTTTCAATTAAACTTCAAAATTTTGATAGGTAAGAACAATCTTTTTAATCATTTTTAAAATTTTTAAAATTTTATTTAATCATTAGTAGGTTTAATGACGGTTCAATAATGGTTGAACCTTATAAACCTTAAACATCTGCTCTTATAGGTTTAGCTTTCGGTTCGATTTTTCAAACATTACTTTATACTTTAAGATATATACAATTATAGATTTTTATAAGGTTAAATAAATAACTTTGTATTTTCCAATTATAATTAAGACTGTGATCCCTTATTTTTTCCTTATTTTATATACTTTGTCAGTCTCTTATTCTTTACTTAATAAATTTCATACTAACAATATCAATAATAAATTATAAATATAAAATAACCGAATAAATAGTTTAAAAGTTGTTAATACTTTTTTAGTTGCAAATTATTTGAAATTAGTGACAAATTTTTATTTAATTTTTTCTTAATAAAGTAATATTGTAAAGAAAATTTTACTTTGTTACTTTTTTATTGTAGTAAATTTTAGCCATGTCAAAGCTTGCAGTTAATATATCTATGAATACAAGTAAATTTGAGGTATAATATATTAATTGCTCGATTATGTGCTTATCTGAAACTCTATAACGATCTTCATTTCTTTTGTAATGTTCGTATAATAATATGAGATTGTTTGAGACGATTACAGTGATAATTGGCATACATGCGATGCTTGTTTAGATAGAGATTTTATGTCACGGAATCTCCATTGACACAGCAGCCGATATTTCTCAAGTTGTGGCCTAACATGAACATAATCAGAAGTATTTCATATCATCATTCTTATCATAGTTACTAAAATGATCGACAAAATTGTAATGTTTTATAATGAATGTTGAAATTTGAAAACTTATTCCACTTTTAAAAAGATACACTTTTTGCTCAATTCCACATATAGTGAAGATCTGGTAGTGGGGGACTTTCTACATAACCATACAAGCCATCTTCAAAGGCTTTCCAAACACATGCCAATTCACACCTTTCGACGTCTCTTTTGGCATCATATGCGTTAAAACCTATATGTTTACCTTCCCAATAACTATTACAGTAGAACAAGGTTGTCCGCCAAAAGTTGACTTTAAATCTCCATTCGTATGGGCTTCCAACTTGAACCTCATGGTCTCCCAAGTCATTATCTTTAGATTTGCAGTGAATAGTAAAGTTTGATCCGTCCTTCATCTGGTTGTAAATTCGAACAGAGGTATAATGCCCATAATCTTGTTCAAACGTTGCAAGGATAAGCTTTACTGAAGTAAGGAATAAGGATAGCAACATAAATTTGTACAAGATATTCATACTCAATTTATTTGATTTGATTCTTGTTCACAGACATACAATACTTCAATTTATAGGTTGAAGTGCCAATCCACATTGTTTGAATATTAATGTAGTGAATTAAAATTTAATGCACTACATTAATATTCAAACAATGTGGATAGGAGCATTTATGTTAATTTCTATTGCATACATTTAATGCACTACATTAATATTCAAACAGTGTGGATAGGCACATTTATGTTAATTTCTATTGCAGAATTTCTATGAAAATAAAGGAAAAAAATACATAAATCTGGTCTAAATCATTCTCATCTCTGTGTATATATGATTTTGTGAGGAAATGGGTTCAGTTTATAAGGATAATGAATTTGTAATTGAAGATATCATTCATCAACAGTGATGAACTGCCGTATTTATACAAGAGAACCTACAGAATTGTAGGAGTTAAACTAGGTTATGGTCTTTATTTTATTTTGTTACATTTTCATATAACCGTAAGAGATTGTTTGAGATTATCACAATGATAACACGACATAAGAACTTATCTTATGATATAATGGTGTCACTTTATTTTTTCTTGAACTATGGGTTATTACAAAAAGTTTATCATTAAATGTGAAGTGTCATACTTATTAATTGCAATATGTGTTTCACATATTTGGCATAGACCAATACTTTTGGGGTTGTGGCATAACATGACTATAATCAGAACTATTTTATATAACAATTCTTAAGTTACATAGATTTATAATGAAAGCATAACACTTATTTCACTTAAAAAAGACATACGATTTGCTCATTTCCACACATAGTGAAGATATGGTGTTGGAGGCGATTCTCTATAACCATACAAGCCATCTTCAAAAGCTTTCCACGCACATGTCCGTTCACACCTATCATTGTCTCTTTTGACATCAAATGCATTAAAACCTATATATTTATCTTCCCAATAACTATGGCAATAGAACAGGGTTGTTTGCCAAACGTTGATATGAAACCTCCATTCATACATTATACCTACTTAAACCACATGGTTCCCAAGTCGTCATCTTTAGATTTGCAATGAACGGTGAGGTTTGATCCGCTCTTCATCTTATTGAAGATCTGAACAGTGGTGTCTCATATCTTTAGTGCTAGTGTGAGGTTTGTGAATGGAGAAAAATTGAATAAGTCTTTTGAAACCTTATTCTCTTTCTTTCTAGTTTCTTATGCTTAATTGTTGAATTCTAGTTTAGACATGTTGTTTCGTTTAGGATATTATTTTTTATTTAATTCAGTTGATTTTAAAGTGAATTTAACATTTATACAATTGCTGGAATTTCAACATTGGTTAGATAAATTTCGGTAATTGATTGTGTTCCTTTGCGCTTAACGTGTTTTTGATACTTGAGTTGAGTTGGTTCAATTCTAAAGTGTGAAAAGGGAAAGGTAGGAACAAGCTGGATGGTTTTCTACATTTAATTTGTTAAATATCTCTGATTTTTCAGATATATTAAAATTGCATGATTAAACTAAAATTTAAAACTTGCGTGTTCATTTGTATAAATTATATTAGATTTATGTTTTATTTCTTTGATCTCTAGCTTTAATTTGATTATTTTAAAAACCACAACTCCCCCTCTTTTGATATACTTATTAGCTTAGTTAAATCTATAGGTTTCTTTATTTCAATTTTTTTGGTTTTTGAATTTTTGCTAATTAATGAGGTTAATCTTATATGTGAATATAATTGGATGAAATCTTTATATGTGCTTCTATTGTGTATGTTTAACTTTTTTTCAATTTGTAAAATAGTATAGCTTCATGTATTATGCTCAAAAGAACTATGTACTAGATATTACGTATGAATATGTTGATTAATATACATTGTAGTAAATCTGAAAATTTTCTTTTAATGGTTTATTAGTTTATAGAAAGGTTGTTTTATTAGTTGAATTATGTAAAGATATGTGTTTTGATTGAATTATATATGTAAACTGTAACATCCCAATATCTCATGTTAGGGGCTAGGACCTTAGAATAGTGTAAATAAAAGTATACTGAGAAATTAGAAGTGCATTTCATGCATCATATGACATATTTAAATATGTGAATTGTGTTGATATTAATGAAATAATTGTATATGCATTTATTGACATTTTCCGGGTATAATTGATTTATAAATGCTAGTAAAATGCGAATCATGGATTATTTGTGTTGAAAATTTATTTGGTGATAATAATAATTATTTCAGAATTTTTGGTGAATTTTAGGAAATTTACAAAAATTTGGGGTATTTGGATGAGGAAAAAGATAGAAATAATGGACAAATAGAATTGTGACATGTGGCAGCCTTATATGCATGACAAATGACTTATATGCAATGGTGACATAAGGAGAGGGCTTATACATCCAGGTGGTTATGTTTTGGGTAAAACAAGAATTACTGTAGCTTTTGATGTTCTTCATCGTAAACACCAATACCAAAACTCTTTATTTGTTCATCCACCACCGAAACCTGTTCTTCTTTTACTGTTGGGAATTTTTCTGAAATCAAGTAAGTTGTGTTTTAATTTTCTGGATACTATATGAATGATTTTGATGATGTTTTGGTGTTGGAAGTGAATTCATGCATGAAGGGCAGCTTCGGTGATGTTAAAAATGAATTATATGAAAATGATGTGAAATGGACATTGTGCAGAAATTATTTCTAAGATTTTGAGAATTGAAGTTCAATGAGATTTAGATAAGTACAAAAAAAAAAATAGAATGAGGTTCTGTGTTTTTTAGTGAAATTAAATCTTGATATAATGAAGAAGACACGAAAACACAGTAGTGAGAGAAAACAGAATAGAAAATGTAGTAGTGAGAGAAAGCAGAACATGATGAAATACGTATATGATTTCTGTTTTGATGTTTGTGTTTAATCTTAAATTTTGAGATATCTTGATAATGAGCTGAATGTAAATGGAAGTAGAATATGTGGGAGAGTATAAGTTAGAAAGAAATGGTGTTTAGAAATAATGGATTACGTAATAGAAGAAAGGAAGAAGAAGAGAAGAAGTGCTACAAAGTTTGGAAACTAATGGAGTGCAAGATTGTGCACCCAAAGGTTTTCTAAACTGAACAGCTTTGATAGTTGTGATCATAACTTTGTCATCTTACCTCCAAATAATATGGGATTTGAACCAACAAACTCTTAACACATTGTTCTTTATCTCCACCAAAATTTTATAGCCATCTGAATTAATTTGGAAGAGATTGATTGATGAGGTTTGGACGAAAATGTTGAGGTGTACTAGAATTTGATAACTGGAATGTTTTTACCAAACATGCTTCGGTATTTTGGCTATATCTTGATCTGTAGATTTTCAAATGAGCTGATTCTTAATTTAGATTAAACTATAGACATATGGCTACAACTTTATTAAAGAAGTTTAATTTTATTTTTGTCTCTAAGAATTTCAAAATCTAGCATGAAATTGAGTCTTGGCTTAGGTTGTAGCACTACCAGTGATAGAAATCTTGTCCTATTATTATCGCATAAAATGTATTGATGTAGGCTGAATCAAACAAAGTTGTCTTCACAAAAATTGTATCTTTTTCTCTTAAATTTCAACTGGTATGAATTTTGTAATTTTTGAATATTGGAATTGAGAGATATGAGTTATAAAACTTAAAGTGCATGACCATGCACTAGCCAAAATTTGAAATGTACTCAGTCTATAATATTTGAGCATAACTCATAGAATAATCAACTAAATTGTATGATATTAGTGTTACTAGAAACTATAAACATAGGGGAACAATTGTTTAGAAGGAAGTGTTGTCTAAAAACTCCATCTTCCTTGTCATAATGATCAAGCCAAATTGACCCGAAAGTGAGTTTTGAGAAAAACTAGAATGATTGATGAGTGTGTGAATTCTAGAAAATATGGAGATAAAATTAAAGTTTGCACCAGTTTATTTAAGATATATATACCCGAGAATTTGTCATTGAACATGTAAACTACATGATACATTTATAAATATTATTATTCAGTTAAACGAGCCATATAGTAATATGAAAATGTATTTGTTTGCATATAAAAGAGTAAGTAGAACAACCACTTCCAGACATTGCCAAGACTTCAAGGCAATAAGCGAAAGGGAGAAATTGTGAGTAACCTAAGATGGTCTCACTTTGACTTGTTTTGTATATTACTGAATTAAATTTGATATTGATGAATGTGTATTGAATTGTGTACTGAATTTCGGACATAAATTGTCCGAAGAGTTTTGATGCATGATTAAAACATTAAAAGTGCTACTTGAATGTAAATGAGATTGACTACATGGTTCTCAACTTGAATGTTCGTGTCAGACCTAGTCTGATGATTATTGTGAACAAGAACATGAATGCAAATGTAATTAATTAAATGTGATGGCTGAAATTGAGGAATGTATTTCATTCCAATACATGAAATATAAAGACAGTTGTGACTGATGTTGCCAGTAAAAAGGAGCTTAAAGCTCAGACATTCGTGATTAGAGCCTAAGGCTCAATATGTATGAAGAACCTTGTATCTCCAACGGATAAGGGATAGTATAAAAGAGTCCTGTATCTATAACGATATGGGATAGTGAAAAAGGTACACAATCACAATAATGAAATAAATGAAATCGAGTCTCATAACATTGCATACACATGTGATCTAAATAAATTGAATGATTGCAATGTTTTGAGAACTTTGTGTATGAAATATGTGATAATCTGTCAATGTGTATGTTATGCAAAATTGTATTGAAATGATGAAATGTTTGAATTTTGTTTTTGAAATATGACAAATGTGATAAGGTGTTATATGATATTACTTGACAAAAATCAAGTTGATGTGAATTACATGATAACATGATTTATTGTGTGATGTATGACAAGAGTGAACCATCGAGGATGGTTATTCTGGTGAGTTCGCAAAACTCACCAAAATTGCAACGTTGACAATTTCAAGTTCGAGAGAGCGACGACCTAGCTTCTAAAATACATAGAAGTAATTTTTTATAATTTGTGGTGATCAGATATGTAAACATGGATGTTAAACATAATGCTCCAATGTAACTTATGGTTTACGGTATACATGAGGAAATTTTGGCTTTTAAAACAATGTGTAATTTATGACTTAGCTTACGATACCATGTTATAACGTGGTGGTGAAATAGTTAACACACTATTTCTATCAAGCATGTGCACGTGTATCCGAAGGGCGCATGTGCATGTGTTAGATGGGAGTGGGGTGTTACATAAATGCAAAATTAGGATGTAATGTCTCTTTAAAAATATATTGATTTGTTGGAACATTTTTAATTAAAAGTATTGTAATTAATAGTAAATTAACTTTCCTCGGGGCATCGTGACTCTTAAAGAAAAATGCTAAACCTATTAGAAAAGCCCAACATAGGTTGAACCCCCTACGATGGAAATAATAAAGAAGGAAATATTAAAGTGGTTAGATACAGGCATAATATACCCTACTTTATATTCTAAATAGGTAAACCCCATACATGTAGTGTAGCACCCCACTCCCGCGCGACCCGAACCCGACATCTATGGTGATATCCGAGTTCGTGCCATACGAGGGTGGCATACTAGGGTACTCAATCATTCAAAAGTCGGTATAATTTTTTTTAAACAAAGTAATGCACACATTCGCGGAAATCAAATTTTTTTTAAAAGTTGGCCACTCTTTATTTCATAATTATTTGCATTTACAACATTTCAACCATTTCATAATTTATCAAAAGTTCTCTTTTCACTTGGGCCCAATTCTGAGTCAAAAAACTATGCTTACACAAGATTAGTACACTTCATAATCCATTACAAAATACTTGTAGTCATAATTTCATTGCATTACATAATCATGTACCAGTCTTTCCAAATTGGAAAGTTATTACATTACAAAGTCATTCATAAACATATTGTACAGAATGCACAGAATACATTACACTTTCAAAACTTTACATTTCACTCAACTTATACCTTCTTATACCTAGATCATCTCCTCCACTACATTTCCTC
>JANZLC010000003.1:5949308-5976144 GCA_026413385.1 Erythroxylum gracilipes
TTTAATTTCTTAATCAAGTCTATCTATCTTGTTATTATCAAAACATAGGTGGAATTTAATTGTCAACCACCATTGGTGCAACAAATTTGAAAATTATAAACATGTAATTTTTTATCTTGAATTTAGAGTTTTTGGGTTATTTTAATGATATGAATTTTAGAGGTATTTCAAATTTTTTGTTGAGACTCAAAATTTTTAATAATTTTTTTCTTTAAAATTAACAAGAATTGTGTTAAATTTATCTAAATGTTTAATAAAATTGGATTGGTAGAACTAATAAAATAAATTTACAAAATAGTGAATACAACTGCTAGATAATTAGAACTATAATTTAAATATTACACGAAATTTGGAGTTTTTAGTGAGTCATAATTGACAAAATTTTCCCCTAAGTCCATAACTAAGTTCTATTAGACATCATTTAAGTAAAAGAATTTAGATATTACACATAATATCTAGACATTATCCACACTAGAAGATTATTCTCAAATATCTAGATAAAAATATCTAATTTGTGATATAAAATAAATATTAGAATGTGTGGTAATTATAACCAATTGAAATGTATGGTTATAATTACCACACATTCTAATATTTATTTTATATCACAAATTAGTTATTTTTATCTAGATATGAAATGTATGGTTATAATTAGTTTGATAAATCTATAAATATCAATCCGTCTACTTGTTTCATGTATCAAAAAACAAGTTTAAGTATCCAAGAGTAGAGCTTGTGATAATTCCAAGCTTTAAGTCTTAGGTTATAAATTGAGTTATGAACTGGTATCTGAGTTTAATTAGGAAATATATATATATATCTACTTATCGTATGCTTTATGATTGTTACTTATAGTAGATCCTCCATATCAAAAAATAAGTTAGATATTATTCACTCTTTGAAAGTATTAGGTATTATTCACATACACAATTATTGTTTACATGAAATAGTAGGAGTTATTTATCTTAGCTTAATGTAGTTAGAATAGAAGCAATCTCAATCAAATTTAAGATTGAGAAGTTCAATAGGAATAATATCTTATCAGGAAAGTGGAAGATGTAAATTATCTTGACAAAGGATAATTTCCTTACAACTATTAGTGAAAGGTCAACGGACTTCATAGATGATGCCAAATAGAATAAAATGGAAGATGTAAATTATCTTGACAAAGGATAATTTCCTTACAACTATTAGTGAAAGGTTGACAGACTTCATAGATGAGGCCAAATAGAATGAAATGGATGTGAATGTTGTTATAATTCTTTATCTAGCTTTAGCTGATAAAGTTTTGTTAAATGTAGATGAGAAGAAAATGACAAAAGAGGTATGGAATCTTTTCATAAAGTTGTATAAGATCAAGTCACTCTACAATAAAAGTTTTCTTAAAAGGAAACTTTATACTTTTAGGGTGCCAGAATCCACTTCAGTGACCAATCATATTAATAATTTGATTACTCTATTCTGCCAACTCACTTTGTTGGGTTATAAAATAGATCCATATAAATTTATCCAGCTTCTACTTTAAAGTCCACCTGATTCATATGATCAATTCGTCATCAACTTAACAGTTAATCTTCTTACATGTTACTTGGTTTTTGATAACATTGCAACTATAGTTCTGGAGGAAGAAAGCTAATGCAAGAATAAGGAAGATAGATGGTCTCGCTTACAAATTTAATAGTAATAAGAGGGAGATCAACCCTCTAAAGGAAACTCACCGAATCGTTTCCATCTTGCTTATTGTTGGTCCTCTACGATGTCATTTAATGACTAGTATTTTTTATGAGATTTTCATGACATCGTTTGGTTGTTTGCTTGGAGTTTAAATTGTTGTCGTTTTTAGATTTTCTTTAATGTAGGAGAAGCTTTGCATTTGCATTTATATTTCATTTACTTCAATAAAATTTAACTTTTTTTTAAAAAAAAGGGAGATCAACATGATATAGGCTAAATGGGAACCAAATTATAGCATATCCAAATCAAGTAGTACTAAGAATTTAAAATGCTACAATTATAGCAACAAAGGTGACTTAAAAAAGGAATATTGGAATTTAAATAAGAAAATTTCCAACTCTCAAGGAAATGTTGCTAGTACTTCAGATAATGGTAATGCTTTGTATTGTGAAGTAACAACAACAATTGAAAGTAGAAAGTAAGTACTTAATGTATGACTCTTTGACTCAAGAGCTACTTTTCGTATGATCTCTAAAAAAAATGGTTTCATCAATATGAACATATCTTAGGAGGATTTATATACAGTTGTGATAATTATCCTCTAAAGGTTATTATTATTAGAACTATGATGTTAAAGATGTCTAATGGTACAATTCATAATATGTAGGATGTATGAAATATCGAAGGTTTAAAGAAGAATTTGTTCTTTCTAGGATAATTAGATAATCTTGGGTGCAAAATAAAAATTAAAATAATATTTTAAAGATAATTTCAGACAGGCTTATATTTATAAAAGGAGAAAATATAGGTGAAAGCTTGTACAAATTAAAGGGAGAGATAGTGCTAAAAGTAAAAGCATCAGACGCTTTAAGCAGTCTAAATGAGACATCTTTAATATTATGGCATACAAAGCTTAAGACATATATTTAAACAAGGAATCAAAATCCTTGTTGAATAAAAGCTACTCCTTAGGTTTACAGAGGTGTTACTACCTTTTTGTGAGCACTATGTTACAAGTAAGCAATATTATATAAAATTTAACACATTAAATCTAAAAAGAAAGGTTATTATTGAATTGGTTCGCTTTGATGTGTGATAAGCACTGGTTCCATCCATAAAGGGAGCAAAGTGCTTTGTTCTTTCATTGGTAATTATTCTAGGAGGCATTAGGTATATCTTATCAAGAGGAATGCAAATATGTTCTAATATTCAAAGTTTTTAAAGCACATGTTGAACTTAATTCTGGTAAAAAGATCAAGTGCTTAAGGATGGATAATAAAGGAGAATATACTGGTAATAAATTTGGTGGATTATGTAAGCAAGAAGGCATCAAAAGATAATTTATTACTATATACACTCCTCAACAAAATGGAGTGGTAAAGCGAATTAATAAAACTTTATTAGAAAAGCAAGAGAAATGTTGAGAGCTTTAGGTATAGATAAGGTTTCTAAACAGAAGTAGTCAATACTACCTGATATATAGTGAATCAGGTTTCATCAACAACAATTGAGTTAAAGACACTAATGGAGATATGAATTAAAAAGCTAATGGATTATTATAACCTCAATCTATTTGAAAGTTCCATGCGTATGATGTATAATGCCAAAGAAACTATGAAGATGGATCTGAAATCTAGAAAAATGATTTTTAGGATATACTAAAGAAGTGAAGGGGTATTGCTTATAGGATCATGTTGCTCTTAACGTTATTATAAGTAGGGATGTTAATTTTGTAGAAGATAAAGTAAAAGGGAATGAAAAGGAAAAAAAATTCATAAAGAAGTTCAAAGACTGCTATATAGGTGGAAAAGGAATTTCAAACTTCTTTTGAAGCAACGATGGAGCAATATATTCAAGAACCAATCGAGTCCGAAGCTCGAGAAGTTCGTTAATCAAATTGCATAAAATACTACCAAATTAGCACTTAGATTATATAATGAAAAGCAATATAGCATACTACCTTTTAACAAAGGATAAAGAGCCATTAACTCTCAAAGAAGCTGTTAGAATATATTTTATATATTCGTTGTTTAGTTTTGGCATTTTGAATTAGACATATGAAAAAATTAAAATTATTATATAAGATGGATGGAGATTGTGTTTTAATAGAAGTTCAAATCATACACATGGATATGCATCAGATGCGGAGATTGTATTTTAATTGAAGTCTATCTAACTAGAGATTGGGTTTTAATTTAAGTTTATCAAAAAGAGGTCACTTGGAAAAATCCCGTGTGTGTGTGTGCGCGTTACTAATTAAGTGAGGGTCACGTATCTATGCATATAAAGGTTGCTGGCTGCGTATATGTTGTTTAGAGCTGAATAACGCATCATGTAGGTGACTTACGGAGTAGTGGGGCTTGTGCGTTAAATAGAGTTATGGGAAAAACATAGCTGAATTATATATTGTGTGTTAGGGATAAAAACGTTGGAGTGGGTATGCTTTAATTGTTCATTGGTGTGCATTAATTGCTTATTGGGAAACGTGAGTGTATGGTGGCATAGGATGAGAGTGTGCTGTGCTTGAACAACGTAAGTGTGTTATATAAGCTATGATGAATTGATAGTCACGATGTAGTGACTTAGTGGGTTTTATATATATGGTTTCAGTGGCAATAGGAAGGAGACGAATTGGCTGTGAGTTGATTTTATAGATTGAAAATACTGTGGACTTGGTCTTCTAGGATTTTGTGGCTTCGTGTTGGTGTTTATGTGAGTTAGCCTATTGGTGTTACGACGACTTCCAGATCTATTTCAGTGGAGCTTAACCTTTCGGAAAGTTGTCTTCTTTTTCTTAAGTGTATTATTATTTTGTTCTTAGTTGATTGATCACTTGAGTTGTTTATTTCTTATCTTTATTATCAAATACTATTGAGAAAATCCTCTGTTGAGGCTAGTACGAGGCGGTCGTACTATTGGGTTGATTGAGAAAATCTTCCATTGAGGTTAGTACGAGGCGGTCGTACTATTGAGTGTGAAATTATTTTACGGGAAGTGAGGTTGAGTGATAGTGTCAAGGGTTGACTGGTGTCGGCTTAGTAAAGCCATGGATAAAACTATTGTATTTCGGTAAAGGTGATTAAGCTGGGTGAGGGCCCCGCAGACGTAGGTAAGGTGTGCCAAACTTTGTTACGAAATTTCTGGTGTCTTTATTATTTTGCGTTTGTGAGATTTTACTCTATTTGTGCGAAGAATAATTTGGAAAGTCTGCAACTTAATTAACCACTTTGGTTTTTCAATTGGTATCAGAGCAAGGTCACTAATTCAGAACTTGGTGGAAAGTTAGTGCAGATCCTAGTTTCGCGAACATGGCTACAAGAGAGACACTACAAGTGAAAACTTGAAAAAGTGTGAATGATGTAGAAGACCAATCAGATGAAAACGAAGACTTGGTACTACTCACACGAAATTTTGGTGAATGGCTGAAAAGAATGAAGAAGGACAGGTCCGATTTTAGACAATATGGCAGAAGTTCATCAAATAACAATTCAAGACAACAAGTCAAGACACAAAAGGGTGAACGAAAGGCAAATCTTGAATGTCAAGGTTTCAGACATATTCAATCCAAATGTGCCAATACAGTGAAGAAGAAAAAAGGAAAGTCCTTCACAAGCACCGAGAGTGAATATGGTAGTGAAAAAAAAAGCTAATGGTGCTGCATTGGTTGCCTTACATAGCAAAAGTCCAGTTACTTGCTTAACAATAACTGAGAAGGAAGTAATTGAAGGTCGAAAAGAGGGAAAATTGGAAAATTTCGAAAATAATCCAGCTCAAGATCCAATATCAAATTATGACAGCAATGGAAGTGGCCTAGATGATAAAAAAGAGAATATTTACGAGGATTACAAAGCTATATATGATAAGTGGGTGAAAACATGTAGAAAGAATGAGAGATTGAAGGAAGAGAATCTTTACACGAAAACATCATACAAGAGTTAGAAAAGAAGCTGATGTTGACGTCGGATGAGCTTGGTGAAGTTAGAATGAAATTGGTAAGTACTGAAAAGAGATTGAGGATGTTGAATGGAGGCACGGAAAAACTAGATAAGTTAATAGAAACTGGTAAGGTTAAAGGAAATTTCGAGGGCATAGGCTATAAAGGTGAGTGTTCGAAAGTAAATGAAGAAAAGTTTGAAGTGTCCAGATCAGCCCAAAAGGTAGAAGCATCGAAAAAGAGTCGAAGATTTATACCCACATGTCATTTTTGTGGAGTTATCGGGCACATAAGGCCAAGATGCTATAAGATGCTACAAATTATGTTTCAAAGAGGTTAAAATCGAAAATTTAAACACTCTCCATTAAATTTCCAATAGCATCCTATGGTATCGAAGCAAGCTTAGATTAGAAAGGGTCAAATACAAGTACAAAAATGTAGTGAAGGAAAAACAGGAAAATGCCCAGATTTGCAGTTAGTTACTGCTAAGGAAGTAACTGCAGAAACTGATTTGCAGTTAGTTACTGCTGAGGAAGTGACTGCATGAACTGAAGCACTTTCAATTACTTCGGATGATGAACCAACCAAAACAATGGCAGCTGATTTGATCAGAGATTCTTTATCTTGAATCCAAAGAAATCATCCAGCAGAAAATATTATTAGAGATGTGAGCGAAAGAAGAAAAACAAGAGAAAGAAAAATGATTGATTACCGAGAACTTGCAAGCTACTTGTGTTGCACTTCTTTATTCAAGCCAAAGAGTAAGCCCAAGTTTGAGATTCTTCGAGGGGCACAGGGATAGTTTACTTTACATTTTTGACGTATTTTTTGTGTTGTTAAAAAACAAAAAATTAAAAAATAAAAATGAAAAAGAAAAAGAAAAGAAAAGAAAAGAATTGTTTTTTTAGTTCTTTAGTTTTATGTTGCTATTGTCATCTCATTTTTTTAGTAGTTTGCTTTGTGACTTTTTTTTGGCTCTACCTAAGACTCTTTAGCTCTCGCATCAGTATAGATCTCTCTTGGGTATCTCTCTCTCTTTCGGGCATATCTCTCAGTATTTTGAATGCTGGTAAATTGTTATATTGGCATGCTTATGCTTCTTCCGCTGCATCTATGGTTGATCATTATGATTATGCATTTTGATATTGTTTTATCTTAAGGGGAAGACATCAGATTGTCTATGATGAATGTTCCATTCAGGGGGAGATTTTAAGGTATATGTGTGACTATTGATCGTGCTTTTTGGCATCTTTTTGTCCTAAGGGAGAGAAATTTGGATAATTGGATAATTGTGATGTTGATGTGTGATTAAGGGGGAGTATTTGCCATATAGATTGTTCATTTGATTTATATGTCCAATTATGTTATTTAGGGGGAGTTTCATATTTGTGACAAATAATGCCAAAAAGGGGGAGATTGTTAGGATATATTTGATATATTCCTTATTTAATTTTGGCATTTAAAATTGGACATATAAATGAAGAAAATAAGATGTGTATTGAGTTGGCTGTTGAGTTTTGGTAAATTGCAAATTGCAAATTGCGTGGTGTAAGTGGAATCTGACTCTCTCTAATTAATTGTCTCGAATCTCTACAGTAAAGATTACCAACATCTTTGATTCATGGTAGGAGTATATTTTTGCTAGTGTGTGTGCGACTTTTGAAGTAACGGGGTGTGTGGCAATTGGTGTGGACGTGAGTGTGTGCTACTGAAGTAACGGGGGTAATTTGTTCAATGAAATAGATTCTGTGGTTGGAGCATTAATTGATTAAAAAGGCTGCAGTATGTGTATGTGAAGGTCATGATAAGGATGACAACTCCCAGGGTGAAAAAGGGCTTTTGCTTTTTAGTATAGTGCATGTCTCTATCATATATTGGAAGTGAATCTTGTGTGGGTTGAGCTCTATTGATGCACGGTGAAATATATCTTTTTTTGGTAAGTAAAAGAGCTAACAACTAGCTAGAGCTAATAACAAGATTGATGTGCTGAGTGCGACCAACACCCATGTGATCATCATTTAAAGTGTGCAGTATAACCTCTGGGGGCTGTTGAAAAACCACCATACCCAAAGACACCGCAGGTCTGATTCGAGCCATAGCATCAGCTATAGCGTTTCTCTCCCCAAAAATGTGATGAATCGTGACTTGCCAACTGCGGGACATTAGCTCCCGAATGCTGCAGATGAGTGCATTGTAGGATGGGAAAAGTGTGTTCTTAAGCAATGTAGGATGGGAAAAGTGTCCGATTTTCTGATGGGACATATTGCATGCTTTTGGCACATTGCTTATGATTCTAGAATAGAGGAGAGCTACTGGTCTATTTTTTATGTAGTGCGCGTTAATTATATACAGAAATATACGCAGCTTAAGTGGTGTATGTGTTATGGGTTTATATACACCGTGGGTTTACTTTTAATTTCCAAGAGTTGTTCTTTTGGGATTGTGCGTGATTTCTTGGTTGAATGGTTTTTGGTTGATGAATGTGTTATCGGTGCATATGTGGCTTTGTGTTGGTGTTTATGTGAATCAGCCTATTAGTGTTGCGACGACTTCCAGATCTATTTCAGTGGAGCTTAACTTTTTGGGAAGTTGTCTTCTTTTTCTCAAGTGTATTATTATTTTGTTCTTAGTTGATTGATCATTTGAGTTGTTTATTTCTTATCTTTATTATCAAATACTATTGAGAAAATCCTCTGTTGAGGTTAGTACGAGGCGATTGTACTATTGGGTTGATTGAGAAAATCCTCCGTTGAGGTTAGTACGAGGCGGTCGTACTATTGGATGTGAAATTATTTCACGGGAAGTGAGGTTGAGTGATAGTGTCAAGGGTTGAGTGGTGTCGGCTCAGTAAGGCCTTAGGTAAAACTATTGTACTTCAGTGAATGTAATTAAGCTGGGTGAGGGTCCTGCAGATGTAGGCAAGGTATGTCGAACTGCGTTACCAAATTTCTGGTGTTTTTATTATTTCGGTTTTGCTTGTTTTTGTTTTGTTGGTGCCAAATAAGTTTGCGGAAAGTTTACGAAATAATTAACCCCCTTCAATTTTTTTTCATGCACTATCCATTGACATGAAGACTAGATAGAATACGTAATGCGAATTATTAACTTTATATAATTTTATAATTTGGTTTGTCTTTAGTTTTGTAATTTATTTGTTATTTTCCTTATGGTGAACTCATTGTAATGTCGACTTAGCTTCGCTATCGTTAATTCAATTATTCAATTTAAAAAAAAACGGTGCACTATGTATCACTTGGAAGACTTGTACCAAAATTATTTTTTTAAAAAAAAATTAAACCAAAATTCGAATATCATGTTTAACAATTACAAACAATGCAAAATGAAAGTTTCTCCATTTGTAATGCTCAAAATGTCTTATTTTTTTAACAACTTTTTGATAAATAATTTGAAAACAATAACTCAAAAGTCAACTCAATAATCCAATATATGTTTAATCCTATAATCAATACATGTCAAATAAATATCTTAGCATACAAAATATTGCTTAACTTTTTTAATATTTCATTACGTATTACCTTTAGATGATGAAAATTATAAATCACACCTAAACTTTCATACCATTTAATTTTTTTATATAAATAACATAAGGTGGAGATTTTGTTAATTTTTAATTTTTAGTTTTTTTTCATTGTAGTGTATTTACCATAAAACAAAGATGCAACTCAATCTTGATTGAGATTACTTTTTCATATCTAATTTTTTGATTGTGTGCTCATTGAAGCATTACAAGAGTCCTTGTTATACTCAGCTAAAATTTATATATTGTTTAACTATATAATGTGAGGGTTGTCTTTAAATGTATATGAGAATGCGTGAGAAGCTTAAAATCGTATGTTACGTATTGTCTGACTAAATGATGTGAGTCGTTATTCCTTACTATTGAATGTGAGAAGTTTTTAATTATCAAATGCAATAACTCACAAATTATGTGTTTTTAGATAAATCGATAAATGAGAGGGCAAGTCTTACAATAACCGATAAAATTATTTTTTTGTGATTACAAAATCACGGGTTCAAATTACGAAAATAATCTCTTTGTAAAATACAAAAAGAAAAGTTGCGTATAAGTGATAACCCTCCTTTAATGATCGCAAAGCAAAAAGTCCTGTGCACTGTAGTAACTCTTTTAGATAAATCACTAAATGAGACAATCATTTAAAATTTAGTGATTGAATTTTATAAATTCTAATGTATATTCAATTTTGATCAACCAACCTCTTTAAATGAAAGGTAAATTACAGCTCTTTTCATAAAAACTTGACCTTCAAGTTCTTGAATTGGAAGACCACAACTATTAGCTTATTGGATATTATATTGATATTTATTCAATGCATTGAAAGTAAATAGAACTATCCTATAGCTTACTTCTTAACATAACACTAAATTAATTCACAAATTTATTAAGCTTTTAGTAAAAAGTTATTCATAACATGTTCCAGGTTAATCAAAATGAGGTCTCTAGTCATCATCTTTTGATTTGCACTAAATCTTCCAATTCAAGAGATTGTTTGAGATTATAATCAATCCTTGCATTAAATATATTTATAAATTTGGGTAAATTTGAGGTATGAGATATTAATATCTTTTTTTCATATTTAAAACTCAATAAGAATCTCTAGTTTCTTTGGTTGCATTTTCATATAACCATAAGAGATCCTTTGAGATTATTCTAATGATAAAGCTACATAAAAACTTATGTTACGATAATAAAGAAAACCTATTAATGGTACCACTTTATTTTTGTTTAAACTTAGGGTTACGACAAAATTAAATGTGAAATGTCTTATTAATTGTACTATGTAATTTACATATTTTACTCATTTCCACACATAGTGAAGATCTGGTACTGGAGGCCATTCTACATAACCATACAAGATACAAGCCATCTTCGAAGGCTTTCCAAACACATAACCATTGACACCTATCGATGTCTCTGCCGGCATCAAATGCATTAAAACCTATATATTTACCTTTCCAATAACTATCGCAATAGAACAGGGTTGTAACCCAAAAGTTGATGCGAAACCTCCATTCATATATCTTTCCAAAATTAACCACGTGGGTTCCCAAGTCGTCATCTTTAGACTTGCAGTGAATAGTGAAGTTTGATCCGTCGTCCATCATGGTAACAATCTGAACACGGGTATAATGGCGAAAACCTTGCTCAGATGTTGCAAGTAGAAGCTTTAACGAAGTAATGAACAAAGATAGCAACATAAATTTATACAAGGGGTTCATACTAATTTGAATTTCTTGTTCGCTTCTATGGATTTGGTTCTTGGTCATGTACATAATATCTTAATTTATAGGTTCAAGTGTCTTTCTACATTGTTTGACTATTAATGAAGACCACTAAATGTGTACATTAAGACAAATTGTTAAGTGTGATAATTAATTGTGCATTAAATTTTTAGTACATTCACTCTTTTTGACATATCCAATACACTGACAATACGTATGCATTAGAAAATGTGAAGCTGCAAACGAAATCTCATGGTTGCTTACATTTATCAAGGAAGTTAGTTGTGTTAGTTTGTAGAAAATAAAATGAAACTTCTTGCAAAAATCTTTAGTGGAAGAAATTTTTACATCTTTCATATCAAAGTATTTATTCTATCCTAAGGTTAGAACACATATTCTAATCAAAATAAAAATAAAAAAATTATCTAAAAATTACAGAAGAAAATGTTGTCTATTATTTATTTACATATTCGTGTCCCGATTTCCTTAAAATATGCACAATTACATTTTTAATAACTTTGCTTTGTGTTTGATATAGTAATGACCATGGTAAACTAATCAGATTCATCAAATAAAACTGGTTGGGTTATTAATGGATACCTGTGAGAATAATGTTAAGAGCAAAAATCAAATAACTATATATATGTACACAGATTTGAAATAATTCTTAACAAAATAGAACAAATTATTTTTAGATATCCACTATTCATTAGAATTTATAGTTTTCAATTTTGAATGTCATGCATGTCGAGTTACGTTAATGTATAAATTTTAGTAATAAGATAAGATGATATGGCCTTTTACGAGAGATGGATTTTACTCAGTAAGGTCTAGCTATAGAGTAGCCCTTAAATGGCTAGTCTAGCTATAGAGTAGCCCTTAAATGGCTAAGCACCACGGTATTTGAGGAATGTGTGGGCCCGTGGAAGCAGCTATGACAATTACTCATCCCAGCCAAATCGAAGGAATTTCTTTGGCGAGCTTGTAGGGGGATTATCCCGGTGAGGGCGACCCTTAGGCGACGAGGTCTGGCCATAGAAACATCTGTCCTTTTTGTGACGAGACGGAAACAATCTCCCATGCTTTGCTACATTGTGCTCATGTTAGAGCATGTTGGGATCTATTACCTCTATATCCTGTTACTCCAAATTTCTTACTTTTTTGCAGGATCTCTTGAAGGGGAGGGGAGATGAGGTGAGTCGGGCTGTTTACTGTTGTGGCACATATGGAAAGCCTAAAATACCTTCATATGGCAACATTGCAGACTTGACCCCCGGGCCATCGTGGTATCATCACACCGATACCTGGAAGAATGGACACATGCCCAAGCCCAGACGAGAGATGTCGGTACACCATTAGGGGTGGATGCACCAGTAACCCAATGGTCAGGCTCAACTGATAGAGCCGTAAAGTGCAACATTGATGCCGCAGTTCACAAGGCGCAGGGGACAAGGTCATATGGCATAGTCCTAAGAGGTCAAATGGGTCAGTTTATTAAATGTTTTCTGGGGTTTTCCCACTCATATTACACCCCTCTTAATACGGAAGCTATAGCTTTCAAAGAGGCTCTATCTTGGTTGATACACACAGGAGTTACATCGGTGGAGGTGGAGATCAATTGCTTTCAACTGGTCCAACAATTCCAAGGCTCCAGCATAGGCATTAATGAGTTGGGAGTGATCATGACCGAGTGCAAAGACACAGCTACAGGATTTCGGTCCTTTACTTTTACCTAGATTCGCAGGCATGTTAATAGGGTAGTCCATATGTTAGTTAAAGCAGCTACTCGACATCCCAATAGACATAATTGGGATAGGCCGCAGACTTTTTTATTAGACACTCTCAACTGTGATGCTGGATTATCCCTTTAATTAATCCCAATTTTTTTTAAAAAAAACTACAAATGATGCAACTATGTGTTACTTGGAAGATCTACATCAAAATTCAAGGATCGTGTTTAACAATTATTATAAAGGGCAAACTCTAGTACAACTCCCTACTTTGCAAGAATTAGGAGAGGATCATCAATTGTCCGTAATATTCCCTTTATATTTTACAAAGAGACTATTTCTATTATTCGAACCTGTAATCTTCCGGTCATATAGAAGTAACTTTATCAGTTACTCCAAGGCTTACTCTCGTGTTTAACAATTATAAATGATGCATCCCAAAAATTTCCCATTTTATAATAACCAAGAAGTCTTTTTTTTAACAACTTTTTGCTAAATAATACGAAAGCTTTAACTCATAAGTCAACTCAATTATGCAATGCGTGATTAGTCCTATAATCAAGACATGTCAGATAAATATCTTTTTCTTAGTATACAAATATTGCTTAATTTTTTAATATCTCATTATATATCACTTCTTTTAAATAAAAATTATAAATCACACCTAAACTTTAATTTATATAACTAAGATTGCTTTAGTCATCATTCAATTTTCATCTAAATAACATAAGGTTGGGGATCCTTTTATTTTTTTATTTTTTTAACTTTTCATTGTAATGTGTTCACCATAAAACTTTTTTTTTTAACTCAGTATAGTTTGTTCACCATAACAAAGATGCATCTCAATATTAATTGAGATTTTTTGCATTTTTAAATTCTTGCATAATTATTTTCATAAATTTGAAGTATAACTTATTAATTATTTGTTTGTCTGTTTATTAAAGCTTTACAAGCGTCCTTACAATACTCAGCTTATTTTACATATTGTTTAACCATATAATGTGGGGGTTGTCTTTCAATGTATATGAGATTGTGTGAGAAGCTTAGAATCATATGTTTTCTAGATACGTTTTAGTTATTAAATGCAATATCGTCTTCATTAGATTATATGTCTAAATGATGACGTTCCTATGGAGGAAGCAGAATCCGACATGGAATAGTTAAGTTATACTTTAAATTATACTAATTATTTAATGTTAAAACTTTCATTAATGTTAATGCGATATTTAAACAGAGTACACATGTAATTGCTAATTGTATGTTTAATTTTAATTCCATTGATGTCATGTAGAATTTTTGTTGTGTACATTAGTGAAAGTGTTAATATAGAATAAAGAACAAAATTCAAGAAATGAATTAAAATTTTTAATAATTAGTTGAATAAAATAAAAATAACATTAAATTTGTTGCTGATATACAACTATAAATGATGTAATAAATAGTATTTTAGAGAAAAGCACTAAATTTGAAGTATATGTTTATAAGTTCAAATTAGATAAGTTTCCATGGTGAGTTTTCTACTTTTCTTCATTTATAACCATCAATTATATATTCAAGCACTTGAAATTAACTAATGCAATACCTTCTTTACTATAATATAAATTGTAAATAAATAATTTGAAAGTATTTAAATTTAGGAACCAATTCAGTGATCTTATATCAGTCGAGTGCCATAATCAAAATATATTGGATTACTAGTATTTGAAAATATTGTTAAATACACCAAATGATTTTATGGTTTCACTTTCCTTTAATTTTACACTTAATTTTAAATACAATTGATTATTCTCTTACACTTAATTGTTAATTATTAATGTCTGTTGATAGCCTAAAGAAAATTCAGCCCATTTAGATCAAAAGTGAAAACGACCCAATGGAGATTTTCAGAATTCAAGAATTATAGGTGAACTAACAAGTGTTTTTTTATATTAAAAATTCAAAGAGTAATTACCTGAAATATAAGCTAATGGATTGGAAGTTAGATATTGGGGTAGAAAATGGAAGTTGAGAGAATAATAGAAGGTGGCTAAGAAAAACATAACCAAGTGGAATGAAAGTTAAACACTTACAGAGGCAGAACTCCAAAACATGGGCGTAAAGGAGAAAGTGGGAGGTACGTAGCTAAAATGTAAGAAGTGGAAGTTTACAACAAAAACTACTACTATAAATTCATCGGCACTACGAGAAAGAAATGGTGATAACACCATCCCCATAACAGTAAAATACAACACATATTGCTCTCCAAAGAGATCAATTAACCTATTTCAAATACATATTTTTATTTTCTAGTTTTCTTTGCTTTATGAATTCACCTTTTTTTGTATTGAATTCTGACCGTTTTGTATGTCATGAGAAACGAGGTTTTCTGGGTAGGAGGTGTCACTAGTTTTATTTTGTTGGTATTCCTTATGGAATGTGAAGCTTTTTCTCCGCATACATGTTCTTCCATTAGCTTCAGGTGTGTTTTTCAATTCTTTTGATATGCAATTTTGAGTTAGGAGGTTTTGCTTCTTCTTCCTTGTATGTATTGGGTCTATTTAATCAAAGTCTCCCTTCTCTAACGTAGTTTCTTCTCTACTTGTAAGTTAGATGTATCGTTAGATAGGAGTCGTTAGCTTCAGTTAGACGGTTCGCAACTTCAGTGGTATTACTTCTTGAAGGCTTGGCTGGTGTGGCATGTAATGTAGTGAAGTATGGAGTTCTTTACGTAGAAAGAAGCCGACTATAGTTGTGGATGGCGAGAGAGAGGGAGAGAGAGATAGAGTATGAGTGTTTTGAAAATTATTTTTGTCGTTTTCACAAGGCATTTATTAACACTTTGTTGATATAGCTTTTTGTACATTGAAAACTTGCGAAATCGACGATCCCCTTAATTGGGAATCTCACCAACTGTGCTGCAGCTTAGGCAGTCCTTGTACTTGCATGTAAATTACGGCTGAAGATCGTTGATAGGATACAATCCTCTTCCATCAGTCTTTTCCTCTTATTTCCCGAATCTCCAGAGACTTTCTTGCCACCCACTTCAGTATTTTCCTTGTGAGCTCTTCTACTGTGACGAGTACGTGTGTGTTTCTACAAGACTGAGTATCCCTTCAGTTGGCACACTAGTTATTACTTTTCTTCGTTTTATTACTATTTTTATTATTATTTCATTATTTATTGTCTCTTCGTATTTGTATTAGCTTTATTATTATTATTATTATTATTAGCTTTTTTAGTATTATTATTATTAGTCTTATTTTCATTATTATATATATATCTATATCTTTTGTTATTTTTATTATTATTTCTATTTATTGATGTTGTTTTACCTATTTTCTTTGTAACTTGCATCACTCTTATATTGTCTCATTTGCATGTGGGTCTACCGAAAACAGTCTCTCTACTATATAAGAGTAAGGCTGTATACTATCAGACATTCTCAGACCCCGCTTCAGTACGAGATTTCGGACTGGATGTGATAATGATAATAATGATTGTTCCAACAATCAATTACTTTCTTCAATCCAATTTCATTTCATTACATTTAAGCATTTTGGTAGCTTAGAACTCTACTTTCTAAATTTCTCGAAGCTCACTTATATGTTCAATAAAAGTCATGTACAAATTTTGAGAGAATTCCTCCCTAGCATGCCTATATTCTAAATTAATACCAATTAATTTGACACACTTAGTAGGACCTCGATGCAAAGAAATGAAATAAAAAAGAAACCATTTTGCCTCCATCCCTAAAGCAGAAAGTCCCTAAAGTAGTAAAGAATGAAGGTTTTGTAAGACATGATGATCGCAGAAGTTGTAAGAGAAGAATGTGAGAGTCAGAAAAGGAAATAAAAGATTGTTTGAAAGCTAAGGTAAAAGATGGAGAAGTAACGAGAAGCTTTTATAGTATACAAATGATAGAATTTTAAGGGAATGATAAAATGTGAAAATTTAATGAGATTTACCATCTTAAGTAACATATTGGCTTAAAATTTGAAAAGATTTTAACCTAATCTTTGGATTTGATAGTCCTTATCCGTAAAACATTTAGTTGAGATTTAAAGAGACTTTTCATACATGATGTTACGTGGTTTAACTCTTGAGTTTAACTAAGAGTTCTGCCAATTTTTAGGGTACAATTCTAGTTAGGAAATCAAAGGAAGTTTGATCATATATTTGGTCTGGCAATTGTTGATAATCTAAAGAAAATTCAACCCATTCAGCGCAAAAGTGAAAGGAGCTCAAATCTAAAAGTCTTGAAATTCATTTGATCAGAGAATTCATGTGTATAGGGATCAACAGAGAAGTTCATAATTTATTGTTTAGGATTAATTGTTTGTTGTCCCTATCAGTCAAATAAAACGAACTATTTTTCTGGAAAAACCCAATCAAAGATTTTCATGAATTGAACTACGCTCTTTTTAAAATTGTAATTTTCGTCTAGTATGTCATAGGTATAAGTATAAACGATAAACAAAATGGAGTGGAAATTAGATATTAGAGCAAAAAATTAAAGTTTAGTAAATGATGGAAAGTAGTTAACAAAAATATGACTAAGTGAAATGAAAGTTAAATAGTTCAAGGAGACAGAATTCTAGAACATAAGAGTCAAGGAGATAGTGGTAAGTAATTAGCTAAAATGTAGGAAGCGGCCGGTACAACAAAAATTGCTTAAAGATGATAGGAATATAAATTCATTAGCACTATGAGAAAGAATCGATGACAACAAAATTTTCATAACAGTACAATACAACAAAAATTGCTCCTTAGAGAGATCCATTAGCCTATTTAAAACACATTTTATGAGCTTATAACTCCACTCTCAAAGTTTTTTTAAGCTCATTTATATTGCCAATAGAAGTCAGGTGCAAATTCTGATAGAATTCTTCCCTGATATGTCTACATTCCAAATTAACACCAAACAATGTCAAGAAATCTCTTATCATCAATCACCCTTACATGTATATAACAAAGAACATGAAATAATATTGTATTTTATCTAATTAACATACATAGCATATTACATATTTAATACCATTAAATAAAGGAAAACATATATTTTCTCTACTTTGTTCTATGTTAAGTAAAATTTTAAAATTGTTGGTTAATATAAAACAACTCGCTAGAAAACTTAATAACGATTTATGTAAAAGGAATTTTTTTAAAAATTGTTAAATTATAAGGAGACTTAATGTATTTAAATGTTTCTGGTCTTTTAATATCTCCTTTTCATGATCAAGCTATAATAAATATGTAGAACCTATAAAATTATTATAAATTATGATAAGGAGATCAATTGTATTTTTCAAATTTGATCAATATCATTATCTTATTTGTGTTTTTGTCTAAATTAGTTTGTGCTTTTTTACGTTGAGGTCCTTGAGAGTAGGGTGAGCAAGTCAATATCTTTAAATCAAATTATGAGTTTAAGAAGACCGATTAAAAAGCTAATTGAATTTTATATTAAAATAGTATTATTTAAATTATTTGAATTGGGCCCAAATAGAATAACTTGAACCCGATTAACTCTCCAGCCGAATCTGCGCCGAAATTAAGAATTATTGGCCCGGCCCGGCCCTCTATCACCAATGCTAACTTGGGCATTGATAATAACAGTACTGTAATTGCTTTATTTAAAAGAGCCACCGTTCAACCTTACGATCCGATGTTGGTAGATTTCTCCTGAATCGTCTTTGATTTTTCTATCAAAGTCTTCTCTCACTAGCAAACCTCATTTCGACACGACCGACCATGTCCTTCACAGGAGTCTCCGTCGGTGGCGGCACCGATGCTGCCAAGCGGTTCTTTTGTCACCAGTGCAACTTTATGGTCACCATATCGATTTCTCCATCCTCCGATCCATCATGCCCCTTTTGTCACGACGGATTCATCGAAGAATGCGAAAGCCCTAGTCCTAACCTCGATTCTCATGGCCAAAATAGCCCTTTCAATGTCGCCTATCAGGACCCCTTCTCTTCTCTGTTACCTCTTCTCTTCTCATCTGCATCGCCGGCTTCGATTGATATCCAAAACCCTAATAACATGTCTGACTCCAACGCGTTCAACCCCGTCGATTTCCTTAGGAATCATCTCCAGAACCTGCAATCCGGTGGCGCTCGCATTCAATTCGTGATCGAGAATCACCCTTCTGATCGCCTTCCGACGAACCTCGGGGACTACTTCATCGGACCAGGGCTCGAGCAGTTAATTCAACAACTGGCTGAAAACGATCCAAATAGGTACGGGACGCCGCCGGCGTCGAAGTCGGTCATCGATGGGCTGCCGACGATAAAGATTACTGAGTCGCTGGACTTGGAGATGAATCAGTGTGCGGTTTGTAAGGACGAGTTCGAGAAGGGAGTGGAGGCGAAACAAATGCCTTGCAAGCATATATACCACAAAGATTGCTTGATTCCGTGGCTTGAATTGCACAACTCGTGTCCGGTGTGTCGGTATGAATTGCCTACCGATGATGCTGATTATGAGAGCAGGAGGCGTGCCGGTCAGGGAAGCCGAGGTGGTGATGGAGCCAGAGATGAGGCTGGGGAGAATCGGACGGTTGAGAGGCGGTTTAATATCTCGTTACCATGGCCTTTTGGTAGACAAGGGTCCTCGAGCGACGGTGGTGGGTCTGGTGGTGATGGCCAAAACAACGCCTGAATATTCTGGTTTCAATAATGTGAGTGTTTATGTATCTTGTTTGTTTATATGGTGTTTTTCTCTTGATGAATAATTGATTAAATGCATGTTCGAAGAACATAGGGCATTCTATTGGCCTTACAGTAGTAGAAGCATCATACTTTTCTGAAGATTTCCTTTTCTTTTATGCAGATTACCATGGGAATAAGTTTCTTTTTAGTTTACAGTTTAAGAGAATCTTGCGCCATATATCCTTAGTAAATGGGGAACCAAAACTTGCGTGATATTGATACTCTAAATCACCATTGCAGAATGAACAAGAAGGGTTTGCTAGAATAACGCTGCTGTGTTAACCTTTCTTTCGTTGCTACACTATTGATTAAAATCTCTTTCATCTGAGTTCCACCAATCTATTATAATAGATATCCATTGAATGCTATTGGGATAACCAGATTCGGTCCTCCAGCTTAATGAGTTACCATATTTGAAAAGTTAATCAAGTTCTTTCTGTTATATCCATATGTATGATATCTAGTTCTTTTTTCCCAAAGCCACCTGTACTTCTTGATTTAATAATCAATAGCCATATGTCCCCCAGGATTTTGGCCTGATTTTGATTTTTCAACTTTTTGATAGCTAATCCATCGTCATGCTTGAGTGTACTAGTTTTTTATAGCCACTTTTCCTCAGTTGGTTAATTCAACATGTCCTCTCTCCTAAAGAAATTCTACTTTATGCTATGATGCGTTGATGATGCAGACAAAATGAAAATACAGGAGTTATGGATGCTAAGATATCAGAGTTTATTAGCAGCAATCTAATAACAAGGGCAGATGTTTGTCTGTGTAGTTATAGATCCTGGAAAAGTTTGTCTACAGTTTGCAAAACAGCTAGGTTTAACTTTCCCTATGGAAGGGTAATGCTTGGGAACCTGACAGTAAATATACCTTACATAAAGCCTATCTAAGAAGTAACAGTGATGAAGTTGAAACAGCCCCGGTGAAAAATATTGCACATCTGCTTGTATTGAATCCAAGTCCTGAATGTCTAGAACTTATTCAACTCTTGACCAACATCATTCTGTACACTTGAACTTCCATGAAAAAAATTGTTAAAAGTTATCAGCACCCATGTGTGTAACATCAATTTTACAGCAATGTGGATAATAGGGGGATAGCCAACTATAGTTGCTCAATTTACTTCCCTAGGGGGGATTTCCATCATAAATAGGTAGGTGACGATGGGTCATCTGATTTAAGACCTCTGACAATAGGGAAATAACTAAGATGAGTATTAATTTCCCCATAACAATTTCTGAGACTATAGAGTTTTTAAATTGGCTACGATGGGTAGGAGATTTGTTGCTTTCAAGACAACGTGGATTTATGTCAGCTAACTGAATTAAATGCCTTCATTAGATTCACTTATATAGCAGATCTAGGTAAGATACTAATCTATTATAATTTTTGACAAGTTCATAAGCTAGGAGAACATTGTGCTGTCTTTGTGCTTATACAAAAACAGATTGAGATAGTGGGTCAGGATGCAGACAATGATCAATTCGTGCCATATGAGACACGTGATTAGATAAATTAGTCTAGTTTAAAGCATAGGGAAACTTACAATTTGTTGCACTTTGCTGTGGAATTTACTTTTCCGGATTGACTAACCTCAAACTTACAGAGATTTGATAACATGCTTAATTTCCAGATATTGCCCTCCCCCCATTATTTTACTTGTATATCTTCCCTCATAATTAGGGTTCCACTTCTTAATCTCGATAGTTAGTGATCAAGCTGTTGGTTTGAAATAAGCAAGTTGAAAAGTTAAAACCCCTTTTAACATTCTGATACCTCCATAGTGATTACACCTTAACTTCAACTGTGAAGACATACTAGTGAAATACATACTAGTGAGAAGCATTACACCAGATTGAATCTCAACACGTACCTAGGCATCTCCAGTTTGACCATCATGATGCTAACCCTTCTAAGTGGTTAACTCCAGCTGTGTAGCTTAATGGTCTTTTCTTATATAGCTCAACCTGGTTATCTCTAATTCTCACCTAAAGAGGAATATATTGCATATCCAGATGTAGTAGCTTTAACCAGGCTGCCTTTTAAAGAGAATCAGAGGAATATTTGAATATGCTACAGATCATTTTCACTGGCCAACCACCTTTATTGCTCAGTAGAGATCAGAGATATTGAGTTACTCGGTCCTGTCTTGTTTGCTGGATTTTTGGTTCAACAATTCTAGAAATGGATCCATACCAGGTGCATGACTCAGAAATGAGTCTCTTAGTTCCTGAAACTTCATGTCTTGTGTAGGTCTCTTTGTATTTTTCTCTGACCAAATTGATAATTGGATGGATTTAGGAGAAATAAGAATCCATATATAATATCTTTGTATAGACTCCAGGTGCATGACTCAGAAATGAGTCTCTTAGTTCCTTAAACTTAATTTCTCGTGTAGATCTCTGTATTCTGCTTTGACCTAATTGATAATTGGATGAATTTTGGAGAAATAAGAATCCACAGATAAATATCTTTCTATAAACTTGGAAGACCTTCACAGATACATGCTAAAGTTCTTTTCTCATGCTTTTCTTTCTCTTCTAAATATTTTTTAAGTAGCAATATGCGTATGTTTAGTCGCACATTTTTATATACATTTTTTATCCATTCTCTGATATTTGACCTTATTTAAGCTTGGACGTGAATAGCCTTATTCATTTTTAAGATGAAGTTCTCTTTTGCTTGGATGTGAATAGCCTTATTCACTTGTAAGATGAAGTTATCTTTCTTGCATGTCGAGATAGGAAACTGGAAAAGTCTGAAAGTAATCTTTCATGGTTGAGCTTAGTGAGGAATAGTTTTATCCAGAGCTTCATTAAGGGCCAATGGTTTTAATATGCTGGATATTATCCTTCCTGTATTCCTGTAAACTCCCTTATGTGCAAGGAACCCTGTTCAATGGCATAAGCGTAAAATAAGATTCAACTGCTTTTTGTAGTAGAAATTGTATGGAGACACCAAGCACAGTTGGTAGATTGATTTTGGTTTTCTAAAAGGGTGTGTGGTCTTGATGAAGTAGCATCCTTAAAATTGAAGTACTGGTGTAGGACAAAAGTGGTTTTTTGATAACTGAGATACAGTATGAAGCTCATCAGTAAGTAAAGTGATTTGTTAGGCAGTTAGTTTGTTCCTTTTCTTTCTTTTTTTTTTTTTTTGAGGGAGAGCCTTGGAGCAATTGGTAAAAGTTGCTCTTTTGTGACCAGAAGGTCACAGGTTTGAATCACGGAAATAGCTTCTTTGTAAAAAAAAAAAAAACAAGGGAAAGGCTACGTACACTAATGACCCTCCTTAGACCCTCGCAAAGTGAGGAGTCTTTTGCATTGGGTACGTTGACTTTGATTTTGGTTTTTTAGTTTTGTTCTTTTTGATATTATTATTACAATTGGTTGGTTTGTTTGACTACTTCCAAACTTTGTTTCAACAAGGTTGGGGGGTTTTCAGCTCCTGGTAATAAATTGAAGTCAGTCGTGGTTATTGATTCCAGTTTCTGTTGGTGATGGTAATGGCTACTGATATATAGTTGATGCTTACACCAAAAGAACAAATTCTGTAAATTTAGTTGCAATTCTGAAGTGTTCTCAACTAGTCAATCCATGGAATAGGGCTTGGAGTTGGCTACTTATATTCATAAAAGATTTGCATTTGCGTTTTACTACATAAAAAGAATGATGCCATGCCAAAGTGAGTTCTAAGTATTCCATGTCCATAAGTTTGGCGACTATATTGTAAGTCTGTTCATGATGCGAGATTATATTTCATATCTGAATATTTTCAATATGCTATGGAGGTAGTAAGAGTTGCTGACGTCAGGTTTCATACTCATCGTGGGTAGATGTGCATTTTTGTTCTTCATTGACTCTGTATTTGTCAACTTTTGCAGCATATTACCTTGTGGTAAAAGGAGGGGAGCCAAATCTCTGAAAGGAAAGCTTATTTGGATATGATGGAAACTGGGAAGCGACGTTTTATGTAAATCTAAGGAGATGGAAAGGATTGCCGACGCTGTGTGTAAAATTACATATTAAAAAATAGTGGAAATTACACATTTCATTTTTACTCAATCTGGTAGTTTTGTATTTTATGATTAACAGATCCAGTATCATACATTATCGATTCTTTTCCTTTTTTAAGGTTGTGCTGTTCTTGTTTTCGCATTTTTCTCCACCCAATTCTTGATTTTATTTTAGACCCCAGGTTGCAATTCTACCTTTTGAAATTGCTTTACAACTTCCAAGTATCAATCCTCATTACCTGCCTCTGGAAAAGTGTGTTCTTTGGACATCAACAAGAACATAAATACTCTCGTAAGTGGTTTCTCTTGGGCTAGCATTTGTTACCCACGTAGATCGTCTGAGGAGCCTTTGAGACTCTAAATGTAGGCGAGAAACTTACCTTAATACTTGGTGAAGCATCCAAAAGTTTTTGGACAATCGTTTATGAAATGTTGGTGTGGTGATGAAACTACAAAGCTGGTGGCAATTGAAAATAAGTGAACGATCTGAAGATTAACAATTGAAAAGATCTGAAAATAAGTGATTGAAAATCGGTGGTTGCTCAATTAAGGTGGCAAAAATAGTTATCAATTACCCAAATTCAAGTTTTTGTCACCCCACAATTGATTGTTATCATAATTAGACATCGCCATGTATACCTTCTTACTCTGCCAATTCGGTTATTGATATATCAAATGAAAATATGTGGCATATTCGTGTTATAGGAAGCAAATTGAAGTAGATTCATCGGGAACTTGGTTCTGAAGATCTCCATCACCTGCATGTGTTTTTGTATTGAATATAAGAGAAAGATGACCCTGTCCTATACCTTGTCATGACCCCTTTTTAAATGTGGTTCAGTCTGAATCTGTGAGGGCTGAATGTTGTTGCTTGGATCCATAATTCTGTGTGACCTTGGCTGCACGCCGGGGGTTGGTTCCCGGAAGGCCCTTCCGACGCTCAAGTTAGTCTTTTTGAGAGAGTTTTGGTTGCTAATAGTAGAGAAAACTAGGGTCGTAATGTCGTCCCTGTATCATGGCAAAATAGTACCTTATATATGACATAGATGCTAGGTTTAGGTCTTTACGTAAGTCTTTATGTTTGCATGGAAGATTAACTCCTGCTGATGGGCAGTGGATGCATGGACCTGGGCCTGGGCCTAGCATAGCCGACCTAACCATAAGCCCCCTACTCCTCGAGTTTGATCTGGGAGAAGGGTCGAAGGAGTACATAAGAGTTATATAACATATTTCCAAGGCAGCTCACTTTAGGCCCGATCGGTCGGTTATGTTGTTGCGATCAATCGAGCAGATGACTCGACAAACCAACCAAGGGTAATGACTGAACCGATCGATCGGCTGTAACAGTATGGCAAGTCGATCGGGTGCAACGATAGAGTCGATCGGACAAGTGTAATGGCGGGACCACTCGTTAGGATGGCAAGACTTAGATAGGGCGCCAGGTGTGAGCATTACCAATGGTTTACGCTCTCTGACAGGTTGTCACGCACGTCTTTCTCGCTACTGTGCAGCTGTCAGGTGCGTCCTTTCAGTTACTTTGCAACCGTCAGTCGTATCCTTTCAATTGTTACGCCGCTTCGATTTTTTGACAACCCTAATTCACGTCGACTCAGATCTTGCCACTTGTCTGAGTTCGGCTCGGATTTCCTCCACGCGTCGAGCGTTGGCTGTAGTGTCCGTTCGACCAATCTTCTATAAACACGCAGGATCGACAGACTACGGATTTTCTTCACGCTTATTTCATTCTTCGGTTTTCATTTACACCTTCTTGCTTTTAGTTTACGAAGTTTTCTTTCAACCGCCGTTCAAAATCCCAATTTCAGTTACAAAACTAGGTACGTTTTCTCTCCTCGCTTCATCCTCTAGATTTTCTTTCCTGTAATCATGTCATCTACCAGTCCTAGAAGTGAGGTTGGCCCTAGGGATGAAATCGCAGAAGTAAGGTCAACCATGGGAGTTGTGGTGCGTGAAAGGAAAGATGGGTGGCTTGTTGAAACGTCGTCGTGCGACCCATCGACGATGACTGGGAGGGAATTGAACTGGTTGGTCACCAAAAATAACATCCCTGCGTCCTGGGGACCCAGGTTGGCCTCTGCGAACGAACAGATTCATAGCAATCTGGGAGGATACTTTGTTGTTTCAGACAGCTTCTTCTTAGTTGGTGGCATGAAGCTCCCATATGCTCCGATCATTGATGAGGTGTGCCTCACCTACCAGTTAAGGCCGAGCCAGATTCCTCCGAACAGTTGGAGATTTATTAATGGCCTTGCCTTGTTGTGCCATCAATTCGGGCGTCTCCCGTCGGTCGAAATCCTGCGCCACTTTTTAAGAATGAACCAGAGTTCAAGTGTCGGGGCTGGGGTTCCTCAGCTTCAATATAGGGATACGCGCTATCGCCCGGCTGGAACAGCCTCAAAAGTCCAATCTTGGAGGATGAAGTACTTTTTCGTGAGGCCCCCAAGATCTGCTTTTGAATCCAGGCCGTGGAGATATCCTCTAGCCGAGCGATGGAATGATCTCTCGAGTCTGGTCCTTAGTAGAGAGGAATGGGAGGTGGTCGATCGTATTAAGGGGCTCAGTCGATATGACTTCAATCGTCTTATTAGGGGATATCGCCGGGGGGGCGGGTGGTCTCGGCCGACTCCTTAATCGAGCCCCCGTCCCAAATTAGCGACTAGCAGAAGAAACTGCTCCTTCTGGTTGACTTTTTGTGGTTGAACTATTTGTCGAACTTAATACGTACTAGTTTCGGCTTCTAACCTATTTTTTACATTTGCACAGCTATGGCAAGGATTGACGATTTCGTCGGGTCTTCTAGCTCTACTAGAGGTCGGCGCAAAGCTGCTAAGCCTTCGAAGATAAAGGAGCAAGGCAAGAAGGGGGCCAGAGTGGATGTTGCTCTGCCTACTGTTCCCAAACAGGGTATATCCCAGCCAGCTGTTTCTGAGCCGTTCGCAGCGCTCATTCTGACAGCCGTTCCCGAACAGCCAGCGACAATGATCCGGTACGTGGATGAGGGACTAATGACCATAGAGGAGGAAGCGAAAGAGGTGGAGCTACCTCTCAAAAGAAAGAAGACCGTTCGGGTTCTCCAGCGACCGCGGTAAAGGTAGGGAGAAAGGGAAGGAGGAGAAAGGTAAGAGGAAAGAGCGAGCGACCAACTCTGGAAAGTGGATATCTACGATCAGTCTGGGTGAGACTGCGTCGCTTAGGGACATCGACGTGTCCCTCGCAATTGCCCAGAAGTCCATTCCTCCCCGGGACGAGGAGACCCTGGGTAACCTGGAGACTAAGGAGCTGTTAGATAGTCTCGTTCGTAGCTGCGTGAGGGGTCTGTCACTCTCCTTCATCACGTATCAGCGCCTCGAGCAGCTTGACGGAACCAACGATTCGTTGGGCCGGGAAGTCAAGGATCTTCTCGAGCAGATCCATGTTTTGAGAGCCGAACTCTCAGAGGCGCGGGAAGAGAGAGACTTTGCGCGAGCTCAATCGTCCTCTTGGGAAGAGGAGAAGAAGTATTGGGAGGAGG
>JANZLC010000003.1:5976244-5990034 GCA_026413385.1 Erythroxylum gracilipes
TCCCTACTTTTACAAGAATGATTCTCTAATTTTAAATGATATATTCAATCAAATTTCATAGTAGAATGAAGAGAAATTAATAAATAAACCGTATTAACAAACATCTAGTATAACTATGTCCCTTGCTTTATTCTTAAGATTATCCCAATTTTATGATCATAAATATTCAAAAAAGGAAATAATTGTTCATCTACCTTAAAATTTTCTAAATTGGATGCATTTATTATATGATTATACTCACTTAAATTACTAACATCCTCATGAATATAAATCTCCTCATTAAATTTTTATTAGATTATTCAAAGTTATATTCACCTATTCTTCTTGATTCTTACTAGAGGGGCCTACAGTTTTAACAAATTTATTGATGGCTTTTTTTGGGATTATATTAAATATTCTACTTATTTTCTTTTTTTAATTTTTTAACTTCTAGACATGCTTTTTAGACAATATCATATAAAATAATTATAACATAATTGGACTAGAAAAAGAACTAAAGCACATATATATAACCGGAAGAAGTAGGCAGACGTAACTGAACAAAAATAGTTTTACTATATATTATAAAAATATATCAATAGTATTATATATCTACGATAGAGAAAAAATGCAAAGAAAATTTTGATATCTTATATTAAAAATAAAAACAAATAGCAAACTTTTATGAAAAAAGCTATCATAATTAGAATCCATTTTTGATTTCTCAAGTAATTCTAAAACATCAAAAACTAACAATGATCCACTTTTCACCAAAGAAAACAAAAATTAACAACAATATCCACATTATAGAAAAATTAAAGCCATATTTCATCAATAATCTATAAAATTAATTTTATATATACAAAATCAGTTGAACCCATAAATCAGAAAATGTTAATTACGACTTAATAAATGAAAGAAAGGAAAATTACAATTGAAGAAGGAAATAAATGATAAAAACTATTAACTGTGATATTTGAATGAAAGAGAGATAATTTACTTGAATAAATTTCTATTTGAATTGAAATTATACCTAGAATTGTAATTGACAAATATCATCCATAATCCAACTGACATATTCCAGTTTACCCAGATAAATTACAATTAACAAAGAAAATGAAAGAGAGATAAATTATAACCAAAATTTAATATGAATTTCAATTCAAAAATAGAGAAATTTACATAGATTGAAAAAGCTTTTATACTCATAATCAAATTTTCATACTTTTTACCTAATCTCTAAATTAAAAGAGCTACTAAAAAAATTCAAAACAAAAAAAATAAAAAAAAACTAAGGCTTGAAAGAGCGAATGAGATGCGTTTCTTACCTACATTAGAATAGTGTTGATAGAAGTAAGGACAAGTCAAAATTCTTAAAATTAAGGCCTTTGCTTACCAGATTTCAATTATAGAAAATATGGATCTCGACATCTAGTAGGAGCAATTTCATTTCGGAATATTTGCTTCCAAGTTCCACCGCTATGTTCACCTCCCTAAAAGAAGTCTTCATTTATATGCTGATATATACTATTTATTGTACCAAATTGAGATTGATGTTTACTCCCTAAATAAATTCTTTTAAAACTTTAAAGAAGAATAATTGTTTCCCTGCCTATTTCTGAGCTTGAGTGGAAGGCTCCCATACTATAACAAAGTAGACATTTAGCTATGTTTTTTGCGATGTTCCAAAAATTGTCGCTAAAAGTGAACATATTGTGACGATTTTCTAAATCGCCATTAAAACTAAGCCTTTAGCGACTAATTATAAAAGCGTCACAAAAGGATCAACATTTAGTGCAGGTGATTATAGTCCCATACAATTTACCTCTATGGAAGTGTATGAAGGAGCCTTTTATATTGTTGTCTTTGCTTATTCTAGGATCTATTGCTCCTAGTAAGGACATCGATGTATACTTGCAATCATTAATTGATGACTTAAATGATCTATAGGAATTTGGATTACAAACTTTTGATGTTGTTGAAGACGAAATATTTATAATGCATGCTATTGTTTTATGGATTATAAATGATTTCCCAGCTTATGGGAATTTGTTTGGGTAGAGTACGAAACGGTATATAGCTTGTCCTATGTGTAACCATCAAACATATTTAATGAGGATACGAAGTAACATATGTTCTACGGGTCATCGTCGTTATTTGAAACATGGGCATAGATGACGAAGAAGTAAACTGTTTAATGGCACAGTAGAATTGGGTGAAGCTCCGATGCAGTTGTCCGGTGATGATATTATTTACCAGCTATCACATTTGGGTGACATTACACTTGGTAAACACCCAAGTAATAAAAAGCGAAAGAGAAATGATGTCGAACTGAATTGGACAAAAAAACTATATTTTTCAACTTGTCATATTGGAAGGAATTACTACTGAGGCACAATCTTGATGTCATGCATATTGAGAAAAACTTTTGTGAGTCCATTTTAGGGACTGTTATGGGAATTAATGGGAAATCCAAAGACACAATTAAGGCTAGACTTGACTTAGAAGACATGAATATTAGAAAGGACTTGCATTTGAAAAGAAGAGATGATGGATCATACATTATTCCCCCTGCTTGTTACAACATGTCAAAAGGTGAGAAACAATCATTCTATCAGTTCCTCCAATCAGTCAAATTTCGTAATAGGTATGTATCAAATATAAGTCGTTGCGTGAATTTTAAAGAGGGAAAAGTGTCAAGGTTGAAAAGTCATGATTGTTATGTACTTTTGCAATGATTACTTCTTATTGGAATACTTGGGTGTTTATCGAAGGATGTGTCGGTTATTTTGGGTCAATTAGGAGAGGTTTTTAAGCAATTATGTTGCAAGACACTTAAAGTTGAAGAGCTTGATAAAATGGAAAAAGACATAGCATTGATTCTATGTAAGCTTGAACTATTATTCCCCCCATCGTTTTTTGACATTATGGTTCATTTGGCAATTCACTTACCATATGAAGCAAAACTTTGAGGATCGGTTCAATTTCGATGGATGTTTCTGATTGAAAGGTAATTCATATTAAATTCAACAATTTTTTTCTGTGTTATTTGTTTGCAACAATTCCTAAGTTCATAACTGATTATGTTCATTCTTTTTATGCTCTCTTAAGCGTTATGTACATAATAAAGCTCAACCAGAAGGGTCTATTGAAGAGGCTTATATAACAAATGAATGCTTGGCTTTTTGTTCAATGTACTTAACTAATATGGAGATAAGATTTAATAGACCAGAACGTAACTTTGATTTTCATGACAACGGTGGGTTGTCTATTTTCTCCCAAAAAGTTAGGCCATTTGGTTTGGGTAAATATGTGGAGTTAACTAAAGACAAATTTGAAATCGCCTATTGGTATATTTTGAACAATTGCAAGAAAGTTGATACATACATGGAGTATGTATATTCCTTTTCATTCAAACAATCATATTACAATTTTCTTCATTCACTCTGAGATCTTATTGTCGTTGTCTTTTTTAAAAAGAGAGCACAAAGAGACAATTCACAGTAAAGAGATTATTAATGTTGAAGAAAGACATAGGCAGAAGTTTGTATCATGGTTTAGAAATCGAGTCAATTTCATATTGATTACATATTATGAAAATATGAGAATATGTCTCATCATCATGTTTGTTTTCAATTTGTCGCATAGATGATACGGTTATATAACCGTAATGTGCAAGAAGCGACAACAACATTATATAGTTTGGCATATGGGCCTCATATTTGTGGGAAGAAATACACAAGTTGCATTGTTAATGGGGTGAGATTTCAAATACAAGATCGAGATAGTCAAGTTAGAAGTCAAAATTGTAGGGTTGTCATTGAAGGATGTCATGACGACGATTTCATTGACTTCTACGGTATCATATGTGAAATAATAGAGTTACACTACATCAAGGATAAGAAGGTTGTTCTACTTAAATGCAAATAGTTTGATCTAATTGACATGAAAGTGAACGGGCATATTACTAGCATAAATGTTAGTAAGATATGTTATGATAATGATCATTTTATTCTTGCAAGTCAAGTCAAACAAGTTTTCTACGTCAACGATACTGTGTTGGGTGGCAATTGGAAGGTTGTTCAAAAGTTTCAACAAACTAGTGTCTTTGATTTTTGTGAAAGGGATATTGGTCAATTGGATGAGAATGCTGATGAAATCTATCAAGATATTGGATTGGAGTTCAATAACGAAGGCATTCCAATAAGAGATACAGATATATCATCATTCTATAGGAGAGATGTCGATCCCAACATAGTTCAAGTAGATGAAGTCCAAGCCCATCTTATCTTACAAACATATGAAGACTATACTCAGGATGACTTAAATGACAATGACGATACTTTGCTTGAATATATTAGTGATGAAGAATCCAATGATAATGTACTTAATGATGATGATTTTTAAAATCTTGATCATGATGATTGAATGTAAATAAATTGCTTATATTGTTTGAAATGTTATGTTCATAATTACCTTATGTTGTTGATGTTTTACTTATGTTATTTACGATGACTATATGCATATTTTTAATGTTTCACTTATGTTTATGCCGAATGTTATGCCGAATGTTTAGTATTTGACTACTAATCTCCTTATATTTATATGGAATATTGATGTTTAAGTTAAGATTATGCATTATCTTCATATTTCGTTTTAGTTGTTTAATATAATGGCATATAGTAGAAACAAGGGAAATAGGGTGGCAACGATCGAAGAACTTTCTCCCCCACAACAACAAACTTTCTCCCCCACAACAACAACTCAATCCGACCCCATCATTCAACAACCAACAATTGCATCCTTAAATGAAGATAGTCACCAACAACCTTTACCAACATCATCTATTAGTGCTGAGGGATCTTCAGGTCTATTATTGTTAACCAAACATATTTACATTAATGCTGAAATTACTCATTACATGTTTAGTATGTTTTTCTTATTATAATTTTTTATTTTTAGGATCTAATACTGGCATTAGAAAACGAGGTAGAGGTATCATAAAAAGAGCTAAGTTGCAACAGATGAATGTTGCAATGAATAACAAGTTGTCTGTGACCATTAACCCTACGCAACATCTCCTTCTGGATAAGATCCAATCTACAAAATTGTCCAGTGAGTTAGGTTGTGAAGAATGAATTGCCTTGCCTTCAGCATGCCAAGTAGTTGAAGGAAGACAACTTGCTCCAAAATTCTTTAAACAAAGTTTTGGTAATATTTCAATTCATTTGATTATATGTATTGCGATTTTACCTAACAAAAATAGTAAGTTAACTTATACGTATTCTTCACAGATGAAGCTTAATATCGTTGATATCGACAAGTCTGAGGTTTTAAGTTGTGGTAGTTCACTGTTGAAACAAAGGGCAAAGGATCATCGATATAGACTTCATAAATATTACTAGTCTTTTCCTTCCGATGAAGAGGAAAGGAGACATGTTCTGGAACGGGGGACTCTAGAAAATTGGAGTGCCATGTGTGATTATTGGGCCTTTGCGAAGGTTCAAGTTTGTTTTATTTCTCTTCATATTTCCTTCCATTAATTTTGTTTATACATTTCATGACCACTCTTAATTTAGAAAAAGCGTGAGAAAGTCAAAGTGAACAGAGCAAAAATGAAGACTCCTCATAACACCGACTCCAAATCATTTGTTGTTGTCTAACAAGAATTTATAAGTGTTCAACTTATTATTCTATTTCTTAATACAATAAATTCTATTATCTTCTAATTTTTAAAAGTTATATAAGAGAGTCAAACTCAATTCCAAGGACAAGAGTGTGATAGGATCACACTGTACAAGCTAACACACTATAAGGAAGGTGAAGGCTGGACGTCTGAAGAGGCACAAAGCTGGATGTTTGAAGAGGCGCAAAGTAATTATATATGTACAAAATAATTAATATTACAATTTATTTTTTTATGTAATCTAAATAATAATTTTTTAGTTAACTCGATTTTGTACTTTAAATATAAGACAAGATGCAGGGGTTGCTGCAGACATCATTGTCTTAGGGGAATCAGCCCAATGTCGATGACATTTGCAACAATGTCCTTGGTATAAGATCGAGGTATATCAAAGATCTTGGGCATGACCCTAAGCATGTTGGTGCATCTTCGTCACAACTAACATATGTCACGGTACTTCAAGAGAAGAACTAGTCATTGAATATTAAATTAAAATGTACAGAAGAGAAGTTAGATCGTAATGTAAAAGAAGGAACAAGCTTAAAAAAATGGTCAAACAATTACTTGACTCAAACTATGTCAGTAGTAGTGACATAGAAGAGTCTTAGTTTGTTTATAAATTTTGTTCAAATTCTGTAATTAACCTGTAATTATTTTTTTAATAAAATGCATTCCATTTTTTATGTTTATTTTATTTCAATTTATTATTATTTAAATAAGATGTCACCAACATTAATTATAAAATGTAAAATTTATATTTCAAGCTGTCTTAAAATTGTAATAAATTAAATTAAATTTGTTTTTAACAATTATAATAAAAATTAAAAATAAATGTTTGTCACTAAAAAGTATTAGCTACCAAAACAAAATCATCACAAAATGTTATTACCTACGTTTACAAGAATGTCTCTAAAAACATTTAACGACAATAAATAATTAGTAGCTAAAACTATTATGCTACAAAAACAAAATCGTCAGTAAATATATTTACCCACGACTACAGTTTAGTAGGTAAAAACCTTTATCTACGAAACATATACGTCGCAAAATCCTATGTACAACATTTTTTTGGCTCTCGTTGGTTATATGTTTTATCAACAAATTTATTGTGTATCCAAAACCTTTCTGTGACGATTTCAAAAAAATATCGTGGATATTGTTTTGATACCCAGATTCAGCAACCATTAAGGCCACGATTGTTTTTTGTTGCAAATTATGATTTCATACGATTTTTTAATATTTAGCATCGTTTGAATTTGTCGCCAATAACCTTATATGTTGTAGTGATAGAAAAATGGTTGTTATAAAACTAAAATTATAAGAATGCTATTGATAATTTAAAAAAAAAATCAAGAAGTATATTGATAATATACCAAATTACAAGGTCCAACATAATTTATATATTAGTAGAAGTGTTCCTGAATACAACGTTGCATTTACTAAGGCTTTTATCATAATTTAATTGACTAAAATTTCATAACATGTTTTACAAGTTGGTTTTATTAGTAATAAATATTAATAATAACTTCTGGTAATCACTATTTATCATTGTTTACTATTTGATTAATTATAATTTCCATGACAATATAGTGCAAGTTTTTAAACAAAGTTTACTAATTGTTTTAGATTAAAATTTTGTTAGGTTTTTAACTTGAAATATTTGATCTTTTCTTAAACTCTATGTATGTAACCAAGCCTAGCTATTAAAAGTGTAGTTGCTTAAAATGGAAAAGAAATAAAGGAAAATTAGGAAATAAATATGGAAGTTTACCTCATAAGTGAGGAACGACGACCTATAGTGGTCTTTGAGTTCTAGTCTGCGAGTCTGAACTCTGAACATTTCTTTCTTTGTGCTTGTGGTTTGGATTTAACGAATGCCAACTTGTGAAGCCTAAAAATGGGTGAGACAGAACATTGAACATGAATTTAGTGGATAAAATGGGGAGAAGAAAATAAACTATTTTTAGGTTAATTTTGTTTAATAACTAAATAATGTCTTGTAATTATTATATAAAGGCCACAAATACAAACCCATTTCAGCGTTACAAGATAAATCTTTTCTTTGTCAGTGGTAGTGTACTAAGGATTTAAAAAAAAAAAAGGTTTAAAACAAGAGCAAAGCATCTTGTGAAGTTTGAAAAAAGAAAAAGAAAAGTTTTAGCTAGTTCATCAATTAGAGTGAAACGTAGAAGATGGCAGCAGGAGGTTTTGTTGACCCCAGTGGGGTAAGAAACTATTCAGGTCGTGTCACAGCCTTCGTTATCATAACATGCTTTGTTGCAGCCTTTGGTGGCCTCATTTTCGGTTACGACATCGGTATCTCGGGTAATCAACAGCAACTAATAATCTTTTTGTGTTTGATTATTCTAAGTTGTAGCAAGCTAAGAATCTGCATGTGGGTTTGCTGAAATTATGTTGAATATGCAGGAGGTGTCACATCTATGGACTCGTTCTTGGAGAAGTTCTTCCCTGAAGTGTACAAGAAAGCACATGGAGATCATCATGACAGTATGTACTGCAAATTTGACAGCCAAATCTTGACATTGTTCACCTCTTCCCTTTACCTAGCTGCACTAGTGGCTTCCTTCTTTGCTTCTGTTGTTACGAGAGTCTTTGGTCGTAAGATCTCCATGTTGTCTGGAGGTGTGGTTTTTCTTGTTGGTGCTGTCCTCAATGGTGCTGCTGTTAACGTTGCTATGCTTATCATTGGTCGCGTACTGCTTGGTGTTGGCGTAGGATTCGCTAATCAGGTAGCTCTATCTGTGTAAACCGTAATGTTATGGCCGCAATTACTGCAACTTCATTCTTTTCTTTTGTGAAACTTTGTTGTGTTTATTTCTTTATGGCACAGTCTGTTCCAGTCTACCTATCTGAAATGGCTCCTGCGAAGATTAGAGGAGCCCTCAACATAGGTTTCCAAATGGCTATTACAATTGGTATTTTGGCAGCAAATCTGATCAACTATGGAACTGCTAAGATCGAGGGTGGATGGGGTTGGAGACTTTCACTAGGTCTTGCAGCAGTACCTGCAATAATGATGGCTGTTGGATCAATTTTCCTACCAGACACTCCCAACTCCATCATCGAGAGAGGAAATCCAGAGAAAGCAAGAGAGTTGTTGAAAAAGATTCGTGGAACGGACGAAATTAATGACGAGTTTCAAGATCTTGTTGATGCTAATGAGGCTGCAAAGAAAGTCCAACATCCATGGAAGAACATTCTGCTTCCACAATACAGGCCTCAGCTTGTGATTTGCAGCTTAATTCCCTTATTCCAACAATTCACTGGTATTAATGTCATCATGTTCTATGCACCTGTTCTCTTTAAGACGTTGGGTTTCGGGGATGATGCTTCACTCATGTCTGCTGTTATAACCGGAGCTGTAAATGTTGTCGCCACCATTGTGTCCATCCTCACCGCCGATAGGTTTGGAAGAAGGTTGTTGTTCCTCGAAGGAGGAATACAAATGATTATCAGTCAGGTAACTAATTATTAACTAGAAGAAAAACTCCTTCCTTAAACTAAAATCTAAACCCATTAACTTGTTTTGTCTGTTCATAGATCCTGGTGGGAGTTCTGATTGGGTTCAGCTTTGGAAGCTCTGGTACAGGAACTCTGAGTGGTGGTGTAGCAGACTTTGTGTTGTTTCTGATATGTGTGTACGTAGCAGCATTTGCATGGTCTTGGGGTCCACTGGGTTGGTTGGTGCCCAGTGAGATATGCCCTCTGGAGATCAGATCAGCAGGGACAGCAATAAATGTATCAGTGAATATGCTCTTCACTTTCATCATTGGACAGTGCTTCTTGACTATGCTTTGTCACATGAAGTTTGGTCTCTTCCTCTTCTTCGCCGGCTTTGTCATTATCATGACAATATTCATATTCTTCTTCCTACCTGAGACCAGAAATGTTCCAATTGAAGAAATGGACAGAGTGTGGAAGGCACATTGGTTCTGGAGTAGATACGTTCCGGATAATGCTGTTAACGCGCAGTCATCACACCTTTCTGCTTAAAAACTTTGACCTAGTTAGCTAGTGCCACTAATAAGCCCATGCCTGGTTCTGGTTGTGAGCTCTATCTACATCAAAAAGGGGTCTGGAGCAGTTGTACTAGTTAATTTCATTTTGCATCAAAATAATCCATTTCGATTATCTCCTCATCTCCATTTATTTATGGTTTGACAAGTAGAAAATTTCAAAAGAAATAACTCTAATTTTCTTAATAATAATTCATAAAACTTAGTGCTTCAATTTATTTAAATTTGATGATAATTTATAACTAATATTTTATTTAATCAATGAGACATGGTTATTTATTCAAATTATGTTATTAAAATTTTATTTAGAATTTATTTTTTACATTTGATGGATAATTGATTATAATGTATTTAAATATTTATATTTTAGGTTTCATATCTACACAATCACATATACACAATATTTAAAGAATATAAAAGTAACTCATATCATAACAAACATGTATGTATGGTATATTATTGTGAGAATAAAGATTTTTTTTAAAGGTTAATATATATTAAAAATATTAAAGTATGACATGGAAATAAAATTTTATTATGTATTTATAAAAAATATCATATTTATTAAAACTATGTATTTATGATAAAAAATATTATGATTATTCTACACATGTATATACTATTAAATTTGATTTTGATTTTAAATTTGTAAAATATTAAAATTTTATTATAACAATTAAAATATTACATTAAAAGTTATCTATTGCATAAAACACTATCTTCAAGTATCTCAATAGTAATACATTCGTGTATTATAAAAAATGTATTGGACATTTTAAACATAGGTCTTTTAAGTATTATAACTTTCAAACTTTTCACATATTTATGAAAATTATACACTACAATTAATATAATTTTTTAGCGATTCTTTAATTTCTTTCCTTAAATTTATAATTTTTTAGGACATGAATAGTTGCTACCAAATGGCCATGACAAGGTTGATGCATGAATCAAGTTGGTGTAATTCTCATGATTTGGCCGTTGCTACTACCACTAAAGTTCAAATCATGTTAAGTTTTGCTACTTAACTAAAAGTTTCAGTATAGTCAAGTACTTCAACTTGTGTGTAAACCTTGGCTACCAAACAAGTTTTGTGTCGCTTAATTGTTCCATCATAATGGTATTTTATCTTGTAAACTCATTTGGAATCAATGGGTTTCTTGTCAAGCGACAAAGGCTCCAAAGTTCATGTATGATTTTGTTGCCTCTAATTCCTTTTGTGTTGCTTCTCTCTAGTGAACATCTTTAATGGCCTGTGTATAGGATTTTGGCTCATCATGTTGAGTGATGGCTGCTAGAAAGCTAGCGTGGGAAGAAGTGAAATTATAATATGAAAGACAGTCGGATAGCGGATAAGACGTACTTGAGGATGCATGATTATAAGAGGTGAACTAAGATGCATATGGCTTTGGCAACTTAACATGAAAGTCATGGAAGCGAGATGGCAATTTTGTAGTGCGTGTGGGGTGTGTGGTTGGTGGTATAGCAGGTTGAATGGTAGTGGAAGTGACAGATGTATCTGTAGGTAAGGCAAGTATATCAAGGTCAGTAGGAATTGTATGATTTGTGCTTGGAGAAGGTGGGTCTATGTGTTCAGTGGTAGTATGGGGAATAGGTTCAATGGAGTCATGGTCAAGAACAGGTAGAGGTATGGGTACATTGGTGGATTGAGAGGAGGATGAATGGGGTGGGAGAGTTTTATGGTGGTAAGGAAAGATGTGTTCGTAAAACATAACATCTCTAGAGATAAAACTTTTGTGTGTATGTGTTAGAGATGTCTCAGATTTTCAGACGAGTATCGGATTGGAGTGATCATGCAAGCTATGCATCGACGTACAAGAATGCGATCACAGAAGATCAAGATTAGTTAGTTACTTGGTTGAGTATTATAAATACTGTAATTCAAGTTGATGTGTATAAGAACATTCTGAAAAGCGACAATCAATAACATTTGAGAAAATCGCAACAAACATTGCTATATTTGCCCCTGTTTCAAAAATCTCTCTCGCTTTAAAACTACTCTCTACTCTGCATTGTTCTTTCTCGGTTGTCTTAGTGTATGATTGATCGGTAACAATAGTATGTAAGTCATAGATTTTGTATCCTTTGTGAGACCGTGGGGATATCCCATAAAGAGACATGATGTGACATGTTTAGAAAATTTGTCTTTTGACCGAGGCAAAACAGATGCATGACAAAGGCATCCAAACACTTGAAGAAGTTAGTAATTAGGTTTGCGGGAAAATAAAGCTCATATGGACTTTGGCCAGACAAAAAAGGGTAGGAGTATAATTAATTAGATACACATAAGTTAGAATGCATTCCCTACAAAACTTACCAGGTAAATTTGCTTAAAATCGTAAGGCTCTTGCAACATCAAGAATATATCTATGCTTAAATTCTACAACTCCATTTTGTTGAGGTGTAGAAACACAAGAAAATTAAGTTAAGATCCCATGTTGTTGACAATATAAGTGAAGGCTATGATTAGTAAATTCAGTCCTATTATCACTACGAATGATCTTAACTGGTTTTCCAAATTGTCGAATTGTCATAGCCATAAAGGAAACCATCAGAGTGTAAACTTCTGATTTAGTTAGCATCAAATAAACCCAAGTAGTTCTGGTGTAATCATCTGTAATAATCCATAATACTTAAAAAATAATGAGCCTCGGATAAAGATGGAGTTTGATATGGCCCCCAAACATTACAATGAATTAATGCAAAAGTTTCAGGTGTTTTGATAGTACTAATAGGAAAAGAAGGTCGAGCTTGTTTAGTTCGATGACAAGAGTCACAACATTTATTAAAAGATTTAAAAGAAAAAGGACTTAAATCCTTGAGAAGAGATAGCCTATCCAAAGATAAGTGTCCAAGACGTTGATGCCATAGAATAATATGCAAATCAGAAGTAATACTAGTTGCTGCTACAGGAATTTTGAGTGCCCGAAAGTAATAAAGACCATCTCGCAATTTACCCATTCTAATCAGCTTCCTCGTGGGTGGGTCCTGTAAAACACAAAAGGAAGGAAAAAAATGAGCAACACAATTTAACGTTTTAGTTAATTTATTGACAGAAATAAAATTGGAAGAAAATGATGGCATGTGAAAAAAATCCTTTTTTTTTTGCTTAAAGGAAAAAGAACACCAAAATTAAATCCTTTAAAGTAATGAGAGAGGTAAGGGAAACATCTCTATGTGACTTTGTTGCCACAAAGGATCCATCTGGTATTTTAATTGGCATGAAATGAGGAATAGTTGTGTGCGAAGGAATGAAGTTTTCTTAAAATGTCATATGGTTAGAGGCACATGAATCCAAGACCCATTCACTTTCATTATTGGGTAGAAAAATTGCACTACCCACAAAGTTGACTGTACCCACAAAGTTGGCTGTAGAGGCATGACTTTTAACAAGGTTGAGCATGTATGAGTTGGGCATATTGTTCATTTGTCAATCCAGCAATTGGAATGGTATTGTTAACCTTAGTTTTCTCCATCTGTTGCGTATTGTTAGTTGTCTTTGGCTTTGATGATTTCTTCCCTTTGTCCCACCTTCCGGATAGCCAAGTAGTTCAAAACAAGTTTCTTTGGTGTGCCTCATCTTTTTGCAATGGTCACAAAATAGCTTGGAGAGGTCACGGTTACTTGTAGATTTGCAATTGTTGTTGGGTTTGCTGAAACTATTTTCTAAGAATGTTGCCACGTCAATAGAAGGCAATTGCAAGTCCACTATTAATTGTTGTCGCTATTCTTGGGCTACTTGTGCATAAACACAAGATAAAGACGAGATAAAGAAAGCAAGGGATCTGTATTCAAGATTTGAGAATCGGCAGTTTTGTATTTTTCATTCAAACCCATTAAAAATGGTGCACTTTTTCTTTGTCTCTTTCTGCAGCAAGTGTCTTTGCTGAACCGCAGGTACATGGTGGGGTTTGTGAATAATGTTAGGAATTTAGAACTCCAAACCCACACCCAAGGATATTTAAAAGACAAAAATATCAGAAAATAATGACACAAGAGAATTTACGTGGAAACTCCCAAACCGGAGAAAAACCACGGGCACCGAGAAGAAAATCCACTATGTGAAA
>JANZLC010000003.1:6002037-6019758 GCA_026413385.1 Erythroxylum gracilipes
TGCAGCCCAGGTTTTAAACATCAAAGAACTGATAGTATTTGTGGATATGCCTGCCTAATCTTTGGAAGTTCATGGGAGGACAAAATCTTGTTTATTTTAGGTTTATCAGTCTTGCCAACTTGATGATAGTATTTGCTCATGATGTGTAGATCCATATCATCCATTGTTACTTAAAGACTCGCTCTCCTCCACACTCGCGTACATAATGTCAAGTTCTAAGTCACACATATATCCTTGCATACGTAATGTGCACATGTATGTTATATGCTACTTCTATAAGTAGATTTTGTTGGTGAATATTTGGCTTCTCATCTATCCATCTCTTGTAGTCTTTTGATTTCTCTAATGTGTTTGCTTCTATTTTGTGTGCAGGAGGTTGAACTTCTTCATGCCACTTGTGGAATCCCAATTATGTTGCGCCTGAGGTGTACACTCTGTTAGTGAATGGGAACTTTATAATCAGTTTCTCATAACTTGCCACTGTCTTCAAGATTTATAAAAGTACATAGGTTCTAGATTTTGGTTAATGTGTTTGCCTAACTTGTCCTATCTGACAAATGGACTTTGGCTAATGTTTATCTTTGATGGATTCTAGATAAACTGTGCAGAGTATACTTGTCCATTTTTGGTTTTCCCTGGGGCCAAAGGCATTGATAGATAAGATACTTGATTCCAATCCTAAAATGTGATCTGAACATGGAAAGACCTTTTCTTTCTACAAGCTTTTGGTACTTAATCCTGTTCTCCCTCACTTGGTAATTGTTTGCATACTATAGGACCAATATGTGGCTGAGCACTCAAAAGCTAGTAATGAAGGTCCTTTAATAATGAATGCATTCGAGATGATTACCATGGGAATTTTACGCATGTAGCAATTTAAATTTTAACTTGTTGCCCATTTAACCTTGCTAACTTTAGTATGCATGTTACATTCGGACTATAAGTTCTTGAAAATTCTGCCGATCCGCTCATGGATATAGCTAAGAATTATTAGACTATGACTACTTATATAGAAAATATAAACAATAAAGCATTTCGATTTTCAAAATTAATAAAATCATGTTACAACTGTTTTTCATCTTTAAAAAATTAATTTTGAATAAATCATGCTGATTTAATATAGTATTTTCTTTTAACTAACTTATTCATAATTATATCAGTAAACTAAAATTATTCATAATAGTTTTAAATGTTTGTTGATTTATTACATATTCTCTCATACTTACTTTTCTCATCACAATATAGTTTAAGGCACAAATGATTTTGATTCATTATTTTAAAAAATTATGTCGTAGTTAGTACTATTAATAAAGGATCGACCACTAAGATTCTATCTTGAGCCTTAAACTCTATCATATTAAATAAGTCAACTGGATTAAAAGTTCATTTGATCAAAACATATATTAAAAGATTAAATTTATTTGTTGAGATTTGAACTATTTCGATCTAGAATTCAACTTAATTTAATTTTGATAAATTCAAATGAATTTATTAAATTTAATTGAAGGTTGGTCGAATTTTTAATCTGAGCATTCTTATACTTGAAATTGGGCATGAATTCGAATTTTCTTAACTGAGTTTAATTGAATTGAATTTAATATACTAAGTTACAATTATACTAATTAAAGGGATTCAAGATGGAATATTTCTATCATTCCTAGTGCCACCACCTATCATGCTATGTTTCTAATAATTTAACAAATGTCAAGGTCGGGATTATGAGTGCTACTTAAATCTTTACCATAAACGGGAAGGACCAACAGCTACATGAATCCTTTTCAATGTTTGGTATGGAAAATTGAGCAAGAAAAAAAAGAAAAAAGGAAACAATCAATCGCACAACACACAGATTTACATGGTTCACCTCAATTAATTAGGGCTAAGTCCACGGGCAACGACAGATCGCAAATTCACTATTAGAAAAGGGGAAGAATTACAATAGGTGTGCGACTAAGGTTTTTCATCCACACCTAACCCTAAAATAGATGGAGTTTATGTATTACTCTAATACAAAACACTGAAAGTACCAAAAATATCCCTGAATAATAAGTTGAAGATTCAAGGCATATCTAACAAATCTCCACCTTGCATTGAATCTTCTTCCAGATTTGAAAAATTACTTCTCAAACTTTGTCGTTGCCAGCCACATCTTGGGACTATTTGAAACTATTAACATTCAGCAAATCCAAGCAATGTTTGTTGTTGTTAGGAACTGGTTTGGAGAACACATCCGTTGGATTGTGTTCAGTGCCAACTTTCTTCACCTTGATTCTCTTTTCTGAACGGATGAAGTGAAATCTAACATTAATGTGCTTGGTCCAATCATGATGCACTTGATCTTTAGCTAAACAAATAGCACTTAAACTGTCACAAAACACTATAACTTGGTCCTGATATAGCCCAAAATCATTGACTAAGCCCTTCAATCAAATGTCTTTAGCTACTTCTGTCAAATCCATATATTATGCTTTTGTAGTAAATAAGGCAACTGTAGGCTGTAAAGTAGCCTTCCAACTGACGACAGAATCATATAATGTAAACATATAGCCAGTCACAGATTTTCTACTATCTAAATCTGTAGCATAATCTGAATCTGAATAACCAGCAACCAAACAATATCTATCACCTCCATATATGAGACTAACATCAGTTGTTCCTCTTAGATATTGGAATATGTGCTTCATTGCTTGCCAATACTCTTTCCCAAGTTGACTCATACATCTACTCACAACATTAACAGAGTGTGCAATATCGGGCCTAGTACATACTATAGCATACATTAGACTTCTAACTGCGCTAGCATATGGTATTCCAGCCATATACTCCAACTCTACTTCTAATTGTGGTGCAACATCTATAGAGAGACAAATATTTGCCATTAAAGGAGTATTTAAAGGCTTTGCTATTCTCATCCCAAATTTAAATAAAAAAATTTTAATGTAGTTTTTGTGGCAAGAAGAGCTTCTGTTGTTGTCAATCCCTATAAATCTCTATTCTCTAAATTTTCTGAGTTACACCATGATCTTTCATGTCAAATTCTGCACTAAGAAGTTGTTTTAGCTTTCGAATATTTGACATGTTCTGAGCCGCAATGAACATATCATCTACATACAATACCTAATAAATGTATGAACCATCACTGAGCTTGTTGTGATACACACAACAATTATATGGACTTCTGTTGTAGCCATGATTTGTCATAAAATTATCAAACCTCTTTTACCATTGTCTTGGAGATTATTTCAGCCCATATTGAGATTTCTGAAGCCAACAAACATGATATTTCTTTCCTTGAATGGCAAACCCCTCTGATTGACTCATAAAAATTTCTTCTTTTAGCTCTTCGTGCAAGAAAGTTGTTTTCATATCAAGTTGCTCTAACTCCAAGTCTTGATATGCCACTAAGGCAAGCAACACTCAAATCGAAGTGAGTTTATTTTGTCACTAAACTCAATTGGTTATAGTTTAGTGACAAAATAATTTAAATATTGTAGATGTTTAGATGTATATGATAAAGTTTATGGAATAATTATACATTGCAACTAAAATTATAATGAGGATATAATAATGAGATTTATATTGCATTTATGTATTATCCCTAAATTATTTATAGTTATTGTTCTATTAAGACTGAACTTTAAAAGAATGTAGAAAGGCTAGTACACGTTATATTTTTCCTTATGAAAGAAGTATTCAATCTCATAAACTAAAGTATGGAGATACTTAAACAAATGTATAGATGCTTATTAGGGAACAAGTTAACCGAACTAACCCGATATGAAAAATCTATTTGGAATATTACTTATATGTTTATGAAAATTCTCATTGTGATGATTATATAAGTAATCCTTTAACTTGAGGTTTCCAAAGTTACCTTGTATAGGGATTGCTATATTTTGATACTTCTTATAGCTTATTCTAATCATAGGTCATTCAGTCGGTAATCATTGAATGTAGCATGTATAGAGGTAGTTGAGTAATCAATATATGATTTATCACCTTAAAGTAATTAAGGAGAATGTCATATTGTTCTCGATTAGTATTGATTCAGGAAATCCTTGGCTAAGGTAAAATAACATTTTGTAAAGAGTTTACAAATTTTATTAATTGAATCATTAACTAATGGCATAAAAGTAATATAATTGGATTCAAATTAGAGTAGACATTAATTTTATGCTCTAAGTCTATTCGGAATATTGTATAATTAAAAGATTGAATTATAAAGAAAAATTATGCATGAAAATGTTAGTTAAACCACTTTAACATTTCTAAATATTTGGGTGGTCATGATAGATTGCTAGATGTTAATCCTGATCTATAATTATAAATTGTATAATTAGATAATTAAAGATAAATTAAAAGGAGTTTTAATTTATCTAATTCTAATTATGAATTATAATTATAATTTATAATCCTTGCCAACATATTTAGAAATCTAATGGGTCTCACATAAAGAATATAATCAAGTTGGACTTGATTGTAAAGTTTGAGAAACTTTATGATTAAATATGAAATATTCAATAAATAAATATAAATATGAGATATTGGATCTTATTTCGGTATAATTGGTATTTAATTAGAATTATTTGTAATTCTAATTTAAAAAAATTAGAATTTAATTTCAATTAAAATACTCAAATGTTCAAACTCATTACATATAAGCTTAAGTTTTAATAGAACTAACACTTCTTACTTGACCTTCTTTGTAAGAGTTACACAATTTTCTCAACTTATTTTGTGGATGTCGTTAGAGATTGGATATTTATATGGCTACTGTGGTTGGGATGGATCGATTTTAGGAACAATTTGAGTATACAACTAGAATATCTCTAAATTTTAGAATAAGGTACGAATTAAGATTCATGCTTTAATATAATTTATGTGTTAATCATTTTATAGAATTAAAGTGATCTTAATTTTTAAAAAACTAAAATATAAAAAAATTATAATTATTCCGCTGCAGCCAAAATTAGATCCTTTCCCGATATTCCAAGAGCTTCTCCACCTAAAATTGAGAATACGAGTCTTATTTTTCATCCATAACCTTTTTCTAGTTCACTCCCTAAGCCGTTAAAATTAGATGCATTGCATCCTGTATACACCTATCTTACAAATTTACAACTTTTATAGAAATTAATTAAATTTTGATACCAAACCATTATCATTCCTAATTTATATTCTTCAATCACATATGATTTATGTGTTCCTTAAACAAATATTGGTATATTGATCTTTCTAAAAGTGAATAATTGATTTCTAAAATTTATGAAATTCTTTCTACATAAATTTGTGTAAAGTGCGCAGATATTGGTATAAAGTGATTTATGAAACCCTAAAACAAAATCATCGAACCACAATCAACCAGAGACATATTCAATGTTCATCTATTTCATGCTTTAATGTTAAATTAAATCTTCCATATTGGAGAATTCTTAATTTTATTATTTTAAATAAAAGTTGATTTTATAATAAAAATATATTTAAAATAAATATTAGTTCATAAATAAAAAGTTAATTTTAAATCATTTTTCAATAAAATAAATAATTCTATTAATAAATATTATATAAGAGATTAAATAAATTTCTTAAATTAAAAATATTTATTTTTTACTTTTATTTAATATGTAATTATTATTAATAATAGAAATATAACTATTAAATAAGTTTTTTTTATAAGAAAAATAGAAAACGAAAGAGAAGGAGAATTAAACGGCTACTTATTCAACACGTCATACTGAAAGAGGAAAGACGAAGAATGATGTTAGAAATTATTAATTTTGAAAAATTAGTAACCAAATCATATGATTAACCCTAACCTTAATAATCTTAACAAAAATATCTACATGCGTCCCTAAATCAAATGTTTGTCGTAACACTGTTCACAACTTTTCTCCAAATTCGCCGTCTTCGCTTCATTGACAGAAGTCGAAGAAGACACGGAAGAAACAAAGTATTCGAGCTCACATTTTCTTTCCCAATTCTTATCCTACCCTACCTCCTTTATAAAATTCCAATTAGCAAGCAGACTCTCATTTCTCTCTAATTCAATCTTCTTGTTTTTTTCACTGATTCGATCTGACCCCAAACAGGAACAAATCCCAGCTTTTCTTTCGTGTTTTTAAGAAAAAAAATCCAATCTTTAGTTGGAAAAATGGAGAACAATGAAGATAACGCAAAATTGGGTTCAGGAGGAGAGGAAAAGAATAATAGCAATAACAATAACAGCGATAGTACCCAGCAAGAAGAAAACCCTAATTCGGTTGATGAAAGAGTTGAGGAAGGAGAGAGGGAGACCACTTCAAGAGCTGCAAGAACTCCCTTCACTACTCTTAGTCAGATCGATGCTGACCTCGCTCTTGCTCGTACCTTGCAAGAACAGGTTCCAATTTCTATTTTCTTATCGTATCAAAAATTTCCGAATTTCAATTTATGGTTTTGGATACTTGAGGGTTTCTGCAACTTTGGGCAGTTCTTTTTGCTTAACTACTTAAAAGTTGCGATACCATTATGGAAATTTTACTTTATGTTCACGAGGAAAATTAATTGAAGTGTAATCTTTCATTTCTCAATTACCAATAACCTAAAAAGAACATATTTTTTTGGTGTTTTAGTGCATGTTTGATTCGTCGTTATGTGGTATTGTTGTGGCATAGGAAAGAGCATACATGATGCTGAGTATGAATAATGAAGGGAGTGATTATGGAAGCTGGGATGCTGGGAGCTACTTGCATGATGAGGATGATGATTTTGGTGATCCTAATGACGAAACAGATGAAGATGATGACGAGGAGGAGGGACATGAATATAATGATTCTGACGCCGATGATGGGGATGCATTTGACGTGCATGTTCATACTGACGTTGCAGGTGCGAATCGTCTTGTTGTTGAATTTGACCCAGATACCTTTTCTGGTGATGAGGCTTTTGCCCGGGCCTTACAAGAAGCAGAAGAGAGAGAAATGGCTGAAAGATTGTTGGCTCTTGCTGGGCTTCAAGAGAGTGAGTGCTTATACTTGCTAACTCTTAACACTGTTATTCGTAAGTGTCATCAATGCTTACACTGATACCATGTGCTATAGGAGAAATTGAAGATGTTGAGGATCATGGAGCTCTCTCTCAGGTGTGAACTCTATTTAGTCCTAATCATATTTCTCCCTTCTTCACTTATCTATCCTACCTGTTTGGTTAGCGACCTTGCACATTTTACTGATATTAGCATGTGATTGATATGTCAGAATGAGCATAAGTGGCTCTTTTCTTTCTGCAAGTTGTTGCTTAGTTAATGATTGTAGCACTTGCGGATTGACAAGATTGTTTAAAGTGACTTATAGTTCGTTAGCATCATTGCCCTTATGGAAGGACATAATTGGTTTGAGCTATAATTTCACCTGTTTTCATAGGTTCGGATAATTGTTACCTTTTGTTTAATGATGTCTTTATTGACTGACAGTTTGAAGTGTATATGTGAGTCCAGATGTTTGTGATATAAATCCTTATTGTGGTAATCTTAAGTGTTTTATTTTCTCTTTCGAACATACAGGACACATGGGAAGATGTTGATCCAGATGAGCTTTCTTATGAGGTCAGCCTTACTTCTGTCCTGTGCTTATAGTGGAGTTTGCTTTTCTGCTTTATTTTCATTTTACAATTCATTTATTCTAGGAGTTGCTTGCATTGGGTGAAGTTGTTGGAACTGAGAGCAGGGGGCTTTCAGCTGAAAGAATTGCTTCTTTGCCCTCAGTAAAGTACAATTCAGCAAGCAGTCAGAATGGAAGCAATGATTCGTAAGTGCAAATGCCCAACTCATAACAGCCTGTATCAACATGGAAACTGAATTTCTGTGATTTTATTTCAGCTGTGTCATCTGCCGTGTGGATTTTGAAGATGGTGAGACACTGACAGTGCTTTCTTGCAAACATTCATATCATTCAGAGTGTATAAATAATTGGTTGAAAATAAATAAGGTATGTCTTTGAGCGTATGACTTTACCACTAGGTTTCCTTCGTGGTCATACTAGAAAGTTTTTGTTTAGTGTCAAATGTGCTTTCTCATGTGGGATCAATGTGAATTTTCATCCCTGGATTCTATGTTATGTTTTACCTAGATTGGTGTTGCTACACTACATTGTGCCCTTTAAATGAGTGATATTTGTGGTGGATCAACTCCATGATGATTTCCTTTTCATTTATTCCAGTTAACTGAGTTCAATAGTATCTGACTTCAATATGTCATGTAATTCTTTTTACCGGGGGCTGAGTTTTTTGGATGGTGATTCTGCTTTAAACTGGTGGATTCCATGGCTTGAGAAATAATGTCACTGTTACTTTCCAATTGTTGCTGCCATCTCAATGGCTCTTTTCATGAAAGTTATGTTGGAGACCTTAGAACATTTAGACGCCCTCTAGGTGTTCAGATTCAAATCCTGCTATTTTAGTGCCAGCCTCATAGCTGGGGTTTTCGGTGAACAAATACGGGTAAATATATGGTGGATAACAATCACAGTTGTTATCTGATGCATAACTGCTACTCCGGAGGCCATGGCCACTGTAGATTCATAACTTGTTTTTCTGCTTTCCCATTTTTTACTCAGTTAGCTTATTTATTATGTAATATTCTTGAACCTTAAATAGGATTGAAGCATTTTTGCTTTCCCTTGCTAGAATGGCTTGAATTCAATTATCTCTTCCTATTGTGAGGAGATGTACATAACATAAATGTGATCATATCTACAGTCTTTGCTATACTGCAACTTAATTCAGCTTATTGCAATTCAGTCCTAGTTAGCTACCCTTAATTCAAAAATTTTTGGTTGTAATTGAACTATTTCAATTTTTTTGGCATAGATGATATTCTTATTGGATAGTCTACATTTGCACTGCTTATTAGATTTGTATTCCTGATTAAAGCATAGCACTTTATAACCAAACGTATTAATTCTGCTCAAGTGTTGCACATTGGTCTATAAGCTATGTGCTCCAGATTTTATATGATATGTATTGAGAATATTAAAGGAAACATCTATTGAGTAGATATTTCAGGATTGCATCTGAAGGAGCATTAATCATTGATTTGCCTCAATTCTTCTTAACATTGAAAAGTGACTAAACTTCTTTAAAACCTAATGGTGAAGAATCAATGGGTGGTAAGTTGATAAAAAAGTCATTCTCTGCATCGTTCTGCTTTCTTTTGTTTGGGCCGAATACAATTAGATGAACAGTGATGATGTTTATTGACAAGGCTGCCTATGCAGTAAATTGAGTTTGAATCTCTTTATAAAAGAATTTTTTAAAGTTTTGACACCGCTCAAACCATATTTTGACCTGGTTTTATCAACTATGTTAGTTAGTAACATTATTGTATTCACAATTTTATAAAATCACGTTACAAAATATTGAAAGGGTTTATTTTGTTACTTGTCAGCATTATGGAGACCATTTGAGTTAAATGTGTGCCCATTTGCAAATTAATCAGAAAAGTACCAACACCACGAAATGTGTCAATCTCTTACCCTTTTTCTGGATGAAAATTGCCAACAGTGTGGTATGTAAGACTAATATTATTGTGTTTCATCTTAAGCCAACCCTTCTCTTTCTCTCACCTCGTCTTGAACACACTCAAAAATTTGCATGCACTCGTGTATATACTTGCATATGGACATGCTTTATTATGTGATTTCTAATATGGTGCCAGTCATTTGTTTAGGGAGCTTATATCGTTTAATTCTTTTGATGTTCGGTTATGGTTTAAGGGTCATGTCATGTTTCCACTCCATGGATCTCGTTCAGCAGTTCCTTTATATTAGAATCATATTGGTTCTCTATTGTGACGCATATCACGTAAATCAGGCATCTTATCAACTTGCTTTGGCGACTGCAGGTGTGCCCAGTTTGTAGCACTGAGGTATCTTGCTCCGGCCACAAGTAGCGTTGGTTGGACCATCATCTTTTGTCCAACAATGCCCGCAGATGGCTGACCAGCGGCAGTAACTCTTTCTCCTGCACCTCACTGTTGTCTTTCTTTTTAAAGGCCATTGTATCCATTCCTGTATCAATTATATTTTTAATTTCACAAGGTGGTTTTTATCTCTCTCTTCCTATCTATACCTGCTAGCTATCGTCCTGGAACTCTTTTAAGTGGCACATTGTCTCTGTAATCTTCTGCTTTAGCAGTGAAACAGCAGGGATAATATTCCAGATTGGTTCTTTCATTGAAGATGGAATTTTATAAATGTTTGATTTTTGGATTATTGTCCTGTTTCTTGTATATTCCATTTTAGTAGTAATGTTGCTCTAGTAAAGGAAATTAGAAGCAAGTTCCAGAATTGCTAAATTAGTTTAGCCTTTTCTCCCTATTTAAGACTGTAGGATTGGTTTCCTTTGTTGAGTTGTTTAGTAGGGCATATTCTTTTCCTTTTAGGATTTCTCTTATTATTTATCTAGGGATGTTTGTTTGGTTTCTGATGAAGTTTTTAATTTTTAATTTTTAATTTCTTTCAAATAAAAACAAAATTTTATTTGATTGTTAATGTCTATAGTTATATTTTTATCATTGTAAATAATTACGTATTATATAAAATTTAAAAATAAATTATTTTGAATTAAATAAATTTATTTTAATCTGGTGTATATTTATAAATAAATTATTATATTTTATTAGAATAAATAATTTAAAAATGAACTTTTTATTCAAAAGTCAATACTAATTTTAAATATAATTTAATTATTAATTTAATTTTTATTTGAAAATTTTTAAAGATATTTTAAGTTTAATTATATTTGTTAATAATTATCAATTAAAAATAATTAACATTATTAAGTAAAATTGAATTATTTATGATTTATGTTAATAATTAATTAAATATATAATATTAAATTAAATTGTTCATAGTTTTTTAATGATAATTAACATGTTAGATAATTAAATAATATGTATTTAGTTGATAGAAAAGTAAATAAAAATTAGAAATTATTTTTATAGGTTTTCATAATTTTTGAAAACCGAAAGAAATTAAAACTAAAAATAGGTTTTTTTATGGAATTTAAAAATAAAAATAGAAACAAAAGTCTCTTAATTTTCGTTGCATTTAGTCTATTTGTATTTGGCATATTCAGCAAGTTGAAATTCATGTTCCAGTCTTTCTCAATTACAGGGAAGGGACCAACGAATAAGTTGGCCCTTCCTATCCTTCAGTGCTTCCCTTATAAAACTTTGTTATGAGGCAGACACAAATATATTAGTGAGCCAGAATTATCTACTTATTGCGATGGTGATGACTCGATTTTCTGTTTCTCTTTTTGTACCAAATATGTTTAACTTGATGCTGCACTAGTTTTTAAATTACTTGTATTATAGATGAATGAATTAGCAATGAAGAACAAGGAGATGGTTGAATTTTCATAAACCCTTCAAGAAAAAGGAAGAACACAACTCGATAAAAGGAAAGAAAAAGAAGAAAAGAGCACAGCGAAACTTTACAACTAGAGACATACGTATATGTATGCAACATTTACAAACATAGTTGCTTGAGAATCTGACTTGAAGTAACTGTAGCTTCATACATTACTGCAATCACACATGTTGTCTTAATATGGGTAAGATTCTAAAAGTTAGCAGTTCTAGCTTCCATTCGAGAATCCTGTCTTGTTGAACTTGAAACAGATGACTCTAGTTCTTGTTAATACAGCTCCTGATCTATCCCAAAACATCTTCACTACTCATAAATTCTGCTAAACATAGGTCGACTAAGTGTTCAAACTTGCATGTTAAAGTTACAATCCCATATACTTATGTAATATTTTCATTCCACTACATAGATAAATTATCACACAAAATTACAAATCACAGCAAACCAGTCACACAAACAAAGAGTTAAATCATCAGAAACACATCACATATGTTCATGAAATCATAGTTTTAACCACACATGAAAGTTATAAATCCAGTAGAAATAACTAATCTGACATCAAAATATATTCCTCAAGTAGTTCCACAACAGAAGCCCCTCCATCAAATCGATCTTATACTAATCCTGCAGTCTCTGCGATAAAAATGATAATCATGTCAGAATAGTTGATAGCCTAAAACTTAAGTAGAAGTCTTTCATATTATGATGGTAATTCACAAGCTATAAGTAACCTTATACCAGGACCTTAGAGATTGGGCTGAGCGAGCTGGAGATGGTAAGGGTGAAGCTGAGGAGGGATGGTTGCAAGCTGAAGGACACTACTGGGCTCCCCACAGAATGGAAATTGATCCAACACTTGATGCTGTTCTTGTTGATGATGATGCTCAGCTGGTTTTGCCTCCATGGCTGCTTGCTGATACTCCAGTGCTGCTCTATGCTCATGAATCTGAAACAATCCGTTCCAAAAAAAGAAAGAAGTTAACACATTGTTCTTACTATGTTTCTAAAATATATGCTAAAGGTGGTGGATAAGAGTGTCTCCTCACCCAACGGTACATGTTGTTGTTTTCTTCCTCCAGCAGTCGCTCCTAATTGGCACGTGAGCAAATCACAGAACATCAACTTAGATCTTTGCATTAATAAGAATACATATTGATATGTGTCAAGGAGTGTATGGAGTGTGTATTTGTGGTAGGAGATGGACGAAAATAAAACGCTTATGTACCTTTCTGCGAAGATTATCCAGCTGCTGTTGCAAGAGTTCATTCTATTTGTGCATGCGTATAAAGAGAATCAATTGATTAGAACCCAAAATCATAATCGAAATCATCTTTTTTCAATTCCTATATCATTCACAGTATTATGTAGCTACAAATCTTATTAGACAAACCCTACCATGGTGAAAAAGAAACGATAATAATTTTTTTTCTTAACTAAAACAACTAGAACCCTTGAATATGTGTGATGTGTGTGATATAGTTCTAATAAATATCTTAACCCTCACAAATAATTAGGAGTATTAATACAACTTTGAAGTTTACTGATTACCTTCCTATCTCGTACTTTATTCACAGATCGTTCAAGATCATGTTCAAGTTGAGTTAACTCTTCAAAAGGGATAGTCGTCATATCCTCGCCAGTGTAACGTCGCATGCTTAGCTGAAGACGACGTGTTTCTTTCCTCAACATTGCCAATTCAGTATACAATTGTTCCTATAAAATGACGTGAAGGAAACACAAGAAGTAACTTCAAGCATGAGATGACAAACTTGAATAGATTATGTGTTGAGAATATTTACCCGACTGTCATGCTCAGGAATTCGAGTCCCTGTAACCTTTTGGTACCTTTCTATTATCTGCTCCATCCTGTAATAGATAAAGATTCATCATGATTCATTTCTCTTTTCCATTCTTCTGAATTTTTTTTTTAGAAAATTAAAGAAAAGATAGCTAATAGACAATCTTCTTCTTAATTGAATGCATAATAATACGTTTTTTTTTTAATGCAGAATCTGATTAGTTTTTTAATAACAAGTTTTTGTATCTTGAAAATGGAAATTAGTAATTAATCTAGCAGACTCGTAGAGTTTAATCTCCTGGAATATTGGATGAAGACCTCGATGTTGGACATGTTAGTAGCTTTAAGTTAATTCTTAATTGGTTCTGACAGCGAAAAGATAATGGTATTTGAAGACTATCTCTAGGTTTATGTTTCCTCGTTAATATATTCGAAAAGAAAACGGAAGAGATTAAAAAGAGTCAGTGACCTCATCCATGAGGGTTTGCAGTCAGGCCAGGGAATAATTGCTTCAGTCTTCAGATAATAACGTGCCCTGGACCTTATTGCCTTTCTTAGTTTAGAACAAGAAAAAATGGCTAATGATTCAACTGAAGGAATTGATGGTTAACTATAACCAAGGATTGAGATGAATAGAAACTTCTTAGGAAAAATCTCAAGCAGTTTCTAGGGTTAGCTCATCATGAAACTTGACCACCAGACAACTATTACACTTACTGATTTCTTCTCATAATTTGCAAAATTAAAACTACAGTTAAATCTACAGTTGCATATGTTACAAGCATCTTATGTGTCACAAATTCTTCTTCTTAGGGAAGCAAAAGATTATAATCTAAAAGTTCTCTAACATGAAGAGAAAAAAGGAAAAGAAATGATAAGCTTTGTCAGAAGCATGCAACAGATTTATAGTCTGCAGGTGGATTTTTGGTTAATGTATAGAGAATTTTCTGAAGAGATGAGGGTGAAAGCAAAGAGAACATGGTAAAGAGTGAAACTGAAGTGGACCTTAAAGGTTCAGTGCAATACTGGCACATCTTGCCAGTGCTTGAGAAGATTATGAGGCCAATCTGTGCATCACAGAGGACTGAGAGTTCATGTGTCTTCTTCAGAAGGCCTTGTCTACGCTTGGAGAAGGTGACTTGCCTTGTAGTCTGGTTTTCAATCCTCTTTATTGGTATCTTTCCACGACCCATGATTCTGAACAAGCCTTGATGTTGTAAAACTCTTCTACTTGGGGAAATATTATGCCGGAATTCCTAGTTTTTTCATGCCAAAGAACTCCAGGGATTAATTCCAAAAGACCACATAAGGGAATGTTTCGATTTCACTTTAGCTCTCAAATAAATGGAAAGTAGAGTAAGAGTTGAATTTCCCATCATAAGGATGAGTTTCAAATAAAGGATTAGAAGGCATAAGACAAATAGGCAAATGGAAACTAAGCTTCTGAAACCTAAACTGATGTGTTAGTGTAATTTCTAAAACCATTCCAGGCTTATGAGAGAGATAATAGAGAAAGAGAGAACATTTGTATACCTTAATGTCTTCTCTTCAATTCCTTGTAGAATTGGAGCTAGAGTAAGAAGAGGCAATTCATTCTATAAGAAGATCACAACCTTATAATGTGAATGCCATGCATATTGGAATATACTATATATAAAGCTCAAAAGGATGTCAAAGAGAGATGATCTTGACCAAGTGTTAGGTTTGATCCGTGGTTGAGGTTAAACGATATATCAACTTCTATGGTGCATATTACATCATGGGATTATATGCTTCCAAGAGAATAGTGGTATAGCATGTAATTTTTCTCTATGCAAGAAGTTTTCCATTGTTGTCATACATTGAAAGCTTGGACAAAAGTGTTGTTGTGTGACTCGTAACAACTCTCTCTGTGATTGATCTGTCAAGTTACCTGAACTTTCCCATTTTTGGAATGCTTTAACAATGGTTAGAAAACTGAGGTTCCCACGAAAAGAAACCAAAGATGGGGTTGGGTAAGAAAACCAACAAGAACTATTAGGACACGACAAAGAGTTACAATCTCTCAGAAAAACTCTGAATGCATTTATGGTTCATGGTGTTGATCATGAACCAAAAAGCATCATTGTGAACTTTGGGAAACTAGTTAGACTGCGTAAAGTGAAACTGATAATGCACTTGAATGAGTTGTAAGCTTATTAATATCACTGGTTAAATCATCACTAATATTCCTTTCCAATAATTCATTTCATACCTCCATATCAGTTCATCTTCCTAAGTTCCTTTTGTCCTTTACCAAAACCTGCAAAATTAGCAACTGAAAGAGTTCCAAGGATAGAGTTCACTCTTGCCAGAAGCTATGAGGCTTCTATTGGGAGACATGTTTATTTTACTCCTTTATTTCTGATTCTACATAACTTGCTATACTTTTTATTGTGGTTTCGACACCGATTTATTTCTTTATATATATATATATTACTTTCGTTATTTTATTTTATATTTTTCCAACAAAAAATTTAGTTTTATTATTATTATTGATATGTTACAATTTTATTAATAACGATGGTTAAGTATTAATCAAAATTGAAGATAAATTGATTTTACAAATAAAAATTTTAATTTTATTCATATAATATTTATAATAAAAAATTCATTATATTTTATTAATAATGAATTAAAAATTTTGAAAATTGTATATTTCAACAATATTTTAAAATATATTTCTTAATGTTAGAGATTATGATTTTGTTATTTGAATGAGTATCTTTAAGGATTATAATTATAACTTATCTTATATAAATAAGATAATCTAGTATATAAAGGGAGTGAGAGCTGTTGACTTCAGTAAGCTCTTCCTATCCTTTTTCTTAATTCACATCTCTTCTTATCCTTTTTCTTAATTCATATCATGGTATGATAGCAGGTTTTCTAATCCTACCTCTAATTCCTTTTTCCTTCATTATGTTACAACTGATAATTCATACCTAAACCTTTATCATAAAAATAAAACTAACCTTAACAGTCTAATCCTAAAAAAAACTCAGCCATCGATCACCAAGTCAGAGGAAGAGGGTCCATCAACGAGTGTCCTATGCGCCATCGGCAGCCGCTGTTCAACCGACACTTATAGCCCATTCACCACCTTTTGGTGATGTTCTGTTGTGTGAGATCCCACATCAGTTAGAGAGGGGAACGAAATACGCCTTATAAGGGTATGGATACTTCTTCCTTATAGACGCATTTTCCATGGCCTAATGCACCGGATCCCATCAGAACTCTGAGGTTAAATATGCTTAGGTGAGAGTAGTTCTAAGATGGGTGACCTCCTAGGAAGGCCTCAGGAAAAGCAAAACCATGAGAGCTTGACTGAGCCAAGGCTCAAAGCGGACAATATCTATAAGCGGGTCATCCGGGCTGTTATAGAAGTGGTATCAAAGCCGGTACCCGAACCGTTGTGCCAGCTAGGCTGGGCTCCAAAGAGGGTTGAGCCTTAAGGGGGGTGAAGAGTGTGAGATCCCACATCGATTGGAGAGGGGAACGAAGTACGCCTTATAAGGGTACGAATACCTCTCCTTTGCAGATGCGTTTTCCATGACCTAATGCAGGAGATCCCATCAGAACTCCGAGGTTAAATGTGCTTGGGCAAAAGTAGTTCTAGGATGGGTGACCTCCTGGAAAGGCCTCGAGAAAAGCAAAACCGTGAGGGTTTCGCTGGGCCAAGGCCCAAAGCGTACAATATTTATAAGTGGGTGATCTAGGATGTTACAGGTGGTATCAGAGCTAGTACTCGGGCTGGTTGGACCGACAGAAGGTTAGGCCTCCCTTACAGACGCGTTTTCTATGGGCTAATGCACGGGATCCCATCAGAACTCTGATGTTAAATGTGCTTGGAGGAGAGTAGTTCCAGGATGGGTGACCTCCTAGGAAGGCCTCGGGAAAAGCAAAACTGTGAGGGCATGACTGAGCCAAGGCTCAAAGCGGACAATATCTGTAAGCGAGTGATCTGGGCTGTTACAAGTGGTATCAGAGTTGGTATCTGAATCGTTGTGCCAGCTAGGCTGGGCCCCAAAGAGGGCTGAGCCCTAAGGGGAGTGAAGAGTGTAAGATCCCACACCAATTGAAGAGGAGAACGAAGTACGCTTTATAAGGGTACGGATACCTCTCCCTTGCAGACGCGTTTCTATGGCCTAATGCACGGGATCCCATCAGAACTCCGAGGTTAAATTTGCTTGGGCAAAAGTAGTTCTAGGATGGGTGACCTCCTAGAAAGGCCTCAGGAAAAGCAAAAACGTGAGGGCTTGACTGGGCCAAGGCTCAAAGTGGACAATAGTTATAAACGGGTGATCTGGGATGTTACATGTTGACCTTGTTGTCATAGAATGAGTCACAACAACTCTAGAAACCTATTGGTGATGTGTTTTTTTTTTTGCTTTTAATTAATGAAAATCATGTTTGTTTGTTTAACCATTGTCAGTGATGTGTTTTTCTGTCTTTAATTGCTGGAAACTAGGTTTGTATGTTTAATCATTGTTGGTAGTT
>JANZLC010000003.1:6019858-6050363 GCA_026413385.1 Erythroxylum gracilipes
ATTTGTATCCAACTCTGTAACAAACCCTATTTTTTGTGTAGGGTATAAATACGCTCGTAAGTATGAAATATACATATAAGAAGATATTGAAAGAACGGCTGTCTTCTACGCTTCAGGAAATGTAACCATTATAGCAAAGATGGGCATATTCGAGACTATTGTCGGGACTTAAACCCATAGTTGTACCCAAAGCCATTTCATTCTGCTAATATTATGGAGGTTTTTAATCATTCTTTTTTAACAAATGGAAATAAGTTGGTTTTTGAAGAATAATATGCAGCTTTTCTCCAGTATCAAGAGACCAAGCAAGCAATTACCCCAGTTGTGTCGTTTGCTCACCTAGGTAATCATATAACTTGTATATCGTCTTCTGTTAAACCTTAGGTTATAGATTTAAGAGCCACTAATCATATTGAAGGTAACCTAAATTTTTTTGATCAAATTACCCCTATCCCACCAACTTACTATTGCTAATGGTTCCAGTACTAGTATAAGTGGGGTTGACATTGCATTACCTTTTCCTTCAATGATATTATTAGCAATACCATATATTCTAAAATTTTTGTTCAACTTAATGTCTTTTAGTAAACTAAATTATTGAATTGTTATATCTCTTTTTTCCTCATTTTGTTGTTATCCATGATTTGAAGACAAATAAGATGATTAGAGGAGGATGTGAATCTAGAGATCTCTATTATTCTGACAATCATTCAACTTACTGAGTTGTAGCTTCAACTCTCCAAATCCACAATCACCTTGGTCATCCATCCATCCAAAAATTTTTAAAAATTAATTCCTAATTTGAATTCAAATCTTCATTTAGATTATGAGTCATGTCAACTTAGGAAACATCATCGTATTGCTTTTCATCCAAAGTTCAAAATCAAGTAGAAAGCCATTTTGTGTTAATTTATTCTAATGTTTGGGGTCCATCTCATGTGACCTCAAAAATTGGTTTTCGTTACTTTGTTGTGTTTGTTGATGATTGGTCTAGAATGTCTTGGTTATATCTATGGAAAAAATGTTCCAAATTGTTTTCTATTTTCCAATCCTTTTGCTCTAAAATCAAAAATCAATTTGGTTGTTCAGTTCATATCCTCAGAAGTGACAATGCCAAAGAATATTTTTCTAAACCCTTTAAGTCTTACATAAAAAAATGTGGTATGATTCAACAATCTTCTTGTTCTCACGCACACAAAACATTGGTGCTGTTGAAAGAAAAATCGAGCATGTCATAGAAGTTGCTTGAACCTTACTAATTGAGATGAAGGTTCTCAAGGAGTTTTTGAGTGATGTTGCCCTCACTGCTTGCTATCTTATTAACATAATGATGTCCATTACTCTCAAAGATCAAATCCTTTATTTCTTTATGTTTCCTAATAACTCTTTGTTTCCTCTTCAGCCTCGTATCTTTGTGTGTGTCTGTTTTATCCACCAAATCTAGCAAGAAGTTGACAAATTGTCTCAATGAGCCATCAAGTGTATCTTCCTCAGTTACTCGAGATCACAAAAAATTTTATCGTTGTTACAACCTCTCACTTAAAAGATTCTTTGTGTGAGCAGATGTGACATTCTTAAAGAATACTGCATACTTTTTCTGAGAGTCAAGATGCCAAAAACTTCCATCATTATTTACTCTCACTTTTTGACAACTCATTGGATAATTCTCCTAAAATTTTAGACAATTCTTATACAAATTTTGATCCTTCTTATCTTTATAATTAGTTGTCGCGAGCAAATTTATAGGTTTATTCTCGACGACCTCGTCGAATGGTAGATGGCCATCTGGATGAGCCCTCTCCCCCAACACTTAATTTATCTCCATATTCAAAAAACAGTGACTTAGATTGACCTATTGCTTTACAGAAAGGTAAACTATTTTGTACGAATTTTGTTTCTTATAACCATATGCCCATCTCCTTTTGTTCTTTTTTATCAAGTATGGATTATATTTCTATACCTAAAAGTAAAATAGAGACTATAAAGAACCTTGGGTGGAAGCAAGCTATGCAAGAGGAAATAGATGTTTTATGGTTAAATGGCACCTAGAAGCTTATTCACCTCCTGATGCCTCAATTGTTGGTTATCGATGCGTATATACTATTAAGACACTTACTAATGGATCTATCGAATGACTCGGGGCTCTTTTTGTTGCTAAAAGATATATACAAATCTATGGTATTGATTATTCTGAAACTTTTTCTCTTGTGACAAAATTGGTATCAATCTATATTTTTATCTACTTAGCCGCAACTTATTCTTAGCCTCTTTACCAACTTAACATCAAAAATTCATTCCTTTATGGTGATCTAGTAGAAATAATTTGTATGGAGCAACTTCTAAGGTTTGTTACCCAAGGGGAGTATGAAAAAGTGTGTCTATTGAAGATATTTTTATATGGTTTAAAACAATCCCCCTAAAGCATGGTTTGAACGATTTAGTTTAGTTGTGAAAAAATTTGGTCTGCAACAATGTGGAGTAGACCATTCGATGTTTTATCAACACATAAGATTTGGTAAAAATCTATTGATCGTATATGTTTATGAAATTGTTATTACTAGTAATGATCGAAATGGAATTCACATATTGAAAGAGTTCCTGTAACAACAATTTTAAACAAAACATCTTGGTCTATTAAAGTAATTTTTGGGAATCGAAGTTGCAATATCTAAAGATGATATTTGTCTCTCTCAATGTAAGTATCTTTTTGATCTCGTAGAAGAAGTTGACTTACTGGGATGTAAACCGGTAGATTCTCCAATGGATGAGGAAAACCAGGGAGAACTCTTGAAATATCCAGGAAATTATAAGAGATTAGTTGGAAGATTTATCTTACAAGTACTAGGTTTGACATTTCAATCAGTACAAGTGTGGTAAGTCAATTTACGCAATCCCCTCGGACCAACCATTGGAATGCAGCTATTTGAATCTTGAAATACCTCAAATGCAATCCTGGAAAAAGGACTCATATAAGAACCATAAGCATTGTTCAGTTCAAGCCTACAGTGATGTTGATTGGGTTGGTTCTAAAATTCATAAGTGATCTACTACAGGGTATTGCAAATTTGTTGATAGTAATTTGATTTCATAGAAAAGAAACAAACAAATAGTAGTTTCTTGTTCAAATGCATAATTAGAAAATAGAGCCTTGACATATACAACTAGAAAACATATTTGAGTAAAACATTTGTTACAAGAACTTGGATTTCAACTAACACAACCTATGGAGCTAATTTGTGATAATCAAGCAGCTAATTACATTGCTTCTAATCTAGTTTTTCATAAAAGGACAAAGTATATTGAGGTAAACTATCACTTTTTCGAATATAGAAGGCGTAAAAAAAGTTATAAAAACTACTCACGTAAAGTCTAATGACCAATTAGCTTATCTATTTACCAAGTATTTGGTTCAAAGTAGTGTAACACAACTATGTGATAAGCTTGGAGCGTATGATATATTTGCTCCAACTTAAGAATTATCTTTAGGGATTACGATTTTCATTTGACTGAGCATCTTTAAAAATTATAATTTTGACTTACATTATATGAATTAGATAATCTACTATATAAAGGAAGTAAGAGCTACTGAATTCGGTAAGCTTTTGCCATCCATTTTCTTGATTCACATAACTTGGAATAATTATTAAATTTTTAAAAATGATTTAAAAAATAAAATACGTCAAATTATTAAATTATATCAGTCATAATTGTTATTAATATTCAAAGCTTTAATTAATCATAAATCATATTATAAAAAATAATTTGTTTTTATTAAATTTAAAATAACTAAACATATCTAAAATTTGTTGTGTTCTGATATCAAGTTATGAGATTTATTCACTTCATTCACATTTCTCTATGTTTCCTTGTCCTAACAAGGAATTTGATTCCAAGACAGCCGACAAGCTAACAGTTGGCTGGAAAGCTCCATTACTCAGTTATGGCGACAATGGAGGAAGTTGGCGTCTTGTATAGTGTTCTCATCATTTTATATATGTTTACTATATGTAATATGTATACATTTCAGCTAAGAAAAAAGTATGATTCAAGTTTAATTATATAAACATAACATCACTTCAGTTCTTCTGCAACGCTCTAATTGCACTTTTAGGCATTAAAGAAAAGGGTACAAGAAGGTATTAACATTAGTAAAGACAAGAATCTATTCGTCTTCTAAGACACAGAAATAAAGGGTACTCTTCAAGTTTTAGCATTATTATGGAAACAGTACAAGGTTTAGTTATTTGAACTACTTAATTATCTACTGATAGATGCTTTTAACCGAAGTTTTCAGCTTCACTGAGGCTGTAATTTGGATAATATGTATCTTGAACGCCACTGATTAACCAAATACTGACAACTTGTGTCCAGTTGGATCTCACAAACTCTGAACATAAGCAAGTTTTATGGAAGCTAGGTAGAGATTCTGTGTCCTTAGCCATGAATGTTTCTAAGTTTAAATTGAACCACCAAGGCTTTAGATTTCCATTTTGAACGTTACTTTGTTAGTTAAAGTCTGAATTAAGAGAAGAAATTGTTCTTTGAACATAGGATCTTCAGTTCCTGCCAATCAGCAACTATGCTAATGATCAGAGGATCATATCAGTCCATGAGCAGTAAAATAAGTTACCATCTGCACCAAAATAAAGTAACAAAAGTTGCAATGTACCACCACCAATATTTGCTAAAACTTGTTCAAGCAATCTGGCATATCCATCAAGAAGATCAAATCCAGAGGGTTGCTAACAAGCTAGAAAAGGTAAGCCCCAAAAACATTAAACTTTATTCTTCTTCCTTATCAGCTGGATTGAAAATAGAGATCGTTTTGGTCCCCTTCACTTAACGTAGACATTTTAAGAAAACCAGAACTTGCAGTGTAGTCAGAGTTCTCTTTCTTTCTATTTCTTGTGGGCAACCAGAAAATGGTCAGACATCACATGTCATCAATCCTAGACAAGGAAGGCTACTCCAATGGTCCCCTCCTCTTTTTAAGTTTTTGTCTTGAATTCAATAGCTACAGACCCCCTTACTCTGGCCCTCTCTATTCATGCTTTTCCTTAATTTTCTGTCTCTCTCAAAATGATTACCATTTAAAACTAACATTTCATTATGTTATGCAAAAAAAAAAAAAAAAAAAACCTATAAAGGGCTTGGAAGAAATATTGTGGAATATATCTCATGAAGACTATATCACCAACTCACCCTTGAAAAAGACCATTGCAGAGAAGAAAAGAACATGGGCACTTGCCACAAATGGCAACTTTGAATGGAAGTGGTTTCACGTCCACTTCGTGGTTATTTGACCTCAGATTCACATGGTATTTTCGGTACTGATGATATACTAAACACAGAAGACCATTGCTACCAATTAAGGGTAGCTAACCAGGGCTTGTAGTTGTATTTTGTTATATAAATATTAACAATAATAAGCAGCTTAAATATGCATCTTAAGCATTTAATGCAATTGAAAAAAACAAGCCCAAAATGAAAGTCATATTCATAACCTGAGATTTAAAAATAGGATCCTAATACCCAAATTCGTAATTCCAATTCAAAAGATAACCCAGTCAAGAGTACTCTCTTAAAGTCATGAACATTTATTATATGAACATTAATGGTAGTAAATAATCTGCATACTTCACAAGAACATTACTGGTTTCAACTGAGAAACTCTTCCTGCAGAGAAGTGTGCAACTAACCAAAACACCAATTCCAGGTTAGGTTGAGAAGATTAAGGTTGATGTATGGATGATCATAAAAATGGTGGATGGACTAAACATTTAACCCGTTACAACAAAATATAATATACACGAGATGCATATGCATCTGCTACACTGGAGATGGTTAGAAGAACATTGTCCATTGTTCTGTCTTCCATTTCCTTCAAACATTTCAAACAAAAAGCCTCGTGTGGTAGTTGCCATGCAAAACAGGAAACTTGTATAATTCAAGCTATTACAGAGGGCATATTTTGACAGGAGGATTGGGTTGGGATATGAATAGCCATAACACAGGCAGACCTTCTCTAGGAGCTTTTACGCTTCCTTCTCTTTCTAGTTTTCTTCTCAGCCACCTCTAATGTCTTTGACCTGAAATATGATGAAGAGTCAGTTGATAAGCTGTAGCCATGTGTCAGGTAGTTTCTTGTCTTTTTTATTGCAAAGCCCATGGGAAATTTACTTGATACAAAATCCTACTATTGAATTCCAGCACCTTTCTTTGCCTTCTAGTCATTTTCTCAATCTCTATCTCTGACGATACTACTAATGGAGGGCAAAGACCGAGCAAAAAGCAAGAAAATGAGAGCTGGATGGAAAGTAAATGCATGAGAATTGACTCCCTAGGGAAAAACAAAGTTCTGCTCCTTTCTTTGTCCTTTTCACAATCACTAATAATCACCATGACAAACGGCAATGCTCCCATAATTTCAGAACAAATATTTTTTAGGGCCAGATGGTGACAAGTCAAAAGTAGAACAACTGCATAGATACAGAAGTAACAAAAATCAAACTCATGAACAGATGTTCGGTGACTCACTTTTCTTTAGGCTGGAAAACCTCTACAGCCCGTTGCACAGCATACAGGAGCATTTTCCTCACCTGTAAAGTATCCATCCAGATCGGAACATGTCAATTTATAATCATCACAACCAACTTGAACATATGTAGTAAAGAATGTGGCAGTCCGAATTCATGACAGTAGAATAAACTGTGTAAGCTACTTTCAGTTCAACCAATTTGTTTTACTTAAATAAGTTCAGTACACAAAGTTGCTCCTTTTGGATTTCGTTTGTTAACAGTTACTCCTCATGAAATTTAAGGAACTATAAATTTATTTGTTTGTGCGTCAACCCTTTATAATACCACCACCAAAAACAAAAAGAAAGGTGTGAAAATCTAAAGTTAAAAGCTGTTCTACATCACGTCCTGTAGGATAAAATGATCAACTTAAAGCATAGTGAAAACAGTGGCAACCAACAAAACCTAACCATCTTTCCAAATTTGGAGCCAATCCAACAGAGATGACCAAGAAAACAAAGAAATTAACAAACTTAAACGTTTAGCTCCATTATACTTCAAAATTCAATTCCCGCAAAATCATGCAAGAAAAGATCAACATAAAACATGGTGATATCAGCACAAATTAAACAGTAAAAGCAAATCATCTCTCCAAATTTGAACGCAAATCCAGCTTATCTAACAGCATATTCACCTATGAGAAATATAAGCCCAAGAAAACCAAGAAAGAAAGAAATTATTAACAATATAAAAATTAGGCCCCAATTTACTTTTATGTCCCAATATATCAAAGGCAAAAATGCGTCCAAGTCCAAAAGTAACCACCATAAAATATATAAAATAAAACTACAAGAAGCTTACCTCCAACTTGTCCTCCTTAGCTCGGTGATTACGTGGAAGTAGACGAAACTCCTCTGTCAAGCGAATACACTCACCAACATTTTCAGGCGAAACAAAGTCTAACGCTACCTTTATACATGACTGCAACAAAAAAATCAATTGATCTTTTGATATTAGTGCTTAAACTGTCAAAACAATGGATAAAGTCCAGAACGAATCTGAAAGTATACAATCTTTATTGGCACAAGAATGGAGTTAATTTTATGGTTTGCAAGCTGAAGACTACAGAATAGCACTCTCTTGCAAAATGTAACATATCTTAACAATATCATCTATATTGCCTTTGAGGGGAACTCGGATTAAGATACCCAACTTATTTCAACACTCCCAGAGCATCCACGGGACAATAATTTTAAAGATAAAGATCAATTAAACATATCAGCATCATTTACGCAACTGTTTTAGACATGTTTTTCAGCCTGCCCATAAGTCATATGTACGACTGTTGGAACACATAATAGAGCCTGCTAAGCATGAAAGCAGCAAAGATAACTGATTAATTCACAAACTCTGACATCACAAAAATAAACATCTCCAACTGCAAGAGAGATGAGCATCATGTAGAAAGATTAGTTGATGTTAAATATCCTCTGAATAATTAAAAAGTAGTATTTATTAAATTTATACGATAATCATCTTTGGAGACATTATTATGCATTACGTATGCACTTAACACAACTTTTAACACATAACAAACATTGTAGCAAAGTTTGGCAACGGATGGCATTACATCTTGCAGAAATTCAAGCTAGAGATGACAAGTCAAAACTGAACAAATTCCTAACTCAAATCAACAGCTTTGATGAACTTCTTGGACAAAAGAATTTTTTAATTGTAATTTCTCATAAAGCTGAGGTTGACTTGAATAGCAACACATACATAGCAATATTGCTTGATGTTTGACACTATTGAATTCAAGGGTCATACAAAATCAATCTCGTTCTATTATCACATCCATAGTTAGAACATCCATCCTAGTCAAAAGTTCTAGTTCTGTATCAAGGTCATGGAAGTCATGGAAGTGACCAGAATCAAGCAAATTAATTATTAAAAAAAAGTCCAATGCAATAGTAACTTACCTTCAAATTTCTCACTTGATGAGGACAACCTGCAGGAATGAACACAGCATCTCCAAGTTTTTGAATGAAGGTCCAAGGTTCAATTCCTCCATACAACCATGAATAACCTCAATATAATAATAACTAATAAATATAAAAAGTAACTAGGACTTATCTATAAACATGAAAACTAACCATATTCCTCTTTCAGCTTTCTCTTATGCTCTTCAGTCAAATAAAATGTTTGATCATGTATTGGATCAACAACCTACACCCAGAATAAGCAATTCAATTAGAAAGACATCTAGTGTGACAGTAAGGGATGGCAAAATGGTGTCGATTTGGTGTAAATGATCAAAATAACACCATTTAGTCTTGAGTTTCTTAAAAATACAAACCAAAACCAAAACCAAAACCAAAACATCATTTTGGTGAGGGTGTTTGAACCTTTTGGGTCAAACTTTGGACCAGCCTCCCAAGCCTGAACCCAACCCAAAGCCTAGTCAACTCGAGCCTGGACTGATGAATTTGGGCCAGCCCAAGCCAGGTCAGGCTTAAATTGCCAACTGTACATAGCACACACCTTTTCTGGACATATAGATGTCGTATCCATCAAACACCAAGATTTGTTTACAAAAGCATCAGCCAACATCTTTCCAAGACACTTTTTACTTTCAGGCAAATTTTAAAGAAAAATACTCAGCATCATTGATATCAATTATCAATATATTTATGATGATTGCAGTTCTTTCTGGATTTTAAATCTTAAAGTCAAAGAAGCACATTTTGCTGCTTTCACGTGCACTTCAGCTATACACAACTAGAAAAATCTAGTATCAAACAGAAACCAACCGTGTTTACTTTAATGCATAAAATTACCTTCTGCAATGGAAGGCAATGAATGTGCCTAAATTCTTTGAAGTGCCTGTTAAGATATTGCTTCAGCTTATCAACATCTTCTCTACGGAAAATATCCCAAAGCGCACCTCCCTCCACTTCATCTTGCCAATCTAAAGGGCTACCACCCTCATTCTCTCTGCATTTAACCATGTCCTCCTCAAATTTTGTCTCTGACGAATCAAAGTCGGTCAGCAGAGATCCCTCACTTGGATCAACTTCAGTGGCAAACTGACCCTTGATGCCTTTATGTTGAACCATCTCCATCTCCTCCCTACTTTTTAGCTCTGGTTTCTTCAGATCATGTTCAGATGACTCAGAATCATCTTGGTGGCCATCAATTTGAGAAGTTAACTCTTGATTGTTTACTGGTAAGCTAACACATGTATCATTATTGTCAGAAGAAGCTGTTTCATTTTCTACCTGATTGATTCCAAAAGGTTCCTTTTGATCTTGCTTAAAGTGATCCTTTTTCAATTTCTCTATGCCAGCGAGGATATCAGGCTTAAGCCTTACTTCAGCACTATGTGTTAAAACATTCACCTGAAACAGACAATTTTAAAGATCATGGATAACTCAATATTTAAATACCAGTTTGATAGTAAGTAATCATTTTAAATCCAGATTGTTCATTGTAATAAATCAAAACTTCTGCCAGTTCAAAGAAAGATAAACAATTGATGCCATATTCTAAAGTTTATACCGTTTAACATAATCACTTGTTTACCAACTCCATATTTATACACAGGTAAAGAAGCTGACCTACTTGAATGACTAAAGGAAAACATGAGACCATCAAAAAGTTGAGTAGACATTCATTCCCCTCGTAAAGAACTAGTTTTCAACGCACAAATATAGAGATTGACCACATTCATTAATAATACTGAACATACCGCATCTGACATGTCACAGTGAAGCTTGGTCACAGAATCTCCAAGTCCAAGTTCTTGGGAAAATCCAAAAGCAATGTAAGTTTTAGGTCCCATATCTGGCTTCAGAGATTTAGCAGGCAAATTGATGGCAAGATTTCGAGGCCCTTCTTTAGGATGTGTATACTCTTTAAAGGGCAAACAACATATAAATTCTCCATTGTGTCGCGGCAAACGTTCATCAAACATATTAGATGGAGGCCAATCTTTCAACTTCAATATTAGAGGCCAACCTTTTTTATCTTCCAACCCTTTTGAGTATCCAACAAAAAATCGGTGGAGATTGATATCTCCCTGCATATCAGAAAGAATCAGCATCAATACTCAAAGATCAAAACCAGCAAGAATATTTTGGTCGGAGGCCACAGAAGTTACAGAAGAAGAACCAGGCCCGGAATCAACTAATTCTATAACAACAGCAAAATGTAAAGCGTGCAAAATGAACACGAGAGGTGAATATAGTGTTAAATTACATCAATAAAAGGTGCATATCAATTGCTCTCCATTTGTACTACCAATCTTTAAGAGAGAGAAACAGTGAATTTTCACTTTCTTCAGAGTGAGGTGAATATGACTCAGTGTTGTTCTTTAATTTCACACATGTACCAAGAACCACCAGATCAAACTAAAATGATGGCCTTCCCAGTTAAAAGAAGAAATCTACTAAAAAGAATCAAAATAGGAGAGAAACCCAAAAGTCAAGACAGCAGAGCAAGTAAAAAAAGTGACCGTTCAGAGAAATCAGCCATGCATAGCAAGATATGCAGTCACACTAGTTAAGTAACCAATATCTATAATAAATCACATATCATATGTGAATAATGCACATAACAGTCCTATAGAAAGACCCTGTGTTAAATGCATTGCATCATATAAAGTAGCATCCACATGCAAACCTGTCAACTTGAGGCCCTGAATAGAAGAAATATCAACATAAGTTCCAGATTACATATCCTGTCAAAGAATGGTGGGAACTGCGAGAGCAAAAACTAGGCTCCACTGTGCCCAAAAAGATATCTTAATTGTTTTGAATTGTTTAAACAAACTTATATCTCACTTCTAGCAAGATTACCAGTGCGAACTCATCTTCTACAATAATCTTGACTATTTGTGTAGTTAAATTATGCTTAGGTCAATAGTCAGCCCAAGGAACATAACTGTATTAGGATGATATACTGTTGGAAATGAACTGTTGACCTGATTCTTGGGATTCTACAGCTGAATACTAAAGCTGTAAAATTCTAGTCAATGCTGTAAAATAGGAAATTACTCTTGAGATATTCAAATCAGATGAATTTTTCTCTCCAGTATTCAGCAAATAACAGATAACTACACTTACCTCACACCAATCCAAACAGTCAATGGCTCTCACATCCAACAGGCGTGCATGCTTTTCACGTTTTATCTGGCGGAAGGCACGCCACATCACCAATGGCTCCCAGCTTAACCCAGTTGCAGTTTCCAGTACGTCACTGACAATCACTGGCTCAGCTTTCATCCAGTGATGCTGAAAATGGTGAATATCCATTTCTTTGATATCTTTGGCTCTTGGGTTGTACAAATAATTATCATTAGAATCTTCTCGAGATGCTGCTTTCAGCAATGAAAAACTGTCCAAATCTACATGATCATTCGAGTTAAAACACAGACATCCTTCAATAGGAGTCCCAGCCATGTCCAGTTCATGTCTTTTAGTAATATCTTCCGCTTTCTTCACTAACTCTGAAACATTAGCTGGGAACAAAGACTTGAGTACTAGAATGTCACCCCCACATGAGCAACTGATGCTTTTGTCTTCATTTGCTTGCCACCTAGTTTTTGTCTCAGAAGGATCCTCACAAGGAGTCTCAGTTACTACAGCAGATGGTTCCGGTGGTTTCAGATCTCCACCATGCAAATGATCAGGCCCTGGATTAAAATACTCCATAACAACATCATCCCCACCACCTTGTAGGCATCCATTGCGGATCTCTTGGCAACAAGTAAGACAGAGATCACAAAAACACCTCGGACAACTTCTATGATAATCAGATATAGAAGTTTTGCAGTTGTCACTGTGTCCCCGAGTAAAAGAAAATAATAAAGGAAAATTTTTCAACAATGAATCTTACTTAAAGCAATGAAAAATCTCCAAAATGTTTCCTAACATGAAGAAGGCCTTACCAGAACATGCGCTCATTCACAGGACAATCAGAAAATTTTACATTCAATTCCGCAAGAGGTACCCCTGCCCAAAACAATAGTCAGCATTTGATGTAAAGGAAAACTAACATTTGAATTCCCAAATAATAACTTGAGCAGATACACTGGGCCACTTATTAAGTGGACAGAAATGTAAAATCAAAATTAAACATATAAATGTAATTGGGTGCTCAATAACAGAGTTCCTCGAAAACATATAAACTATTAGGCAGGTACTGGTTTGGTAGATCGGTTTGATTGATACTTCAGATTTTGCTCTAACGATGTGAATGGGGTTCACTACAGATTCTTAGGCTAATACCTGGGGGCACGGGGAGATACTCATTCTCGGGCTGAGGCTGCATCTTCAGAATATGCGCCATCTCATGACGCACAAAACTAACCTATCACTTTCATCTGAATTCGAGGAACCTATACTAAACATCTTTTTGACCTACAATAATTGATTAAGTGTATGTTTCTCAATTGAAGGGATTTTACATTCTAAGGATTCAACATAAATAGACCATCCTCAAAACATTAAAATAAATAAATAAAAGGTGATAGAAACTTTTTATTTATCAATTGTATGAAAACTTCCTAATTTATCAATCATACAAATCTCATTTGGGAAACAATCAAAGATTACCCTGGATCCTTGCCTCAATCTCTCTTTCTGCCATTTGTTCTTCATCTATCTGCTTCAGGAGTGGAAGTACTAGTTTGAGCAAATATATAGAGTGCTGTTGAATTTGTTCATCACTAAGTTGAAGTTTTACTTCTTCCAAAAGCTGCAGCCATTAGCAGGTCATCAAATACATGCTTGAACATGTAATAGAAACACCATAAAGCACAAATCCAAGTTGAAAAACAAACTTTATCTCGAGCTTCAGATGGCATACGCATATGCAGGCAAGATTTACAATTGCAGTTCCCACGGCAAACTGGACAAGCATCAGCAACATCATTCTCCGTCATCATAGGGTACCTAAAACATGAAGAAAGGAGGACACTAGTAGCAGTAGAATAACTTAGCAGGCATAAACCAACCTGCCTAGTAGAAACTTCGAGCCTATCTGCCCTCTACAGTTATAAAACCTCAAATCGTTCATAAAAGACAGTGTACATTCATTTCAACTTTCTAGCAGATCATTGGTATAAAATTTTCAGTAATACATAGATCATGCCTGATATACGAGTTTAATTGGGAAAAAAAGTTATTAGAATTATTAAACAAAAATACTTCAATTAAAAAAAATAACATAAATGATATTCCATTGAATACCAGCTCTTCAAACACAAGAGGCAGAATCGCCTCCTCTTGCATTTCTGACACCTGACGACACTCCCTTTATCATTCCTTTGGCATTGATGGCACATTTCACAGTCCTCTTCTGTGTACTGCAAGCACAAAGACGGAAAGCCAAATAACCCAAACAACATTTTAAGAAAAGCAATGAAATCCTAAACGTCCTTAAGATAACCAAGTTGGCTACCTGGCGGGTTCGCTTTTTCCTTTCAACTTCTATCGCAGAAGATATTGTATTTCTCAGTGGATAACCAAACTCGGTGCTCGTCGCCATTGAATCAAGTTCTCCTTCATCGTTCTCCTTGGCCCAACCATTCCTTTTCCTTCTTTTATTTACATTCTTTCCACTTTCCTCCTCCAAATTACCATTCTCATTGCCTTCCCTTGTTCCAAAACACTCCTTTTTTACGACCACACCTTTCTTCCTCCCCCTACCACCTCCTTTCTTCTTCTTTGGAACCCCACCCTCCTCGTAATCCTCTTCTTCATCAATCTCAGCATAGTTCACCTTTTTCTCTCTACTTCTCCGACCCCTTTTTAAAGAAGAAACCACACTATCCTCTTCCACGCAATCAAAATCCTCTTGCAAGTTCCCATCATTTATTCCTCCTTTCACTCCGTCACACCCAACTGGTTCCTCGTTTTCATCACTAAAGGAACTTCCTTTCTTTTGACGCTTCCTCAAAACTTCCGTTTCAACAGTGCCCTTTTCTTCTTCATTCTCTTCTTGGCGATTAGACTCACTATTCTCGACTCTCTCAACCTTTACATCATGCTCAGAAATCCCCGCCATTACATCATGTTCACAAATTCCAGCCATCACATCACCAAGCTCGAACCCTTTATTGCCGTTCCCTTCAGCGACCACCTCCGGTGGTTTGTCAACGGTTTCGAAGTCTTGATTTTCCAGTTTCGGGCAAGGCTCCATAACAGAGAAAGTTTACAGCTTGAGAGATTTACAGAGATAAAAGAGACAGAGAGAGAAGAGTCACTTTTAGATTTGTAGCAGGTGAGAAATCAAAGAATCTTAAAATAGAAGTAGTTTCAGTTATACATACATACATACATATATATAATAAGGTAAGAAAAAACAAAAATAGCCTATAACAGCCTACTAACTTGAAGATGTTGAAGACTTGGTTGGAAGTACATAATATCAGAGAAACTCAATAAGTACCTGAAAAGCTATTCAAAACAGTTGGCTGCTCACTGAATTAGGATTTTGGAATTAGGAACAAATCTTGGAGTTTGGAGGGTGTTTTTGGCGCCAATTCCGGATTGTTAAATTCAATTAGGGTTTGCTGTGTTTCCCCCTCGAGCCCCTTGAAACCACGCCCACAGTAATCAAATAAAAAGGTCCCAAGTCTTCCAAACGGTTTCACATTTAAAATCATAATCAGACACAACTATGAGTTCCAACTAATTTTGTGAAAAACAACAACTTAGCCTTACTTGGGAATTTTTTTAATTTAAAATAAATGCCTATTAAAATTTAAAATATTATTTATTAATTAATTTCGTCCGTACGGGCAAGCATTGTTGAATGGAATTTGGATGATGGTGAGTATGGGCATGATGAAATCAGGTTGGTTCTCTTCTCTCTTTAATCATAACCCAACAACAACCTTTAACCCATTCTTTATCTTGGGATTCCAACAATATTCTATCTCCTTATACACATTGTTCTCTTAATACAAAGAAAAAATATTAATTAAAATACAAAATAATATCCTTATCATTTCATTAATTTAAAATCCGATCCCGAATCTATTAATTTCGAGTCAAACCAGCCTAACTAAACTATAATTACCATTACTAGCCAACTAGTTCCATGAATTAACATGTATTTTTCCGAGTACTTTTATAATGCTTACTCAATTTGTGAATTGTTTATGTTACAACAACATAATCTGCTACTTTTGGTGGAGATTCAACCATCATCACACCAGCTTCTCTTGAGTCTTGATTTTGTCCTGGGCTGTACCCTTCCCCCCAGATACAATAGCTGCATATAGACAATGATAGTCCATATTTGTTCCATGATTCAAAAGGGAGAAAAGGAAACTTTTAACATTTAGCGCTTGAAACACTTAAATGCAGATCCCCTTTTGCAAATGCTCAGAAAGCTAAACAGTGTTTGGAACTACAGGTCTAAAATAACATGCAATTCTGGAACATGGGATATGATAAGCAACTTCAAACAAAATTATAGAGTGCCATAAGTCCGGCAATGAATGCAACAACAGGCTTGTCAGTTCCACTTTCCTGTCCAAGTTGCAAATACCATATATAGAGGGGTTCTTTGAAAATGAAGTAACTGCATGCCAACCTCGAAAACTATAACGCCATGGCAATTTCATTCAACACATAAAACAAATATTCTTTTACAAAAGTGTTGTTATTCTACAATGTAGCGCTTACAACATTAATGTAGCCATGCAATTAGAGAAATAAATTATTAAAATTGAACAGTTAAATAGCTTTTCGAAACTTCGTTCACTTCCCTTCTTTTGATTGAGCTTAACTAGCTGAGTTCCTTCCACAGATTTTATTATCATAATTACTGGCCAGAATTGTCATTTAACCATGAATTGCATACCTTAATTAAAGCCGCAACGTCCTCCTCTGCAGTACCTCCTATCTCACCAATGAGAATGCTACCTACAATTCAATTCTTAACCAGATTAAAGCTCTGCCTGTCCCTGCTTTAGGCTCAGACTATCCTATAGCCTGAAGGGGAATAAAGCAAGAAATGGAAGAAAATCAAGAAAGAAGTCAGTTAACCATTGGAGAGATTGATGTCAATAGCATCCCTTCGACAGTTCAGGCAATTTTTTGCTCTTTGATCACTGTGACTACAGAATTCTTTGGTTCATGTAATGAGCATAAACTCTATTGACAAACTACAAGAAACACAAAACAAGAAAATGCATTCTATAATCACAAAACTATGGAAATGCATCCAGTAATTGCAAATTCACAAGCTGAAAAAACCGATATATAGTCTTAATATATGAAGATAATGAAGACTTATACAAGGCACTGGGAGCCGCAACAGAACCTTAAATGCAGATTTCCAATATTTCACAAACAACGCTGAGGCTTTTGTAGATACTAAAGGAATTATTATAACAATGTCATTGAAATAAACATAGATAAGCCTTCAATGTACATTTATGAACATAGCACATAACACATATTGGAGACCTATGCTAAACTATGGCTTTTGCAACATTGATCACAAAACTTCAAAACATCCCTAGCTTACCTTCTGTCTGGGGATCTGCAAGAAACTTGGTGATGCAATCAACAAAGTTTGTTCCATTGAATGGATCACCACCCATACCTACACAAGTAGATTGCCCTGGACCAACTGCTGTTGTTTGGAAAAACCTAAAAAAAATTAAAATGAATATTTTAAATAATTGCAGATTTTCAACATCACCTTAAGGGCAGTTAATAAAGCTTAAATGTACAAAAAGTTTTGCAGGAAGACGAGGTCAAATAGCAGTTCCCAACAATCTTAGACAGGTTATGGTGAAATAAATAAATGCACAAAGAACTTCATCAGTACAGCAATGGCTCAACAGAATCAAAAAGCAAAATCTCTATGATTCAAGGAAAAATTAGGGGGAGGGAGGGCTTCACATAGGCAGTCAAAGGGACAAATATGCTATTAAATGATAAATTTCTTGAAATTTTTGTTTACTTCAGAGCTCTCAAGTAGACCAAAAATATGCCTACATGTAAGAGAATATAGCTAGTAATCCATAACTTTTTTGTGGATGAAATTCAAAGAAATTTTGTCAGTAATGCAATGATATGGAAAACAGGAGTAAATACAAAATTGCACTGACAAGAACCAATTTATTAGCATCAGCATGCCTAAAACTGCATTATTAATTGCAAAATAGTGACATAGAATGAAATTGATAGCCAAAGAAGAGTGTAATGCAAGAACTCATGCATGGATAAAGCACCTATTCAGAGGTAAAAAGGTATATAAGAAAAGTTTTCATTGACAATGGCTATGATGGAAAGGGAGGTCAAAAGTGGATACATAGGCAACAGTATGCAATTTATGAACTCACAGTCTCATAAGTCAATGTGCCAGAACAAGAAACAATTCCCACACGTCCTGGATTGTGTATATACCCAGGCATATTTCCAATCTTGTATTCCCCTGGTTTGATAATACCAGGACAATTAGGAGCAGCTTTCACACGAACCTGAAACATCCATTTATTGAACTTTCAATGGGACTATTTATGTATCAAAAGAACAACTCCAGCTACAGCAGTTGTCTACAGCCAATGCATTTCCAAATGCACAAAATATGCAAACTTGACAAGCAAACTATTTCCAGATGTAATGAAGTTAGAAAGATCACGACAGAAACAGCCATTATAATTGAAACCTGGGACTGGAATGCACCATTTTTTCCAACACTGGATAATAAAAAGTTTACATATGTGAGCAGTTTACAAAGTCCAGTATAAATCATAAGACTTTCCTTTCCCTTGCTGACTTCAAATTAGAAAAGCCAATGCCATATAACTGAAATATGCAACGATTCCCCATCAAATAAAAACAGGACAAAAAAAAAGAAAGCAAGAAAGGAGAAATAAAAAGCTTTAATAGATTTGAAAAGTGTAAATAAATTGGCAAAAGAAAAAGGGAACATGATGAACTACTTATGTTTCTTTCTAAGTGATTACTGAATTAATAATATTATTACCAAGTCATGCTGAGGAATTCCTTCTGTAATGCAAACCACCAGATCCAATTCAGCTTCAACTGCCTCCATAATGGCTCTAGCAGCAAAAGGAGGAGGGGGATATTTTCCCTTCCAGTTTCTCAGATCTGTAAACAAAGAGGTGTTTGCTGATTTGTGATGATCTTATTGGGTTGAAGACTACTTACAAATTGTTTTGTTGCCCTCTTCTTCCAACCTGCAGCTATACTCTTCTTCTCTATCCATTTTTCTTCACACTCTTTCTTAACAATGTTTCAGCTCTAACATTTCCGTACATTTTCTGTTTCATCTTATAGGTTGGTGGAGTGACACCCAAGAAGGGTGGCACTGAGCACCTTGGACTTCTTGTTTTCAATACAGTGGCAGAAGCCAAACCTGAAACAAAAGCTTTCACTATATTCGGATCATCTTCTGTTGGTTACAAATGGACACAGGTTAAGCGACTTTAACTACATGCCCCAACAAACAATCTGGGTGTTTATAATAATAGAAAAACTACCAAAAGAGTTATCAACTGAGATCATAAAGCACTGTTGAAAATCTAATCGCGATTTCCTCCATGGTCACAATCACATAGTAAATTCTACAGCTAGACAGCTTAGACCAGAGTTCAATATGTTTTTATTTATGAGATCACCATATAATGAACTAAACAAGTAAATAAATACAGATCAGCAATAGCACCAGCTCCAGCTATGCTTGTTCCAATCACATTATCTGTTCGAAACTATATGCCATGTTGTAACCTAAATTACGCCTCAAGGTAGCCAGCAACAACAGTAAACGAACAACAATGAGGAAAAAAATCAACACCTAACAGTTCACAATCACACAGACTACTCAGAACAGGAATATTACAAAAGACCATGAAAGAAGCAGCAAAATTCAAAGCTGAACACAAGATCACAGGTAAGCATAAAAGATACCATCTTGGTGCCATATTCAATGGCTTGTTCGGTGTGGAAAGTGCCGTTCTTGCCAGTAATACCTTGGCAAATGACACGCGTGTTTTTGTCAACGAAACCGCCGGCGGAGGGGGAGTTCCGGCGAACGACCGGGATTGTAAAAAAGAAGAAGAAAACGAAAAGGGAGTGCGAGGCACTATTTGGGGTTGGTGAGAGCGAATCTTGGACGATATAGAAGCTGTGAGTCTACTGGCTTGTCTCGCCATTTTTCGATCTCTCTAGGAACATGAAAGGCGTAGCAGCTTTGGTTTGCGTCTGTGTCGGGTCATTTTGACCCCTATTCGGGTCGACCCGTTAATCCTTCCTTTTAAACAAAAAATAAAAAATTACTGAATTAACAAGAGTTGCAACAAGCACCGTAAAAACGACAAGACGTGAGTGCCGCATCTGCCCAACATGTACAATGAAGCGACTACGTTGTAGTTAGCAAGAGATAATCTAAAACACGGTGGCGTTTTGTAAACGGGTAAAAGAGTAAAGACCCACACCAGACGAGAGAAGGGTCTCCAAAAGTTTGCTAAACATAGAAGGCGATGGGCGATCTTCTTCTCCCCGCAGCTTGCGTTACCAAGGTATGAAAATCTCTGACTTGAATCATGCGACTATTTCTTCTATGAACCATCTGATCATAGTTCTACTTTGCTAGGCTTGAACTTTAGCTTGGAGTAGTCGCGGTAGCTGTACCTGTTAAGTCGTGGTGGGTCGATCTCCCTTCTCAGCCCAGGTTAGATCGAACGCTGACTTTTACTTCTCTTTTTGCATTTCAATTTAAGGTTTAAACAATTTGACTTACGCAAGCCTTAAAACAATGCCGTTTGGTTTCGTATTAATTATTAGGTCTTCCTTCCGCTTTCTGTTTTCTTCTATTGGGAAAACAAAAACCAAACAAGCCCTACTCCTCTCGGTTTCTCTCTGTCTCTCCGGTCGTCGTGTTTTTCATCGACTGGCGACGTCTCTGGCGCTTCAAGCTTCTCAAAACGAATTGCTCTGCTAGAGTGACCAAAAGAGGTTGACGTTTAAAATTTTTTGCAGTACAAACAAACATTAGTATCTGATTATATTAGGTGTTAATAGCAAAAGCGAAACTTTACTTTGAAGCTGGTAGTTTTTTCGAGTATTGCATTGTTTTGTGCTTTTCTTGAGGTTGTCAGTTTTTAGTGACTGAATTGTGGAGAGAAAGTTTGTGGTTTCAACTTTAATGAGGTTATTATTGTGAAAAACTCACGATTCACCGAGACTTGTGATTCTTTCTTCTTTCTTCCTTTTTCGCTTCAAAAGAGAGCAAGTCTAGAAGAAGTATAACTGAGATTGCAAAAAGAAAATTGGAATAGGTTCATCTCTGACTCCGTTTATCACAGCTGGTGTAGAGCTTCTACAATTCTCAACTGGAGTGTTTTGATTTTCTTATCCTGTTCCGTTTTTTTAGCAAATTCTGTTTTGTTTTTCAGAGAATAATTGGAGCCTTTGATTTTCATGGCTGAACTAGACGAGATTTTGGCTGATAACAGCCTTGAAGATGTTAATTGGCTTTGTTCGCTGTCTGAATCTGAGCTTGTAGGTATCTCTTTCCTTATGTTTGTTTCCAGTTGTTCTAAGATTGGAGAAAGGAATAGATGGAAAATCTAGCATTCTTATTCTGTTTAGTTGAAGAGAGGGCTAGTTAGAAAGTATTTTTATTCTTCCAGATTCTGTGGTAATGGGAACTCCCAACTCTGAAACTCATACTAATTCTACAACTACCCCAATCAGCTTGTATTTACTTCCTGATTTCCTCGATTGCTTAGAACTGAAGTTTGTTGCAGGATCTGCTTGTTAGCTTGAAACAGATGGCTCTTAAGCGAGCAAAAGTAATTGGTCATGAAGAATTAGCCAAAAGATTTGATTTGAAGACTCTTCGAGCTCTTTGTATGTTTTACACTTTACTTCCTATCTTCATATTTAATTGACTATAACGACATAAAAACTATATTTGAGGTGGTTTCTTATAGTTTAAGTAATTTCTTTTTCTTTGAGCTGTTAATGTTGTAGAACCTAATATGTGACATATTGGCAGTTTCTCACCAATATTTATGATGTAACACTCTTGTTCCATCAATAGTTTATGTGCTCTGCTGGTGTATGCTAATTGTAATTGTAATTGTAATTTTACTTTTCTTTTCTGAGGCATAGCAAGTGGGCGATTTTAAAAATTGAAAGGGAAAGAGGAATTTTGAACGATCATTTTAGCTTATCTTTTTGTGTTGAGGTTTCACACTTTATCTAAGGATCTATGTTTGAAACAGTTTGTGATTCTTGCTGCTATCTGATCTTTTGGAGCTCTTTTTATCTATGTTAGGGTCAAATTACTTAGTTCTTACTATTTTAGATTGATGTTTCTAGTTAATTATGAATATATTACTCTTCCATTTGAGTATTTCCAGTTCATATTGGACATGGACAATTACATCTTTGTTTCTCCCAAATGTTGAGAATAGTGAAAAAGATAAATGAAACTGTATGTTAATTGATGGAAAGACCAGTTTGATTTTCCTTTACTGTCCCTAGATTATGTGGAAATTGGTAGCATCTAAGGATATATCTTCTATTTGTTATTATTTATGTTTTTTTTCTTTAAATAAGTATTCAGTAGTATTGACTATCTCTTTGTACGATGCCTAGAGCAGGCCTTGTTTTAATGGAATATTTTAAAGGAAAGGTAGAAGATTTGTCCCCTGTCCCGGGTTTAGCCAACCATTCCTTTCTGGATGGTTGCAATTTATTGAAACGCAATTCAGCAGCTGACTTGAGCATTGAGCAGCTAAAGGAATTCATTGGTATTGAAGAAAGAAAAAGACCGGCTAAAAGGTAGGCAGATCAAATTTAACTTTTAATAGTTCATGTTCTGAGCAACTATATTTTGTTCAGTAGTTCCTATTCTTGTAGACTAATTCAAGTATCCCTTCTAAGTTTTGTTCCCAAGCTAGATAGTATGTGCATATTTTTTGTGCTAAGAACATTATAGTATGTGCATTTTTTTGTGCTAGGAACATAGATGCAGTTTATCATTGTTCTATGATTTAATTCAAGTACAGTATGATATACTGTTAATTCTTCCACATCCTTCCATTCACTTGTACAAAAATAATATCCATGATTGGGAAACTTTTTCAGTTGTGGTTGTTTTCATCCATAATCAATGTGAATGCGATGTCGGAGTGCCCGTAATCTGTAGCGGGGTAGAATTGCTAATTGCTTATATTCTTGGTTTCAATTATCAACTGAAATTTGCGTTTCAGCTGGCTTGTAAGTAGATGTTGTGTTTATGGCTTTATGCTTCCTAAGCCAGTTGTTTCAATGTCCTCCACACCACCTTTTCCTCCCCTGAAAAAAAATTCCTTGTCTCCATAATCCAGTTCAACATTATTGGAAGCTTGTGTGTCCCCATGGAGACCAAGCAGTACTACTTAAAAGCTTTTGTTATAGAAAGAAAATTTATTCTAAACTTCAAATGGACTCCTTCCTAGCATGCATGAATAGGAATGCAAATGACATCATTGCGTTGGCTATATGAACCTAGAATTTTGTTTATCTTGTTATATAGTGCCATACTATTTTTATATTTGAGAATGCATGTGTATGGATTTTGCACCAGTTGTGCTTTTGCTTTGATTGTTGTCCATTTATTCACCTGATTTTCTTGTAGATCTCGTGAAGAGGCCTCAGTCAGTAAGGAGAAATAGACGATTTGAGGAGTAAGACAAGCTGATTGAAAGTTCTAATGCCAGCTGACAATGTAGTACCTCATGCGAGCAACTTGTGTTTTGTTGAGAAAGTTGGGCTTATTGTGCTTGCTTCTTTCATCTTTCTCATTTTTCTTACTGATGTGTGTGTTCTAGGTATTTAAGTTTCTATCTTTCAACACAAGAATTAGACGACAGACCCTTGCCTTTGTGTCTTGACGAAGGCAATATGTAGTAAATGATGGGGGTAGGATATTGGAAAATCACTGACCTGTTATATGATGAGTTCCCTTCACCAAATGCTTTTGTATCGGTGGTTCCTGAGGATGCTTCTTCAATGGAAACTTCCGGAAAAACTGGTAGGGAGGTTGAAGAACTCAAGGTAATGGAGAAAAGCTAGAAATTCCAAACGTTGGAGCACTTTGATGAAGTAGCAGGTTGAGCAACCACCACTGGCCATCGCCTTCTGATAAGCTTCTGATATTACCAAGTGTTCTCCAAACGTTGGAGCACTTCGATGAAGTAGCAGGTTGAGATACCACCGCTTCTGATTGTATTCAAGTGTTCTAGTTTTATAGTTCCATTAAAAGAAACTCTTGAGACCAAAAACAGTTTCTTGTGGTCACATTTTATGTACTAATTAAGCAATTATACTAAATTTGACAACTTAGCTATTCAGAAACCTTTATCGTTGTTACGGGACTCCAGAAGGAGATTATATCTACGTGGAAGTAAGAATGTGTATTATTAGATCTTTCTAAATCTCGCTTTATTGTGGAACTTCGAGATATTTATGTGCAGAAAAGGTCTTGAGTGGCTCTGAGTATAGGATGAAAGTTAGTATTGCTATAAACCAATACAAACTACTAAATTGTTTACAAGAATGAGGGTAAGTTAGAAAATTATGTTATACAGACAATCTCATGGATGGAAATTTCTTTTAAACCTTAGCTCAATTGGGAATTTTTATTTTAAAGTTTAAATAAATTTTAGATCTTTTTTACTAGGTCCAAATTGGACCACTCAGAAGTAGCTAAGCCTACTTTTGCAAGTGAAATACGCCTCTTTAAACACGAAATATCTTAGCAGTAGCAAACAAAGGCTATCTCATTCGTCAAAGATCTCAAAGAAAGATCTTGATATTCTTCCTCAGAGAACTGAAAAAACATGCCTGCAACTACGACTGCATGTCTTCCAATTACTTCAGTTGTAGCTAAAAGCTTCTTCAGAACGCCAAATCTGTTAAGCTTCTACCCTTCAAGTACTTCTAGGAAACCGTGTGACCGTTCTTTCAGTTGCAAGGCTGCTTCTTCATCTTCTTCTCCAATCACAGATTTCGACCTTTATGATCTTCTTGGCATTGAGAGCTCTTCAAGTCAGTCCAAGATAAAAACCGCTTACCGAACCCTGCAAAAACGTTGTCATCCAGACATTGCAGGACCGACTGGACATGACATGGCTATCATTCTTAATGAAGCTTACGAAGTTCTCTCTGATCCCACTTCCCGTTTGGCTTATGATAAGGTCCTTGTCTATGTTTTTTCATTGCATGTGTGTTTGTTTTTGCTTGTTATCAATACCCTTTTGAAGGATGAGAGTTATAATCTTTTCTCCATCTTCAAGCAGTGGAAATTTGTTGATTAAAACTTGATTATACCAACAAAAAGAAAAGTAGTTGAACTTGTGTTTTTTCATTGCATATGTGCTTGTTTTCGCTTGCTATCAATACCCTTTTGCAGGACGAGAGTTGTAATCTTTTTTTCATCTTCCAGCAGCGGCAATTTGTTGATTAAAACTAGATTATACCAAAAAAAAAAAGAAGAAGAAGAAGAAAAGAAGAGTAGTTGAACTTGTCAACTATTTTGATTGGCCTTACACTCATTAGAACAGTTGTTTTAGTTACATGGGATCAAGTTCCGATCTTTAACCATGCAACAAATAGTAGCCAATTCTCCATCTTCAGTGCAATTCTCCCATATAAGCTTCTCTTATTGTTAATTCTTTGAGAAGTACAAATTAAGTTGTCTGCGGTTTAGTTGTAACAGTAATGTGGTACAGGAACAAGCAAAGTTTGAAGAACTCCGTGGATATACTGGAAAACCATTATATTCTCTTTGGTTTGGCTCGGAAAGTGAACAGCGGGCAGTCTTTGTTGATGAAGTGAAGTGTGTTGGCTGCTTAAAATGTGCCTTGTTTGCAGAGAAGACGTTTGCCATCGAATCGGTCTATGGAAGAGCAAGGGTTGTTGCACAGTGGGCTGATCCTGAGCACAAAATCCAAGCAGCCATCGAAACATGTCCTGTCGATTGCATCTCGTAAGGATTACATTTTTCTCGACTTAATGTTGGTTTGCAGTTGATTAGCATCCAAGTTTTGACAAAGCTCTAGAGAAGTATTTGACAAAATATCACCAAAAAGACACCTTACATGCTTTCAATTTTGTTTTAGCGATGCATCCACCCGTTAGTGCCGTTAGTGATCATACAGATGACATGGATTGATCTGTTTAAGTAACTTTCTTCTGACCTTGTTCAGATTGCAATTTTTTTTTCAAACAACTAAAATTTGAGTGTCATTTCAGGAGAGGATAGGACCTTGAGTTTGCTCTTTGATATGGATTTAGAACAAAATTCTACAAAAAAATATATACAGCTACATACATATCATCTTAGAAGCTCATTTAAGTATCAGAAGAGGTAGTACTTCTATTTAACAGGAATGATGGAAGATCATATCTGGTTTTTGTTGCTGTATGGCTTTATGATTCTTGATCTGGAAGAATGTTTTTCAGGAGGTAAATGAGCAGAAGATTATTTAAAAGAGAACCTTGTACTTAAACAGGGGATTAAAGCTTCAGAAACCATATAAATTTCTGGCGTATCAAACCTTCTCTTCTTTTCTTTCTTTTTCTTTTTTCTAGGTAGACATTGGATGACTAGTAGATACAAAAAATAAGAAAGATTTATCCGCATTTTGCTTAGCAGTAAAGCTTAAGGCAGGACATTCAAACAGATAAAGAAAAGCTCTTACTCAGAGGCAAACCTTAGGCCACAAGAAACAACCCTTCAGTATCATTTATTTGTTTCTTTCTGTTTACTGATTCAATATTAGTGTCCTCAAATGATTCTCTTCATCAAACTAGGATAGTGGAAAGATCTGACTTAGCAGCACTGGAGTTTCTTATGTCGAAACAGCCAAGAGGGAATGTACGAGTTGGTGCAAGCAATTCTGTTGGTACACGTGTCTCAAATATATTTGTTGATGCAAAAAAATTCCAGACCAGAGTCACTGTTGCCAAGAATAAAGCCAGTGGTCAGAACTCACAGGTAATCTCAAAAACTTTCCAGGGACCATTTCCAATCACTGAAGCCTTCGAAGTTTTAATATGATAATAGTCTATTGCAAGTAATGAAGACTTTTACTAGCATTATCATTACATGGTAATAGTCTGTGTTTCTGTATGAGGGTTATTAGTACCCTGGTTCCTGAGGAAAAATCAATTCCTACAAAGCTAATGAAGAGTGTTAACAGGAATACTAATAGCTAACTTATGTGTTTAAATAATGTATGGTTGCAGATTCTAAAGTCTAAGTAAACTTTCTCACCAGCACATTGCCGATGAGAAAAGTTGCTTAGCAGGTTATGGTAGTAATTCATATGATCATTTTCCAAAAAGATCTGTCATATTGTGTTCAGATTTCCTCTAGAATGACTTTGTTAGTCTCATCAAGTAGTTCAAGTGATCAGGAGCATTTCTGAACTATTTCAGGAAACAGACCTCCAAAGAGAGGCAAGAATATCAGCTATTCAAACCATCAGATCAATCTCAAATTGGTTGTACTGGCAATCACCAAAAGTCGGACCATCTACATCAGAATCTCGCCAAAGCTTAATGCAGACAACTAAAAATTCATCTGAACCAGACATTAACAAACTCCGGGAGGCTGCTGCAGCAAGAAAACATGCAAGAGAGAATGGAAGATCCATCTCTAGGAGCCCTCTTAGTTATATGTATCATGATGAGTATTGGACACCATCAACTCAAGCTCTCCCTGGCTCAACCCTTAGCTCTGGCTCTAGAGTTACTTCAGAGGTTTCACAAACTAAAGAGCAGAGAGGCAAGAATGACAGAGATTATAAACTTGAAGAAAAAGTTCCCATGAACCCCATAATGTGGAGAATCCCTCTGTTGACTGCAACGATAGCAGCAAGTGTGGTTTATTTACAAGTAGGAGAAAGGGCCATTGATGGATTGGATGAGCATATTGGTGGCTCTTTGGCATTGCAGATCGTTAACAGCTTTTGGTTACACATAACATTGGCATGGATTACGTGGTATCTAATTGGGGCGGCAGCGACTGGAATAGTTGAAAGCATACGAAATAGGTCATAGTCCATTAATACAGAGAACAGCAATACCTGCACAAGTTATACTTGATGAAGTTGTATCTGTATGTAGAATATTGTACTATGTAGTGTACAAATGCAACAAGAATCACACAGGGCTGCATAAATTTCAGAAACAAAACATGCAGTATAATCTGAAGTAAGTGTAATGAAATGCAGTGAAAATATTAGGATAATTGTAATATCTCGTCTTTCTGAAGAACATATTGCTGTATTAACTATTTTACTAACACTCATACTATTTATGGAAAACATTTGTACTCAAATATGCTGAGTTTTCTGTGGCTCCTCCTTTACAAACTAGCCCGACTACAGTTGATCCTGACCGAACAAAAAATGAAAACACCCCACTCCCCTGCGACTATTCTGGAGATGATTATGTCATTGAAGCTTTTATCTTCAACCAGTCTAGCCAACGTACGTATACATTTTACTTTCCTTTATCTTTCAATCCGTAGTAATCATTGAGCTTAGATAACACAAGATATTTCAAAATCAAAGATAAGAGGATACTTTGGTTTGTTCACTTGATTAAAAACAAGCGAATGAAAGTTACACTTATTGCAGAAAATAAGGAAATAGTTACAACTAGAACCGATAGTTCAGCCACTTGTCTGTTGTACCGTAGAACTTTCTCCTCCAATTTTTACTCAAGAAAACAGGTAACACCACACTCCAAAATCCGAGAGAATATGCCATGAACACAAAAGAATAGAACACTAAAGGTTTGTCCATGAATCTGTCTTCCTCCATTGGATTTTCTTCTGTCTCATCACCTGGATTAACCGTTTGATTGTCTTCTGTCTCATCACCTGGATTAACATGGTTGTCATCACCCAGCCATTCCCTCTCCAATGGTGGGCCATAAAGTTTTGGATTGCCAAGAAAACTAATCTCAGTGAACGTGGTGAAATGATCATAAAATGGGATTCTACCTGAAAGATCATTAAAGGCAACAAAAAAAGTAGTAAGTGTGCTAATATGAACAATCTCTTGAGGTATAGTCCCTGTTAATCTGTTGTGAGATAGGTCCAAGCTCTCAATTTCCTTAAGATTTCCAAAGGAACTCGGAATTTCACCACTCAGAAGATTGTGAGACAAGTTTAACGAATGCAGGTCCTGCAGTTCACCAAGTTGGATAGGAATTGTATCTGTTAACTTGTTGGCTGAAAAATCAATACCGGTCATTTCAGTCAGTGGAATCCCCATGAAAGAATACAAATTGCCCTTGGTGGTAAAATCAGTAGGGACCCACGAGTTTGCTTGAAACTTATGTCTCCACAATAAGTTGTTATTGAAGCAAGACGGAATGGACCCTGAAAAGGAATTATTGGAAAGGTCCAAGAACTGCAATTTCTGCATTTCACACAGAAGTCCAGGAATGCGTCCTGAAAATTGATTGAATCCCAGCAGAAGTGTCCCCATCTGGGAGAAAATTGGCTTTAGTCCAGCAAAGGCTGCCGTTTGATTTTGAGCCATTAGTTGCATTTGGTTTGCAAGATCTCCTGCTAGGTAGTTCTGCTTGGCATCCAGCATTAACAGAGATGGACTATTTGACAGGCAAGTCGGCATGTTCCCAACAAACTGATTGTTGCTAAGCAGCAGCCACCTCAATTCTGTCAAGTTGCAGTCTCTGGGCAGCAAATCACCAATCAAGCTATTGTTTGCGAGGTTTAAGTACCTCAATGGGGAATCTTTTGTGAGACTATTTGGAATAACTCCAGAAAAGCAATTGTCAGACAAATCCAAGTGCTCTAGATTTTGTAGTCCTCCTAATGATGGAGGAATTGAACCAGTAAGTTTGCATGAAGATGCATTAAATCGTTGCAACTTTGGAAGAAAGACGTTAATATTTGATGGCAATGGGCCATCAAGAAAGTTCGACGATACGTCTAACTCAATAAGCTTTACCTGCAAGCTGAGTTGAGGAAACTTGCCAACAAACAAATTTCCCCTCAGCCTAAGGATAGAAGAAACGTTATGGAACATCCAAGCAGGGAAAGATCCTCCAAGTAGATTGTTGGATAAATCTAAAGTGTCCAAGAAATATTGGGTTGAAATGAAACGAGGAATCTGACGATTACTGATATTGCAATCTGCCAAAAATAAGTCCCGTATTTGAAAAGAAGGATGCCAACTTGGGGATTCTGATTCAACATTTAACTTGTTGTAAGAAAGATCCAAATAAGAAAGTTTTGAGAGGTTGGCAAAGACAGAAAGTGGCATATGTCCCTCAAAATTGTTATGAGAAACGTCAACTGTTTCTATATTAGATATGTTACTCAGGATGGAGAGGTCCCCTTGAAATCTGTTATATGACAAGTCCAGGATTCTGAGCGCTGACATGTTTGCAAAGCACGGGTAGAGATCATCTTGGATTAGATTGTAAGAAAGATCCAGCAATTTCAAGTTGGGTAGTCTGCACAAGGCTGCATCATTGCATCAAAGTGCTTTGAAACAAAAGTTAATCGATAAGGAATTTAATCATCAAAGTCTTATTTGGCAAAAATGAAATAAAGGTGTTGTATCGTTCAACTATCTATGGTGTGTTTATTCTTTTTCTGTTAGAAATAAACAAACAGCAGGGCAATCTTTATCTGCTTCTATTTCACGGTTCATGCATTGTATGTCTCTATAAACATAGACTATCCAGACATACAGTGAATGAACCATAAACTTAGCATTTGATGAATGCAAAAAGAGAGAAGGAAAAGAAACTAGAACAGTGGCTCAAAGAAAAGGTTACTGACATAACAGAGCAAGTTTGCTTCTTCAGAACTCAAACAACCTATTACCTTCAGGGTTATGTAACCCGCCTATTTGATTTCCTCTGAGGTGTAACTCCTGCAATTCCTTGATTTCAGAA